>JACDOX010000441.1:0-26471 GCA_014549065.1 Cardinalis cardinalis | reverse complement strand
GTGGATCCCCAGGGGCTGCGGGTGGATCTCTGCATTCCCTGTGGATCCCCATTCCCTGCGGGTGGATCTCTGCATTCCCCATGGATCCCCAGGGGCTGTGGGTGGATCTCTGCATTCCCCATGGATCCCCATTCCCTGCGGGTGGATCTCTGCATTCCCTGTGGATCCCCAGGGGCTGTTCATGGATCTCTGCATTCCCCGTGGATCCCCATTCCCTGCGGGTGGATCTCTGCATTCCCCATGGATCCCCAGGGGCTGTTCATGGATCTCTGCATTCCCTGTGGATCCCCATTCCCTGCGGGTGGATCTCTGCATTCCCTGTGGATCCCCAGGGGCTGCAGGGCCACAGCTGCTCCACCATGGGCTCACCATGGCCTGCAGGGGAATCTCGGCTCTGGGGCCTGGAGCACCTCCTGCCCTTCCTTCTCCCCTGGCCTTGGTGTCTCCATGTTGCTTCCCTCACATGTTCTCACCTCCTCCTCTTTGGTTGGAAYTAAAACCCATGACATTTGTTTTGATTTCCTTCTTAAATATGTCATCACAAAAGTTTTAAACCTCCCTCCTTGGCCCAGCCTTGGCCAGCAGCATGTCCATCCTCAGAGCCATCAGGGACTGGCTCTGCTGGACATGGTGGAACCTTCCAGCAGCTTTCCACAGCTTTCCATGGTGAAAACTTCCAGCAGCTTTCCACACAGCTTTCTATGGTGGAAACTTCCAGCAGCTTTCCACAGGAGCCACCTCTGTGACCCCCCTGCTCCCAAAAACCAGGCTGGGCCAAACCAACACACCTATGTTTCTGTAGTGTAGCTTGGCATGGATTTGGCTTCAAAATCTTAAGTCACTAATACTGTGCTAATTACAAGTTTTTTCTGATGAACTGGTAGGCAAAATGTTTTACTGCCATGGTATTGATTTTCTGATGATGCTGTAAAGAAAAACTAAACAGAGCATGCACTCTGAGAAAATCCTCAGAGCAGCAGTCCATCCTCCRAGTAGTAAATATAAAATAATGAGATTTTTTTTTCACTTATGGTAGGACAGAATCAGTCTCAAACATCAGTGCAAACAGTTCATTATTACAACTCTACCCCTGTCAAGCTCTTATTACTTAACTTCTTCTGATTTCTTATTATTATTTTCAAAATCTTCTTACACATTTCCATACTTTTCAGTATCTAATGTTGATCACTCCTGTTTATCATTAGGAATCWCAGAAGGAATGCTCTTTACTCATGACCTCAAGGAACAGGCAAGTTTTGTTCTCCCATTCATTTTATCAGTCTCAATATTTATATTTTTGTCAGCATGGGTAAAAACACATGTGCACACATACATTTTATCTCTTTCTATGTCTTGGGTTTTCTACTGTCCTTCCTGGTTATTTGATTTATATCAGCTTTGGTCTAGGAAAAATAAATGAGATTTTTTCTGGTTAAAAGACCAAATTGGTGTAACTCTGAGAAAGACACTGCAATAGCAGCCTTGGTTTGCTGAGATACTTGTGAGGAAATAGCATTTTATACTTCATGTCTGCTGAATGGAAACTCTGACSACAAGAGTAATGTTGTTAGTGGATTAATTAAAAAAAATAGCTAAACATTTTATTTTTTAGAAAATTAGTACTATTAAGAAGATATCAATATATTTATATTTGTTAAAGCCAATGTTCTCTTGCACTCCAGCCGGCCAGGTATTTATTTTACTAAAAGAATAATAAAGAAACATCTCTAGGTGTCTGGGCAATAYATCTATTTCTCAGTCAAGGCTCTCTATGTATTTCATTACACAAGAGAAAACCCTTCAATTATAAGATCCTTAATTTACCCAGAAAATTTCATAATGGAAAGTTATTAATTACTTTAAGCAATCAGTTTACAGTTAATCACAGTTCATTACTTAAACTGAGAAAGCAAAAGGGGATCTTRTGAWTAAATATAAAGAAAAAAATGAAAAWAAAWATAAAATATATTGTATAATAAAAATATAATAAATAAATAAACTAGAAAGGAAAAATGCRAAACATCTTTTAGCTTCATAAATATAAAGTTATCATTGAACTATTCCTTCAAATAGACATATCTTGTTAGCATTGTGTCTCTTCATATGATTTTATGGAATTTCTCAGGACACTCAAGAGCTTTGTGTTTTGAACAAGACCATGGTAATTTCACTGTGAAAACCCAAGGCACCCATGGTGTTGGATAGCAAATAGGCATTCTGTTTCAGAAGTCCTGTACAGTACTTAAATGCCTAAATTCTCCTCCTGAATAATGTTTGAGTGAAGTATTCTAGACTTTGTGGAAAAAATCAAAAAAGAAATTTTGAAGTCCTCACATTTTGACCATCAAATTCTCATGCTGTCCACGATTTTATCTGAAGTGGCTGAKTAATTCATGCCATACAGGCTTTATTTAGCATTATTACTACCAATGGGCCACAGACCTGTGCAGCCAGACAGAGAAAAATACACCTCAGCAGCAAAACTAAAATTTTATAATTACTAGTTCTTACTGAAACAGAGGTGTCAGAAACACCATCTCTCGTCTGAGAGGTTGATAGCTGTTTATATTGGGTAGTATGCAGGAAAAAAGCAGTTTCAATTGTATGTAGAAGCTCTGCAAAGGGGAAAGTTTGAAGAAATGTTCTAGATTAGGGAAAATGGCATTGGTGGCTACCCAGGTTGTGCTTGTGCATCTTGGATTGAGCACATAGGGCACTTGTTTGAGGAGATAAAAGAAAGGAATGTCACTATTTACATTGGTAGATGGCGTTGCCTTTGTGCTGCAGTGGTGTCCTGCTTGTAAAGCACTCTGAATGTCTTGTTAAAGCTGCTAAGGTTCAGCTGAGAGGGATCTCAKTTGTGGCAAGGGCATTTGTCCTCCCCTAGCTCTGATGGACACAGAATGTTTTACCGTTAATGAAAATTTTCATCTGCAGTGCAGTTGCATCAGTTGATGGGATTTCTTTCTGGCACTGTGGACTCTGAGGATTTTTTCCTTTAGTAAAAATTGATTATCCCTCTAGCTTTTCCTAGAAGGAGATATTCACATCTAAAACCTTTGTTGCCAGAATGGATATCTCCTCTAAGGAATACTTTTCTGGTTTTGTATTGACTCAGACCCTGAGGCTAACACATCTGTTTGGAACTACAGATTGAGTAGGTTTGTAGGCTCAATTTAAACATCAGATATTAGTGATGGGTTATGATAAGGAAAAGAGTGGGAAAAAAAAAATCTGAAAACCATTAAACTTTTTTTGCACTAATGATTGCCTTAGTCCCTAAAAGAAAAGGAAAACTTCCTTAGCAGCCAAACYTCAGTTGTAGCTGATGTATAATAGTTTCTGAAAGTTTTCTTTGGGTTTGCAGTTTGTTGTAGGTTGCAAAGGAAAAGGGACAGTAGCAGACAGACAGACAGACAGTAGGTGATCACATTGATTATGCTCAGCTGTGAAAACAGACGTGGGAAGATTATGTATCTGAAAAGGGAATGATCAATAAAGGTTTTCCTTAGGATGTTGTGACAACTTGATAAGTGTTGTTTAATGTGGGCAAGCCTAGAAATAATAATTAGAGATACACTGGTAATTGGAGCTCTTGATAAGGAACTGTCATTAAGGTCCAGAGTAGAATCTGATGGCAGAGGAAATTATTATAACTTGTCACAGTTCATTAGCAAGCAAGATACTGAGAGAGAGTGGACATGAGACTGGACATGTTTGCTCACAATCCAAAAAGAAAGAAGAAAAAAATTRGTTTTACTGAAAGAAAATTAAGGTAACAGCCCAATGTTGATGCATAAAAAATGGACACGTTTTTATCTCCACAGCAGAAAAGGGGATAATTCCAGTGTACAAAAGAGCATAAACCAACAAAGTTGTTCTTTGTCAGTCAGGATACAGGGGGAAAAGGGGCACTTTAAAGTGTTAAATTATATATGAAGATTGTCTGGGGCTACAGCAGCATGCCAGACTACAAAACACCAAGATTAAAATGATGATGCTGTAACCTCCATTGGACTTCACCACACCTATGACAGTTTACACAGTCTGAAGTCTGGCATTTTCCAGGGTGCTCTGAAACACACCCCAGAATTTCAAACAGCCTTAAAGGAACACACACTCACCACTCTTATTCCATTGTGTCCCACATTGCTTTCACAGACCTGTAAAACTTCCTGCTGGYTGAAGATTTGCCACTAGCCCACACATCTCTGATGCCTTTTGTGTCACCTCTGCAGCATAAACATTTCACAGAATTGTGACTGGAGGGATGTAAGAATATGAATCATTAACTGTGTTCTTATAGGAGAAGACAAAAATACAAAACACATTTAAAAAGATMAATTTCTATGAAAAAATGACAAAATTATACAGTACATTGATAGGCAAAAAAAAAATACAGGGAAAAAGTCATGATTCTTTGTCAGCAAGGAATTTATCAGCAWTTTTCAGGATTATAGCAGTCAAAACAAATAGCTCTCAGTTTCATCAAATTTATGTGCAATTATTTCAGATAATAAGAACAGAACAGTAACTCTGTCAATACAAATTTCTAATAAAATAAGTAATTGTGATCTAGTTAATAAGAGACCTCTTCTTATTTAATGTGTCTTGGCTATTAAATCCCTATGTTCCAAAAAGATTCTGATTATTTATGCTATCAAGTAGGGAGTTTCACATTTTATTTTGCCTTCTTATGAATGTATTTTTAACCTAATCATTACTGAATTAAACATTATTTGTATGAGTGTGTGCAATCTAAATACCAAATAAAGATGGAGTTGAATGTATAGGATGATAGTGTGCAATTTTTTTTTTCTTTTTTTTTTGCTTCCAAGCAATAACTGTGTCGAGAAAGAAGCATGATTTTGAAAGTTAACTTTGCACAAAGGTGTGATTTTTTGAAAATATGATCTTAATCAGACAAATTTAAATCCTTTGATCTGGTAAAATGCCCGTAAGCAGTAAGTGACTTCATCAAAACCCAAGTTCAGTTAAGCATCTCTTTCACTTCRGTACCTTTGATGAGACTTGAGATTCAGCTGGTAATGGGAATTAGCCTGTCCACACTACAAACTTGCAGAAAACAGACTCTGAGGTGAGCCATATTTGGGTTCCTAGCAGTTTTTTTAATTGCAACCAAATATAGAAACCCCAAACTGTCAGAATCATGATGRTGTTTCGTTTCCCCTGGCTTTGGCTGAACAGATGTGAAATCTACCTTATTGTTTATTACAGAGGTATCTCTGAATTATTTAATGTCTTCGTGTGTTTTAACACTGGGGAGGCAGAGTTTAGTCATTGTTAAATCTGCTCAGTGTCTGTAAGTTATCTCTGCCCAAGTCATGGGTCAGACACATTATAAAACTGGTCCAATCAGCAGGGGTAAAATTTTTTACATTTAATATTAAATTCTAAGAAAATGCTGCATCAGTTTCAGATTACCATGGTATAAAGAATTTGATTTAATACAATTTCTTTCTGTTTAATTGAATTGTGTCAAGTGTTTGAAATCACAGGCAGTACTGTATGGTGACAATGTCTTAAAAGACATTTTATATAGGGGTTTTTGCCTTAAAATGGATGGTAAAGGATTTTAATTAGTCACACCAACTTGGATTAAAGCAGGAATATACAAGAGTGCACCAGGTTTGTGCATCCAAAGGAAAACTTGTGAAAATTTAATGACAGCTTTTCTAGAGGATGGGTTGCTGGTTCCATTTATTTATTCATTTCTTTATGTTTAAAAGAGCACCAAAGAGTKCTTGTCCTGCACTGAGTCCCCATGACAGACACTTGAAACAGAATAAAGGTGATTAACACCATTCATCAGCAGCACCAAAGATTTAGGAGTTACCTTGTTTGACTTTAAAAGTTTCTTAATAAAAARATGTCGGGACAAAATTTCTGTTACTGGTCATTGACCTTACTCACCTTTCTACTGCTTACACTTAAATTGCTATTTTCAGGTGAAGGAAACAACATTTCAAGCATGGAAGCTATTGCCATTGTTCTCCATTAGGCTGTGGATTCTAGTCWCTGTGTGAGACATAAAGGGAATAATTATACAATTTATATTCTTTCTGGGCCCAAATTAGCAGGTGATTTGAGGTAAAACATGGGTGAGTCTCCTATAACCAGACTGATGTCGCAAGCAAGATAGCTAAAAAGTGCCTGTGGTTATCTTGAAATGAATTTTTATTAGAATTGTGTCCAGTATRCTGTATTACATGGTGAGGACACCCAGGGTAAATAGAAGGTGATGGAGTTTTTTTTTATTCTCCATAGCCTCTCTTCAATTGTTCTTAGTAATGTTATTTATATTTATTTTTTTATTTTATAAAAATGAAACGTTGAGAGTGATATTTCAAACTGCTTATAACCTGTATTTTCTTAACAGAGTTATTCTGCATTTTAAAAATACAGGACCATGTCTGATGAGGTCTTTTAGCTCTGAGTCCTTTTCCTCATCCCTATATTCATCATTCATGTCATATTCACTATAGCCATAATTACCTACTTGATTGTATTTACAATTTCCCAAGATCCAAGTCAACTGCTCATAGTTGTGTTCTCAGTTTCCTTTCCATAATTGTCTTGGGATCTTTTTCCTTGTGTGACTGAATCATGATCAAGCCAAACGTTTGGTTTAAAATCAYAGAGATCAGGGAATTTTTTTTGACCACTGTTTATCTATAAACAACTGTTTATAGTTTTAAACTTCCTTGCTTTAAAAACTTTACTATRCAAGCCACGGGGTTTTTTTTACATGATGAAAACAAATGGATATTTTGTCCATGTATGTCTGAGTTTAATTTTACACACCAGACTTACTGTTTCATTTAAAGAATTTTATTTTATCCCTTTCATTTTATTTAGTTACAAATGTTCAAACCACACATGGGACAAAGTGAGATGGTTATTTTCACAAAGTTATTAAAAAATGAGTAAATTAGATGCTTACCAAATACAATATTAAACTGAACATGAAATATACTAAAAATGTCAATATTTTCYACCTGAAATTGAAAGATATTAAAATCAGGTTAGATACATGTGTATAATACTAATATACTAAGGGAAATTATTTTWAAAAAAAGTTGGAATTATTTGGTACATCTACATTATTTTAGTCAAAGTCAAAATTTAAACATCTCTCCCTCAACAATTTCAATTTCAAGAACATCAGAGCATAAAAGCTTCTCTCTGAAAGTAATAATAATAATTTTTAGCAAAAGAGCTGCACTCTCTCTCCATTTGGAGGCTTTTATGAGACATCTAAGTGTCTTCATGCTGTCCACACTATTTCATCTTCCTGCTGAAAGTGGCTCGGCTTCATAAAGGGCAGGGGACTAAAATAAAAAAAGTATTTTAGTAGATCTTGAACTATTTCTGTACGAGTTAACCTGGACCAGAGGCAGTTTGTCACAGTTTCTCCTAACATCTGCTGCTTTTCTTCATCTTGCTACAGACAGTGCATCGCTGCACTTTGGATCCCTGATTTTACTTTTTTTGTTTTTCTTTGGATTTCTAAGTATTTCTGCTTTGAATAAAATCATGGCAGTTGTTAAAAATTGACCTGATTAGTCAGTATTTGTCATAAAGCATTCAGCAGAAGACCAGCAATTCTTTGTACAGCTGTCTGCCTGATTCACTCAAATTTACATTTGTCTGATAACAACAGGACATAGTGCTGCTTATGAAAATTTTTGATAAATCTTTTTAACAATGTAGAAAACTCAATATCAGTATTTTTTCAGGTTTTATAGAGGATTTTTCTTCTTAGAAAAATTATTAAAAAAATAAGATTTCACTTTTCTTAAGTCATGTGCAATASTATGACCAATCTGCAATCTCAGTGCTATCTAATATTCTTAATTCCTGTGTTCATTTCTTAGCTTTATTCAGGTTTGGAGAGGATGAGGAACAGCAGAGGAAAGAGGAGGAAAAGAATTCCTTGTAGAAACAAACATTGGTGTATTGAAAAAAAAATTAGCCTCTTTCTTTGGTGGAGTTCTATGTGATTCCCATGTTGAATTATACAACACTTAAATTTGTGTTAGGTAAATACATAAACTGAAAAGAAAAAAATATAAACATTTCATTTCATTGCTCAACTCACTAATTTTTGTATTTGTTTCAGAAATAACAATGGTATTAATGAAATCACATCAGAAATATTTTAAAAACATTAAGCATCTTTAATAGACAGAAGTAAGACTGAGAGGAAAGCTCACAAAGGTAGAAGTAATATATTTCCATGAAAAAAATCTCATTCTTCAAGGGAAGAAAATGAAGCCCAAGATGAGAATKATTCTCTTTTTTGTAGCGATGTCTGTTCTTTTCCCTTGCTGCTGCTAAGCCACGAAGTAAATCTGCGGAAAATGAAATTAACTCTGACATACCCATCTGAGATCATCTAAATACAGGCTGACATGAAATAGCCAATAGAATCAATTGAATCAATAGTCTCTTCAGAAAAGCAGTGAAAAAAAACCAAGAAGATAAATTATGAATAGGAATAGCAGTATTGAAGGATAAAGCCTGAAAATGCTTCATTATGTTTTTCATCTGCCTATTTTGCAGATGTTTATATTTATGCTCAATGTGAGGGGAAAATCCCATTTAATTATAATTTCTATATCACTTTCAAGAAAAAGACTTTATAATAACAGAAGCAGCAGTTCACACTGWGATGATGCAGTGACTGGCATCAGCACAAACCAAAAATAGGTGTAAGATACCTATTCCTTCTCCTTTCCTGTCATAGTYCTCCAAGCTACTTTGCCAACTCATCTCATTCTGCTCTTTCCCAAGAAGGGCAAGAAGCACAAAATGAAAGCAAAAATATAGATTGTAAAAAGTGTACATAACATTGTGGTATTTTTCCTAGCAAGTTCATCAGCAGCAGGAAAACACCCTTCAACTGCCTAGTCAAAGAGGATTCATTAGAAAGAAGCRTTGTAAATTGTGAATTCAATAGCCTAATTTCACTATTTAATTTTTTTCTTTTYTTTTTCTAGACAAAGATTTGAATATGTTTTCCCACTTTCATATATAATGGTGAATATAGTCTTTCAAGATTTTAATTGCTTCACTATAYACATATTCTGTGAAGTTTCTTCATAATCTTACTCTTTTCCTTACCTCATTTGACCCATTTTTTTCTGCAGTTACGTTCTTTTAGATAAGATCTGTTTCAATGCAGAGGAAAACTACTGCTGAAATAGTCAAACAGTCATAATTCTGACTAAACATACTATGTTTTTCTATATTTTAGCAGTAAGGCTGTTTTATAGTCTTGTTAAAGCCTGATTTGTTTTAAAAAGTTTGCATATTTCAGAAAAGCGGAAAYGAACGGAAGCGCTTTGTAAAGTCTGACCTCCTCGTTAATTTTTGTGCACATTCTAGCTGAAAGTATCGTGCCATTTTGACCATGAAACAAAGGACATTTTCGTAGTTGTCTGAAGTGCTTAATAACTCCTGCCTTCCCTGTGAAGTTAAGTTGATCTGACTGGGGCTGAGGAGGAGATCGAGTGTTTGGTTATCCTGAGTGACGGTGAAGTCATCCCTTGCACAGAGCCAGGCAAGAGTGCTCAAAGGAGGAGGCAAACTTAGGAGCTCCTCTGCTCACCACTGCTAAAAGACTGCTCTCAGTAGATTTTTTTTTTTATTTGCTTCTCTTTTATTCCATTCACCTTATTTCCTTTAGAGTTTTTATGTGTGTGATGTCCAGAGCAAGGCCAAATGTGCGTTAATGTTGAGTTTGCTTTGCCATTTTATCGTGAAAAACAAGCAAAACAGCCCAAACATCCACTGACACTCGTGGTTCCCTTTTCACATATGCTAAAAAAACCCACTTAATTGTAACAGAAAATCCAGAGACAATGACAACAAGCACTTTTTCCCAAAGGCTGTGGCACAGATGATGTCTGCTATTATTAAGATCTAGCTGTAACTCATCCATCTGTTCCCTTCTTGTGTGTGCCATACCAGGTTATTCATAACTGAAGGCTGAATTAAAAAAAAAAAAAAAGACCTTTTCCTTCTTTACTATAACCTTCAATGACCACAGGACACTCTATTAGGGTCTTTAGTTTATTGAAAATGAGAAGTTTTGTACACTTCTGTGTTTTTTCATTTAGAGAGTTAGCCTTGTACTTCCAATGGGTTTTTGCATTTACTGAGTCTTAAGAGAATCGAGTCAAAATGAAGCAGCTTGCTTAAGGTCTGTGAGATGCATCCTTTAAATTTCATTTTATAGCTTTAAGTGAAATATATCTCARGCATCTGAAGATGGGGAGGAAATAAACCAAAAAAAACCRCAAACSAAATTCATGAGAAACAAGCCACAATCTTCYAACATATTTTGCATCCCATCCAGGCAGATGTTTGACCTTAAGACATGTAAAGCAGATGGATTTGATCTGCTCTTGATTTCCCTGTAATTTTGTCTGGGGAGATTAGAGACACTCATCAGGAATTTAGCTAAATATTAGAACTAGCTAGTCAAAAGCAAAATGTTGGCGAATATTGTAATATACATTTCTAAAACTAGATTAATATTTTCACCAATTTTATAAATTATACTGAAACATTTTAACTGTTTGTGTTTAAATGTGTGGGATAAGCCTTTCAGGATATAATAAGAATACTTCAAATGAGAGATGTGATTTTCTTCAATTTGTTTAGAAACCTAAGGCTAGAGTCAAGTTTGAGACTGGACTGAAGAAGAAMTAATGTCTTTTTTTTCCATTTTGTAGTGCACTGGATATGTTATTTAATTGCAATATGTGCTTTTTTACCTTAACAAAGAGCAACTGCAGTAAACAGTCAGTCGAACCTGGCATCCAGTTTACATGGGCAGGGCAAAATCTGAGGCATCTTAATTAATTCTTCCAACTCAATTATAGCAGTGCCTTAAAGCTGCACTGTCTCCTTTAGGCACCCACTTTGCCACTGTTGGGGGTAAGGACAAACATTTTTTCCTCCTTCTTCTAAATTTCAGTGATCCRGTAGGAAGGATAAAAAGAAGTATTTTCTTTCTTTGATGCTTGTGTTTGAAAGCTAATTGCTGTTTTGGATCACCAAAATATTTTTAATACAACTTCAGAGTTGTATTTTATTTATGTAATAGCAGCAATTGAGAAACCTGGAAGACAAATTAAAAGCACTATGCAAGGTGAGAAGAGAATTGCCTGTTTTTTTGGCACAAGAAGCAAGAATGGCACACAGACCATGAAAGTTGCCAGCAGAGCCCATCTGTTAAGCAGCAGAGTAAATCAGATGCTGCAAGGTTCCAGTGATTGCAGGAAAAGCAAACACTGAGAAGGGGCGAATAAAGGCAGCAAGGTCATTTTCACCTCAGAGGTCTGAGGGAGTTTCTTTCCTTCAGAAGCTGATCTTCAGTTGGTTCTTTCCTGCACAGGACTGGGATTGATCAGTCAGCCTGAAAAGGACCCAGTCTTTGCATCTCTGCCTGTGTCTGGGTGTCTGGTCAGCCTCCTGAAACTTCAAGGGCAGCATCCTCATGGGAGCAGCCCTTTGTTGGAGCGTGGTTCTTGGCAGATTTCACTGCTGGATCTTTTCAATACTTGTTCGTGTGCACAGATGCTACCCTGGGACTCTGAGGAGCTGGGAACGTCAGGTCTTTAGTGCACTTCCTTGGATAGAAATTGTTTTTCAAAAAATTTTCAAGAAATTCAGTCTTGAGCAGAGATACCTTACTTCATACATGTGAGATATGCCTGAAAGACACAAGTCTTGAGGAAACTTTTTTTTTTCCCCCTAGCAAAACCATTTCTCTTATTGATCCAGCCTTTATCATTTTCAGACCCTGCATTTATGATAACCATTAATGTGAGTCTCCTAGTTGTCAGCCAGGAAAGAGTAAATTTTTCCTTTTTTTGCTGTGGCCGTGATAGGGAGGAGCCTGAAGCCCCTGTGGATGTGTCTAGGTTGTTATTCTACACTACCTCAGGTCACCAGGTGGAGAGTGGAGGTGAGGAATTCTTGCTTCGAGAAGAAGGCAGTCATGGCTTATGGCCAGGGAAAAACATTTTAAGGTAATAAATGTTCACTCTAATTTAAAAAGCACACTGTGGTTTGGAATCAGGCCCACAATGGCAGGATCTTGAGGAGTTTTAGAGCTTCACTTCTAACACTGTCTAGTTCTTTTATTCTGACACCTCTGATCCCCAACACACACTTCCAATGTCAAAAGTACAYAAGATTTTGCATTGTCAAGGCTACTTTTGGCCTTTGTAAGCTATTCTTGGCATGGACTTTAGGCTGTTAGTTATCATGAAGAACTGTAGTCCAAAAAGGTTATTTTATTAATTTTTTTTTAGAAAATCATAGAAAGAAAAWTCACAGAAAGAAAAATGATGGAAAGAAAACTTGATCTGCTTGATCAAGTCACAGAGAAGAACCAATTAAAAAATTTCAGTGCAGAAGGGAGTGAACTGAAACCAAGTGTATAGTTACAGTGTAGTGTCTATCTGAGGCTCAAGAAATCTTATAGTTACTTSTAGAATGAGATTCCCTACCTTAACACCTACCAAATTTTAAAAGATATATTATTGCTTTTTGTATGAAAAATAGTAGCAAGGAAAAAAAATATGTGTGTGTGGTTTCCCCWATGGAGGAAAAAGTAATAATAGAGTACAGCCCTTTTCTATTGAATTGTCTGAAACAGCAAATATTTCTAAAACCGTGGATATATTTATTTAACTTTCTTTAATGCCTTTTGAGAGAAAAGAAATTCCTATTGAAGGTTGTGAATAGTGATTTTACAAATTCTACTCTGCAGCTTACATCATTCTATGCATTCTTSACCTTCTAGTTCTCTTTGCAAGTGACTGTAATTCTCAAGTTCTTCAAGCAAAATATAAAAGTAAAAATGAGTGTGTGTGTGTGTATATATGTACATATTCAAGTATATGTTATCTGTACAATGAAGCATCCAACTGTAGTTTTCACTGCAAATGTATAGAACTTTTCTTCTTCTATTGAATGCCTTTCTCTTTCCACCACAAGCTATGTTGATGTGTATTTGTCCTGGCTCAGGCTCTCTGAAAAATGGTGACCAGAAAAAAGATTTCTAACAGAAATAACAAAACAGTTGCTTAATTCAGTCAATTAAATGAGATTCCAGCTCGTACAGTTTAATAATGAGCTTATTTTTAGATGTTTGCAGGAGAASTGGAAATAGTCTCAACCTAGATGATCTGGAGCAGCTGCTTGCATGTGTCTGGCAGTAATAAAAGTTGGGAGCTGTGTAAGTTTTATGGGAAAAAGCCTTGAGTAAATGAAAGGTGAAATTAAATGAGTATTGTTTAGATAGTATCCAGTATATTGAAGTGTGTAAAGATGGATTAGCACTGTTTRTTACTAGTCTCTGTTCATATTATTTGACATTTTGATAGAAAATGCTTTTTCAGGCTTAAATCACTAAGGTAATCATTTAATGAGGAGATGTTGAAGAATATTTTAGAAAAGAAAAGATAAATACTTGAAATCTTTTCTATAAAAATGTGGGTTTCCAAATATTTCATAGAGCTGAAAAACTTTCTGTAAATAATTTAAATTAAAAGACACTACAGTAAAATGAGAAAGACCATGTACATATGCACACTTTAAAAATATAAATGAAAATGTATATACTTTAAAATTGACCTGAAAGAGACAAATGCTCACTCATCTAAAATATTTAGAAGAATGAAAATGAACACCTGTACAGATTTTTTAGCAGTCTTTCTTTCACTGGTTGAATCAGTAAAGACAGGAGGAAGAACTGAACAGAGCAGCTCCGTTGAGATTTCAGCTTTTGTCTCTCTTTTTCAGGTATGTTTTTCTTTTTTTCCCTCTGTAGCAATATCCAGCTCTTTTATGAGGTTCCAGTGGCTTCTATGACAGAGTCTTCTCCAGCAGTGAAAGGTATAACCCTCCTGTCTATCTGTGAGGAAAACTCAAATAAATGTCCTGGTCAGCTGTCACTCTGCATCTGTCTTCACCAAGCACTGAGAGGATGGAGAAGGTTGAGAAGATGGAGAGCAGTGTGTGTGGTTTTGGGGGATACTCTTAGCAAACYCTGTGACAGCAAATTGAGGCAGTTCAGTAGAGGCATTAATAATGCTGGGTTGTGAATCAATTTAGAATTGTCTGAAGGTCCCAAGGCGTGCATGGGGGTGGTTGTGAGGTGACAACTCTGGGCTGTTCCACGTGGCCACGGGTTCTTCCCCRTGCWGAGGGATCAGTGTGRCAATGTCCCTCACTYGGGGTCACCAAATGTGGAATTTGCAGGCAATCCTGACGTGGGAAGAGATGAGAATCTTGACTCCATGTTTCAGAAGGCTGATTTATTATTTTATGTTATATATTAAAAGAAAATGATATATTAAAAGTATACTAAAGAATAGAAGAAAAGGATTTCATCAGAGGGCTTGAAAGGAAAGGAAGATAATAAAATCTTGTCACTGCTCACAGCCTCGACACAGGKGGCTGCCATTGGTCATCAAGTAAAAACAATTTCACRTGCTGGGTAAACAGTTCTCCAGATCACATTCCAAAGCAGCAAAACATGGAGAAGCTGAAGCTTCCCAGCTTCTCAGGAGAAAAGATCCTGGCAAAAGGATTTTTCAGAAAATATGTCCGTGACGCATCTCCAGAGCGAATCCATCGGAACGTTGGTGGTTTGAAGCCCCTGTTCCTTGTCAGCAGTGTTTGGAATCAGGACCTGTGTGCAGTGGCAGTGTCCCAGCTCAGAGCAGCCCGTGTGTCAGCTCTGCTGTGCCTCATGAGCTCAGCCTGAGCTGAAATGCCCTGTGTGATGTGCTCCCTGCCTCGGCTTGGGTTCATGCTCTGGGGGTGACACCAATGACAGCAATCCCGTCAGCGTGTCTGCCCTCACTGCCTTCTGAGAAACCTCCAGAATCTTGGGCATTTGCTCCTTTTCACAGCTGATTTCATGGCAAAAATCATTGCTTTCCCTGGATTAAGATTTATGTARGGTGATGCCTTCACCACCTAGTAATCTTTGCATCCAGTCTTGAAGAAAAGACTGCCAGACAATGTGTACCACTCAGAACAACCACACCTTTAAACATAAATATCCAGATAAAAAAAAGCTCATCATTAAATCCCCAAAATACTTTATCAYTCTACAATCCAAACAGCTCTGTGTGCCTCTGCTTGATTGTCTGCCTGTGGCTTTTATTTCCCAATTGAAATTAAAAGCAGGACAGCTTTCAGTGGTAGCTGAGGTTTTGTAATACACTCAACTTTACCATCAGCACATTTTTGTATTCTGGATCACATCCTCATGCTCCCTCAGTCCAGGCAGTTCTATTTGAGGAATAGAGGTGATCAGCTTGTGTCTTCCTAGTGCATAAGATTAAGCAAAGTAAACCATTAATCAAATAGATATGCAAATTAGAAATAATAATATGAGGTGTTAGATAACACAATCTGCATGCAATAGCAGCTGGATCTCTCAGGAAATTAATTTAGCAAAAAGTCCATATTTAACAGACTGCGTGGTGGCATTAAGAAGGAAAATCTAGCCTATTAATCATGCAAGAAATTGCAATTAAATTGTATTTGTTAATTTCATAGTGAAGAGGTTTTAAATTAAAGTATTAACCATTTTCTTGAACCTCTATTTCTAGGCAATTGTAATTCAGAGGCAAGCAAAATGCAGTTTTTATGGGTTAAAACTGTTTTCTATACAATATATTTTAATTTCCTATGAATTCTTTCTTTGAAAAAAAAAAAGAGGCACAGACCTCAAATTATGTATCAGTTTGTTTCTCACAATATTTTTCTCCTGGCTCTTTTGTTTATTTGTATCTCATCTCCCCCAAGCAACATGTTGCTTTTGTCTTCTATTGTGGATTCTGGAAAATTAGGCTTTGTCCAGATTTTTATTCATGTGTGATGAAAGTATTTGATTTGTCTATGCCTGTTTTTAACAGATGAATGGAAAACCATAAAGGATACTTTATTTACAAATGCAAGGTGTCAGGTCATCTGGAGCTGGTTTTATTATTTCCTCTGCATTTTTTAAGGCATAAATATCAATTTTAAACTTTGCCACTGCAACATGAACATTGCAAGTGTAAACTGAAAACTACCCTAAATTTTTTAATGAGGGATTAATTTAGTGGATGATCTTCAAAGAACTTTTTTATATTTTAAAGTTATTGACTAAATAATGCACTCATAATGAGTCAGTTAATTTAGACTTTGCAAAGTTTAGTTGCTTTGAAATGATGAGTCTATTCTAAGTAACAGGTGATGTAATTTATTTAGATAATACCTCAAGAGACAGATTCTTTCCTAGACAGTGCCCTTACCTTTACACCTTTATTTTAGGGTGGGAGAAATTGCTTCTGTGAGGTGCTCTTTTCTCTAAAAAGAGATAGGGAAAGAAGGTGCTTAAGTTTCTAGACAGCAAAAATTAGATGAGCTTTTTCCATTAAGAAAAATATAAAAAATATCATTTTCAAGGCCAAAGTCTGACCAAGCTTCTATATTAATTTCAGGTTTACTTTGGATTGTCTCCAGTTTTACCTCAACTAATTTCAGAAATCCATGCATCCTCTATGCACTAATGRAATCTGATGGGGGAAAAAAATCTCATCAGATTGCAGTAGTAAGGCGATACTTCACTACAAAATTGAATTTTAATATAGTGTATGAAGTCCTAGTCTTACATAAATGTAATGAGTGGAACTTCCTGCCCACCTTATGAGGGTTTCTTATACTTGCCTTCCAAAACAGTTGCTAAAACTTCACAATTTTTCTCAGTTATAATATTAACAAGTCCAGTCTTATTTGTGTAATAAAATATAATTGTTCCCTCCTATCCACTGTGTTATTTTAAAGCATGCTATTTTTTTTTTWAWTTKSYTTTTTTTGTMATGACAAATGCTAGTATTTTAGAATTCCCCAGAGCTTTAATTTCATACTTCAAAAGCAGAACTAAGTTCCAACATGTCTTTTAAAGGAGGAGAGTTTTGGGAACTCSCCTTACTTTCCTTCTTACAATACTCTTCAGTGAGATTTGATTCAGAGCAACTGTTTACAGGGAAGTGATTTCTTGTTCTACTATCAGAAAGTGAAGATCAGGTTTCATAATATTCTAAAATATCTTCTGGATGCTGTTTCAGGAGTGTTCCAAATTTTCTCGGCAGCCACATAATTTGCATATTTTTGTTATGCAAATAGGATTTCAGCATTATGCATCATGTCCTTTATCCTGGTGTGTTTTGTTCCACGCATTGTGCTTGTCTTTCCCATCTGATAACAGAGTATATTAAAACATCTGTCCTTGTGTTGCAAGTATTTGTTATTTGTAGGAGAGAGGAAATAGAAATATGAAATTAATTTTCATTATGAATTGTACTTGCCCTTCAAAGAGGTTGCTAGATATTGCATGTTTTTCTGTTTCGGAGCAAGAAGTGAGATTGTATCACATTACATTGATTAGAAATTCACCGTTAAAATGAAACTAGCTTGGAAAAAAGCACCCAGCATTTGTTTCTCTGTGTTGAAAGAGTCAGGATTTCTCTGACTCTCTGAAGGCAAGCACAGTCAGGATTTCAATCAGCTTTGGCATATGTGACAACTGAAGTGTGTCACGAGTTATAGGGAGCAGCTCAGATAATGGTTTGCTTTATGGGATTAAATTTAYGCATTGGTTATATTTCTATGTGTCTGGAATCTTTTAAGATCAAAGAAATTAAAGCCAGTTTAGGTAAGCCACCAGCAAGATTGTTTTGGTCAAAATAAAGAGTGGCTTCTTCCTTGTGATGTTTGTTTGCAAAGATCACTATCAGATGGATTTCTAATAATAGTGGGGAAAGTTATTCAAGGCACAGATAAGCCTGAGAATACCTGTGCTAAAGGGTTTTGCACTAGTCAAATTTTGTAGCCCTCAAAAAGAGGATCAAAGTGCTTCTGAGTTGTGGGGGGGATTTTAACTGTAGATGAATTATTTAAGATCAAATAATCAGTTCATTGATGATGAGGTTTAGATCATTGTAATTTTCAAGTTTTCCATCAATTTAGGCTTTGATTTTTGATTGTTTTGTTAATTTTTTTTATCCTATGACTTCTTTTCTTGAGATCCTCATGGTAAACTGACTGTACTTATCCTACAGGCTTTTTTCCCCCCTGTATTTTTGTTTTGGTTTRGGGWTTTTTTACCTGCAGAAAGAAATATGTAAGATGGATTAGCTCACACATGGCACCCTTTAAATCATTACAGCCTTCTTGAAATGAAGTCATGGACTGTGGGAAAAATAACCCTGAACTCTTCTGTTGGAGAGTATGAGAACTTTTTTTTGTCTAGCAAAAAGAATTCATTCATTCATTTTTTTTGTCTAGCAAAGAGAATTCATTCTCTCTCTCCCTCTCGAGACTKTAATTTCTATTTGGAATTTCTATATGGCAGCAGAGCCATATGAATACTTGTCTAACCCAAATAGTCATGTAAATCAAATTGGTTTTTAACCCCCAAAAATGTTATGCTCAGATGAATGGATATCCAAGTCTTTTTCCAGAAAAGCCTTTTTGTATAAGAGTTAAATTATTTAGCTGTTAGCTGACTCCAAGAGATAATTCAGAGTGTATCAAACACAAAAATATGGAAACAGTAAAAATGACAGCTATCCTGCCTTACTGRCAGTGCAAATTCTAGCACTAAAATGTTTTAAAGTGCTCTAAAATGCCAAATATTCTAGACCTCTTCATTGCTTGATTTAATAGTTTGTTGCTTGGAATTTTGCTGTAAGTCTTAATCCCGTTGTGCACACCATGATAAAATAGGAATGATATCTTGGAAATCCTGTCATACTAATCTTTAATTCGTATTAGTGATGGTGAGCACATTGTTGTGCTGTCCTGGGAAATGGCTTTGATTYGGTATAGGTAATGTTTCCCAAGTTTCTATAACAACCTATAACAAAATAAAACTGTATATCTTGTCAGTGTCAACCCACATTTTTTGTTAAAGATTTAATATGTACATAATATAATATATAAAAATATGTGTATATATATATATAAAATGTATATATATATATAAAATATATGTATATAATATATATATTAAAAATATAATATAAAGTCTATAACAAAAAATGTGGGTTGACACTGACAAGATTCTGGCACCCACCAAAGCCCCTCATTCACTGTCCTCTGCAGCCTGACAGGAGAGAGAAAATTTAACAAAAATATATCTATATTCTGGCTAATATTAGTCTAGACTGCAACGTTTCTGTGAAATCTAAGGCAAGAAGTGGCAAGAGGAGAMTAGAAAATTATATAGATTTTTGATTACAATAAGTAATTCTTTTCATTCTGTTTGAGCAGCTTTCACACTGAAATTTTCTCATTGTACTGGCTGTCAAACTTAGAGTACTCTGTTATTCAGCTGCAAGCCAGAACCTGAACTTGGAATAATTCATAATCTAAATAAATGTGGCCAGAGGCCCTGGGTGTCCATTTTATTCTGCATATCAGTACATTGCTCGTGCACTGCTGTGGGATAGTAAAGGACACTGGTCAATTTAATTTTCATTTGAATTCCATGATTTAGAAGTGAAAGTACAAATTTGAGGTTTATCTGCCCAGAGCTTCCTCCCAGCTTAGGTCAAGGAGCTCTGATCTCCTGGGAGCTCATGGATTGGGGCTCAAGGCAGGAGTGAGGAAAGGCAGTAACAAMAGTTACCTACAATTAATTCCCTTGGGTTTGCAGTACCATTGGCTGCTGTTCATATCCATATGCAGATGTGAGCAGGGACAAAGGATGGGGAAACAATTCCCAGCTCTACAGAGGTACCTGCCTTGTGTTGTCTTGATTTTTTAAGAYTTTCCTAAGCTTTTTGATGTTTGCATTCTTGTAACAAACTTTCTCACACACTTTATGTAAGTAAGTTATTGTTTTACATTCTTTTATGGAGGAGGAGAAATTTGAAATTTGATGGACTGTTGGTTTGTCCTGTGTCATTGGAGAGGTGGCACTGTTGCCCTCCAATCCACTGTCACTTTTGGAAGTCTAGAAATGTTGGAATCAAAAATTAAAAAGTCTCTTTTTACCTTAAAAAGAGCAGCGTGTCCACATTGTGTTATTTCGTGTCCTATAATAACAGCCTTGTGTTATTATAGGAGACGAAATAATATGAAAATATTAGAGCATTAATAATATGAAAAATTTAGAGTATTTGTACTCTGCTGTCACGTGGAGACATGGATGAGAAGAAAAATCCTCTGGATCCAGCTCTCTCTTTATAAATGTGTCAGATGTTTTGGGAAAAATGTGCTTGCAATGAGTTACCAGGAGAGAGGAGCAGGGCTGAAATGCAGATGATCCCTAAAGAGGAACAGAATTGTGGGGTTAAGTGTGGATGTACAGGCACTAAAACTGTGTCAGGATTTAGAGAAGCACAGTAAATTGTCTCAAACACTGGCAAAGAAGGAAGTTTCCRTAAGATAAGCCAGCACAATGGACAGAAAATGGCAAACAGAAAGGAGATAATTTCAGGCCTACCCAAATATGAAAGGTTTGGAATTAGCAAAGGGGGCAAGATTCCACTGTGCAGACTTGTGGGAAAAGTGCAGACACAGCACCAGGAACATGCCAGGCCTGGTGAGGAAAATCTGGCTAACATCCAGACAAAAATCCCCAGAATGGCAAAGTGTGATGAAGGAATGCCCTTAAAAACGTGCCCTGCCAGGTTATAGGAACAGCACCTGCATCTTGGACTGTATAAAAGAGGCACCTCAAGAAGGGCTTGTGGGATGCTGCAGGAACAGCATGAAAGTGTTGGTGGCTGCCTTCCTACTTGATCTCTCTGCCTCTCGCAACCCCTCTGCCTTCTTACCTCACATTTACTGTCAAATACAATCTGTGCAATTGACTTTGGCTGATGGTCTCATTTCCACCTTCAWTCAGGCAGAAGCTTCTGATAAGAATTGCACCCTAATATTATTTCTGAAGTGATATCCTAATATTATCCCAGTGTATATTAATACTATGTTACCTGGTGTTCTGAATGAAACTGTTGTAACTGAAAATATTTATGGCTAACAGCATTTATTCATAGAATTAACTGGGRAAAAAATGTGAGCTTAAGTAAGAAAAACTGCATAAATAAATCTAAGCAGCATTTCTTGTTTCCTTACTCTGACATTTCCAGTTTACTGAACACTTCATAGCAACAATATTTCCATAAAATACTGTAGCATGTTCTTATTGTCTCCTCTTTAAAGGTCAGATGTTTAACATGACCTGAGGTTTTTTGTAGTTTTGGTAGCATGAGAAAACATTTAATATATCATTAACAAAATATCTTGATACATGTGCAAATGAATGCAGGAAGAAAGGAAGATAAAGATACTACTGAGACTGTAAATGATGAACTTCATTCAAAAATGGTCAGCACTTCATAKCTCACACATGGAGTTTTAAGACAACACCAGTCTAGTATGATTAGAGGTTTAAATATCAGAAAAAAAATAGTCACAATGCTTGATCATCACTTAGCAATTAACTGATACAAATTGAAAATAGCTAAGGATTATTTTATCCTTCAGATAAAACTGATCTGATAAAAAATGTTGGGAGGAAAGGGTTAAAACCAGAAGAATTTGCAAGGGGGAACAGTTCTTGCTCAAAGTGACCTTGCAGCTCAGAATGCTAAGAATGTGGGTGTTGGAAAGCTCCACTTTTTATGCCTAKTGTTGTTCATCCTCTGCCTCTTTTGGGAATTAGGAATCCCGYGTGACAGGCTTGAACCTCCTCCTGGGAGAGGGAGAGGTCAATAAAAGCAGAGCCTTGCTACAAACTGTGTGTGCACAGAGCCTGATGGAGCCTGCTGGGGTGAGCTGAGCCTGCTGGAGCCTCTGTCCATGCATGTTTCTGCTGCCTGGGCTTCTTGGTGGGGTCAGGAAATAAAAGAGCCCTTTGCGCTTCAGCTGCGGTTTGCTGGTCACCCCGGCGACCATTCGCGCGTTTGAATGGTCACACACGTGTTGATTCACACAAAAAATACAGCTTTTATYAATAAATGTAGCAATCTGTCACCTCTGAGTGAAGACTACATAAATTTTCTGGGAAAWTRCAGATTTTTGTGCCTGCAATGTCARTGCAGGGTGTACACCTTGCAGTGTGCTTCACTCCATGGCACAAAGTGGGAGACCCAAGAGGAAGCTCCCAGCTGTGGGTGTTTGATTGGCCTTTAGCAGCTGGSATATGAGATATTTCACTTTGCACAGCTCTCCAAAATGCATCTTATTTAAAGCACAAAAAGGACTTGGTGTCCCTACTGAAGCTCTCACTCTTTTTGCCTTGTTCCAAAGGCAACTGACTGTGGGATACAGGCAAAAAAAATGCTCCCTTGGAACAGCATCAGGAATATTAGATGTAAACCCTGATGCTGGATACTTAAGACTCTTCATTTCTACTTAATCAGATGAAGATAAATGTGTTCCTGTTTAAGAAAAGAATAATTGTTTTCCTAGGCTGGTCTTGAAATTGAGAATTCACAATTAAATGTGTTTCAGACGCCTAATAATCATAAGTTCAGCTATATTGTTTCACTGAATTTCTGTATTGTTTTTTGTTTACAGTAACCTTACTGTCATTGAAAGCTTCAGTAAGTCACTGCCTCAGTTCCAGGGTTTGGCCAGTTTTCAGTGTTCTTTCCTTCTGAATTTTACAGGCAGTTCAAAGTAGGGGAGGGAATTTTAAGTTGTTCTGCTTTGAAAAAGTTAAGGTGTAGATCCCCTGAGAGAAAGCTACACTTACAATTAATACATCCTTACCAAAATCTTTTTTTTTTGTCAGCTTTTGACTACATCACAGAAATGAAACTGGTAGTGATCTTTCTGAGGCATAAGAGAGAGGAAGAGTGGACTCTAAGCCTCTCATTTAATGCATTATTTGGTTTTCATGTAACACTAGGAGAAAAAAAAACATACATCTGGGTTTTAAAGGAAGGCACTTCATGTGGATAAAGTGGTAATGCCGCCAGAAGAACTGGGGAGATGATCTGAAATAACCCAGAAATGGACTCAGGCCAAGAAGAAGAGCACAGCTGTCAGTCCAGACTGCCCTGTGTCTCAAAACCTTGACCCAAAATTGAGAAGAATTTGTAGTTAATTTCACCTATACRTCTATCCTAAAGCATAAATTGGTATGAGACAGGAGGAAGGGTAAGTTATTTATTATTTTCTAATGGAGAAGTTTGATGTGTCTTTTTTGAATCATCTTGAGTTGGTAACTCTCAAAAATACAGTCCTCAGAATGAGGAGAGCAGATCCATTCATGTGTAATATATTCTTCCACAAGTGGGATTCATCTCATTATCACTTACTATAACATATTAATCCTTACTAAAAACCTGAAATTATTTTATTTTCAATCTTTAAGCAACGGGAAACTCTTTTGAAAGTAGAAAAAGTGGAAAAAATCAGCCTTTCATTCAGCTATATGCTAGGCTTACAGAATGCTGAATGCAAAACTGTTCTGAATTTAACCAGCAGTGAAACCTAGCTTAAGCATACACGTCCTGAGAAACAAATTTCTTTTTCTAGAATGAGTGGCTATTCATTATTTATGTTTCTGTATAATTTTTAACTGCTGTGGAGAGGGTCGTGAATGATCAGAGAGCTAAAATACAATAATTTATATCTGTGTTCCTGAATAGCATACAGCCCAGAAGCTGCTTTCAGAATAACTGTGAGTACACAATAAGCACAAATACATATTTATAAAACATAAATTTTAATGCCAAAGCAGTGACATTATCAGGTTAATACAGTTTGTGTGTGAATGACCAAAAATGTCAGTATTTAGCAATGGCTTTTTTGGGTGGAAATTTGATTCCCTTTAATATTGTTTGGTTTATGTAGCTCCAGGGAATGCACAAATCTGAAGCCTTAAGCTACAATCTTAATAGATCTCCTAAGCCAAAATAAGTTTAGAGGGTACCTCATGTGGAAAACTGAAACAGCCTTCTGAATGGCTATGAGCAGTTCAGTAAAAGCAATGTTTAATTGTTGCTTCATATTTTTGGATATTTTTTAAAAGGAGAGCCTAATCAATGCAGTTCTGTAGTGCAGTTTTCCTTCTCAAAAAAAAGTAGTGTTTTATCTGGTTGAAAGGAGATTTTTAGCTCATAATATCCAGATAAAAATACGATGGGAATGCCCAATCTCTCTTAACCCATCTGGTTAAGGGAGATGTCTCAGTTGTTTTGATCTTGTTTGCTCATTCACAGCAGTCCCTCACTGGGAGCCCTCACACTTTTGCAGATTCCTTTCTCTCCTGAGCTTTGGAAAATATTTGAAGTCCAGTGTTCTGGTGTATTACCTATTTTTGGGAACAGAAAATCTTTTTGAGACAAATTTATCCAGAGGCAGCCTGACATGTTTTGGCATGTGAGAGATGGGATATAAAGTGTAAGGAGGCATCTTAACAAGATTTTAATTTAGCAAGGGGAGATTTCAATCCTGAAGTAACTCCCAAGAGGTATTTGGTGCTGGATCAATGCTGGGAAAAAAAAATGGCTCACAGCATAAATGTAAATTGTAGCGCTCAAAAAGGACCATGTGTGTCTTCAGTGTCAGAAAAAAAAATGTGTTTACAGTCCTTTCTTTCCATGTAGTTGTGAAATGAAGTAACCTTCATGTCAAATAACTCCTAGATGTTTGCCTGAAGGAAACCCAGCACCATCAGTACAACATCACACACCAGGATGCTCTGCTATACCCAAAAACCACTCGGGTGCTAAAGGCTTCTGAGATTGAATGCAATAATTCCTATCATAAAGTGATGGATTGCTGTATGGCAGTTGCTAATTAATTGCTGTTTCAATTAAAAAAATCTTTGGCATTAAGGGCAAGACAATTTGTCTAGGGCAAGGTGAGATTTAGTGTGGTCTCAAAGCAAGGATTTGAGAGGATTGGAATAGAGTCTTTTAATTGACTTAAAATATGAACGGGCTTGAGAGGTGAAGGAGCACAGGCTTGGAAAAAAGCTTGAAGAGCAATTAGGTTTCTCAGTGTGGTGAACTGAGGACAAAAAAAGTCCTCTGCACTGTCTGTGGCAGTTGGAGTGGGTTGATCATGTAATAGCAACGTGATGTTGCACAAAGCCCAGATGGAATGACAGCAGGTGTCATGGGAACATCTAGCAAGGGATGGTCTCAAGGCAATTTTGCATCCCCTGCATTTCCAAACTCTTCTACAGCAGAATGACTTTTGGAAGTGGGATTTCTGGTTGTGAGCTTTTTTTTTTTTTCCTGTAGGGAGTAGGAGTTCAGTGTACTCTAAGAAAAGTAAATCAGAGCCAGCAGTGCATAATGGTAATTCTCCACAAGGAGAAAGCTGATGGAGCCATCAGATTAAGCTCTTTGGATGTATTTAGTGTATTCATAACAGAAAAGTAAAAAACAAAAAAATATTGTTTGCCTATTTCTATTTCCCTAGATCTAAACGTGCTTGTATTTTCACAGGTGGGTTTAGTTTCTAACCTGAGAGAAATAATGGGATTTTAGATATACTTTTCTAAGTGTGAGCTTTAAAGAATTGATCATTAAATTATTTAGCCTTTTATAATGATTTTTTAATCCTTTTTTTTGTTTTTTATGCCATATTATGTCTGGTTTTTAATTTAATTTTTTTTTTTTTTTTGTGATTCAACTGCTGGAACACCCAATCACGCCTCCGTCCACATCTGATTCTAACCTCCTTCACGAAAGGTTCCTAGAGATGAAAGCCTTAAGCAGGGATGCTCTGGTGTTACTTAATGAGCTCGATAAAAACGAGCCTTGTCTGTCCCCGTCCGGCTGCCAGGCCAAGGCAACCCCAGCCCGGATCTCCCTCCGCTGGGCCGGGCCGGGCCGGGCCGAGCTGCCAGCGCCGGGGCAGCTGCGGAGCCGCCGCTCGGTGCAGGCTCTGCACCCCCCAGTACCCGCGGAGCCCGGGCACTGCCAGCGGCGGGCGGGGCGCGCTCCCCGCGGCCGTGCCGAGCCCGCAGCGCCCCGGGCCCCCCGCAGCGCCCCGCCGGGGGTGGGTAAGGGGGCCGGCGGGCTCGGCTCAGCTCAGCCCGGCCCCGCAGCGCCCGCCCCGCCGTCCCCCGGCTCTTACCCAGCACCACGGGCGGCCCCGCGGGCCGGCGGCGCGGCGCACTCCCGCCACCGGGACACAGCAGCAGAAGCAGGAGGAGGCTGAGGAAGGAGCTCCGTCCGGAGCGCGGGAGGAGCCTGGCACAAGCCGGCAGGAACATCGCCTCTGCGCATAACCCCGGGGCCAGGAGCCGCCACCGTTGCGCCGGGGCTGCCGCGGCCCGGCTGGAGTGCGGCCCCGCCGCCCGGCACGGCCAGTAAAGGGCCCGCCCGCCCCGCCGGGCCCGCCCCCGCCCGCGTCACCGCCGAGCACGGATGGGTCGGGCGGCCGCCGCT
>JACDOX010000045.1:5315907-5330656 GCA_014549065.1 Cardinalis cardinalis | reverse complement strand
AGGGTCAGAGGACAATGCACTTTCAAGAAGACACAGAGAGTCTGGTTGAATTTCTAGTTATCCTTACCAATGCACTTCTTTTCTTTTTTTTTTTTCCCAATTCTCTGTATTGTTATCCTTCAATAATGACCTTTCTAGTTTCAGAGGAAGACGTGTTTCAAGTGGAAAACCAATTCCTTCCCTGGAGGTCTATGGCAAGTGGAAACTCTTTGGGTAGATAAAAAASGAGTGAGTGACTATCCTGCTCCCTGAATTCTGTTAATTTTTCAACATGAGAAAAAAATCCAAGCATTGAACTTCACCTTTCTGTAATAAGCCACTCACATGTTGAGGTTCTTGAGCTTGGAAGTCACAAAGTTCCAGGTGTGCAGAGTCACCCCAAAGGGCAACATGAATTGATACCTCTGAACTGAGACTCTGGATCCTGGGTTTCATTTCTCTGTAGTTATGAGTAGGACTGGCCAGGAAATTCTATAAATTGCTCAACTCTCAAACTCCAGGTTTTCTTATCCCAACCRCAATGTAATCTCAATTTAAAATTATTATAATTTTCATATAAATATTCAGATTTTAATGAATTTTAGTAGTCYTAACATAAATGATTTTGAAATAGTTTAAATTTTAAAAAAATAATGTTGATTTAATAAGGCTCTGCACTTACTTTCTGATTGATCAACAAACTAACATGGAAAAACATTTGGACCATTTGAGACTATCAGTAAAATCAAATATCAAATAAGAGATTTTCTCCTAACAAAATTACTTTGTAAACAAAAAAAATCACACTGTTTCCAAATCTGGCCATATCAGYATTTATATATCGGGCCACTTCAGCATTGAGTTTTCAGATTTTTCCTCTAACTCATGTTTACCCTACATRCACCTGGAATTTGTTTGGCTTTAATGGTCTTAATTATATTTTGTCAATAGTATTTCCACACAGTTCACTATATGTTCCTCCTGTTGGTCAAAGGGATTCACATCTGCTCTACACATCACTGCTACCCAGAAGTTTGACATTCTTGCCTTGAGTTTTTCTATAATTGCTCTAAAAATTCTTTTAGGACATATAAAGTTCAGGGATACTCTGAATTATTCAGCCTTTTTTACTCCAAGAAAGTAAAAAGTAAGCAATGGCTTAGATATAAAAATTAACCACGGGTAAGGGATTACACCACAAACATCTCATCAAAAGCCACAAAGAAAATTTAGGTGACATAGGCCTTTTCTTAGATAGCTTTATATTTTTAATTTAATTGAAATACTTACATGCATTGGGAAAACGCTGCAGCCTTCTAGAAAGGATGAGTTATTAGTGACTGTCGATTGATCTGACTAAAGCCTTCATCATAAAAAATGTATAGCTTCATATAATTAAAAAATCCAAGCACTGTAAGTTGACTAAAATTCTGTGGACTTTTAAATAATTCAAATTTGTGTTTAGTTACAGCAGCTGTTTAATTAAAAGGTAGAAACTGCAACTAATCCACTATGGTTGAATGAAATATAATCTATAACGGAGTTTAATCCCCCTAAGACAGAGAACACTGATATGGATTCTAGAAGTCAGGGGCTCCATTTAATGAATCTCACAAAAGGGATCATAATACATCTGAGCCAGCTCATCTTTGTTTCTCTGATTATCCAAATAATGAATCATTTCCCAGCTTGGTGCTGAAATTATAATTCCTGGTTTTTTAATATTAAAAAGAAAGGTCTTTCACATGCATTATGTAAACTCCTCTGCTGGAATTTGTATTCAAAGCTTTGCCAGAGTGATAAAATAGATGCACAAGGATAGAAGAAATGCAATTTTTGACTCTTAGACAACTACTTAATTGTTCATAATTAAAACATTTTGTAAYAAAATTCTTGCATAAATGGCCTGGAAGAATTTTTTGCAATGTAACAGTCAGCTAAGGAAACTGCTGCACACAGGAGGTCTGCAGTTGCCTGCTCGCTCTCAGCTGCAATGATTCAGGCATGATTTTAACTTTATATCAATTCCCAGAAGGATACTTCAAGGCAGGCGCAGAACAAAACATTTTTTCTTTACTTCTATATTTTTTAATTACAAAACAGAATGAACAAAGAAAAAAATCACCATGTTTTCCTCCTCAGATCCAGAGAGCACTCATTAGTTTGAGATGCCTGTAATCATTCTGAATTTTGTGGACGCCAAGGCAGAGGGGATATCAAAGCAGACAATGGTAGTCCTTAATTAGAGAGGCCAGGTGGCACACAGAGTCACAGCACAAATTCCCCTCCACATCCCTGCCAATGATTGAAAACTTGACCTCAGCAGCCATTCTTCAGGGGTGAAAAATAATACAGTCACCAGGTGGCCATCTCTTCAACATCGACAGCCATCTGCACCAAAATGTGCTAAATTATGTTTAGTTCTTTTTAATGTGAACCATTATCCATTAGAGTCACAGCAGGAAACCACGAGGTCCTGTTAATTGAAACTTCAACTGTGACTTAAACCTCTGTCCCAGACAGGAGACAGACACTTCACCTGCTGAGTCCTTCAGCCTAACATGGGCAACATTTTTCCTAAGTGTCTGATGAGATGTAGAACAGTAAATGCCTGCTCTGCAAAACAGGCCAGGATTTGGAGAAGAAATCATTCTGTGGAAGTGTTTTTAATAGGATTCTCAGTGCTGTCTGTCAGACTAAAAACCAGTTTGATTTTGCACACCGCTGTTTATTTTCCTAATGAGCTGACACAGTTGTACTTGTGATTTGTCAACAAGCAGCTTTTTAACCCSTTCCTAGGGATGCCCTGAGAAGATGAAATGCAATGTGAGCTGCCAGTGCCAAGACGTGTACAGAAAGAGGGCTCTGCCTCTGCCACGAGAACCCAAAACTCGTCCTGGTCTGTCTCCTATTAGTAGGCACAGATCTTGCTTCTTCAACTGCTCCTCAAGTATGAGGAGACTGAAAACATACACCCAAACACAAACAGAGGGTGAACATATTGGGAAAAAAACCCAGAAGCATTGGAAAAACGAGAGAAATTTTCACTCATCATGAAGATACTCCCTTCAATGCTCAATTTTCCCCAAGCACTTTGAGTGCTATATCCAGGGGAAGCTCAATGTGAACCAAGGTCCATCTTTACCAAGRTCAGGGCCCTTGGTTGGCACGCCCTGACATTCAGCAATATTTCCCCTTTGTTATTTTCACTGCACCTGAAAGAGATCCAGCAGAGCCAGAAACCACTGTGAGGAGCAGCCATCAAAGACCACTTCAAGAACCTGGCAGAAGGCAAGGAAATATCTGATGGAGCTGGAAGCTTGGGACACACTGATCCAAGCCACTCTGTTTCTGGAGGAGTGTGTGAATAAAAGGCATCTGTAACTCCTGAAAAGACCCAAATAAAAGTTCACAGGCCCCTCAGAGGTTCGTGAAGAGGTGGCATTGCTGAGTCACTCGTGATTTGTGCCCTTTGGGAGCTGAGCCAGTGCTCAGTGAAGTGTCTGCACTGTCACATCCCCAAGTGCMCAGGCAGTCCCTGGGATGGGCAGGCAGAGGGGGTCATAGCCAAGCACAGACCTTCACTCAGAGATGCTGTTATTCAATCAAATATAATAGCAAAGACACAAAGTGCTATAACCCTGAGCCTGCACATTAACAGAATTTTGGTTCATCAATTTTTAAGTCCACATTTAGAGCTTCCTCCTAAAAGCCAAAAAGTGGCTACAATAGATCGTCTTGCAAAACACAGCATCTGTTCTCTTTCATTCCATGGTTATGGATAACCTCCATAAGCTGATTTGCTCATGACAATAAATTTATTTTCAGAAATTATACTCCTGATCTAATATGAAAAAATAAATAATTCAGAAGTTTCACATTATTACAGGGAATTATATTTAGGAGATCAACYAGGGATCTCTGTAATGAGAAACATTCACCTTGCTAGAGGAATGCTACTCTGCATTTAATCTTATAATATTCCCTTCAGGGTGTACAAGACAGCTTGCTGGAAAATATAATGACTCCTTAACTGTTTTCTGAAGAAAAAAAAAAGAGTAAAGAAAACAGTGATATGGAAATGAGATCTACATTTCATTTGAAATTCCATATGCACTATTTTAAAGCCACCTTGTTTCAATATGGAGAAAATAAAAAATACTTTGATGGGTCTGTTATTTGGAAAAAGATATTAAAACCACAGAGAAACAAAAGGATGTGCGGTCACGGTAATATAAAGTCACTTGTATTTCACAAAAAGAAAGAAGCTGCTTCAGCTGTTTCTACTTTCTTGTTTGTTATCAGAAGGAGAAAAGCTGGTTCACAGAGTTCCCATTGGCCAAGAAGTGAGAACACCTGTTGGAGCCATGAGTGAGTTGCTGGTGCTGCAGCAGTGCAGCTCCACCGTCCCCAGCGCAGCTTGGGCAGCAGCAGCAGCTCCTGCTGAGAGCTGGGGGAGCAGGGCAGGGCGTGCCAGAGCGCAGCCACACCTGAGCACAGCTCAAAATAACCACGCTGCAACCAAGCATTGCTCTCTCCTGGCTGTCCCCTCCAACTGCTGTAATTTATGTTGGTCAGGAAAAGAAACTATCCACTTTTTCCAGCTAAAACTAATGTTGGGTGTCTGCTGCATTCAGGGTAATGAGTATGGATGTTTGCAGCCATCTTCCAAATGAGGTAACTAAACAATACATACATAGTTTCCACCCGTCTGGTGTCTCCAAGAAAAATCATTAAATTGTCAGTATGGATGATCAGCTCTGAAGGAAAAATAAGTATTATTGATGATGACAGCATGCTATTGTATCTCTGCATCATTATGCCAGAGGTGTACCTTTTCAAAGCATCCCATGAGGAGTAGACAGACAACACCAATAATTGCCTGTGGGATTGCTATTTAGATGCAACAGCCTGAAAAAACATGTCTAAATCTTCTAAATGTCTTATTTTTTTGAGTATGGTACATTCTTCCTYGAGTATTTCAAATCATTTAGTGTAATTAGAAATCTTCTCCCAATTAATTTTGTGGCAGAAAGGAAATMTTGAGGACTAGAAAGAGAGAATTTGAAAGATAACTTGGATACCTCAGAAAGTACAGTGACACATAGTCTACAATGGAAAAGAGTTCCAGGAACAGAGATCTCAAAAATTTCCATTTCACTTTCCAACCAYGTTATTATTACACATCAAATGTCCATAGACAACTGCAATCACAAAAATTATTGAGCTAAAAATTTCTACTGAGGCATTAATTTCAGGGTTTCACTATGAAACAAGGATTCTGACATAAATTAAGTCTTACTGTATTTTTTTCTTCTAATAAGTCTCAAAACTCAGGTATGGTATGCAAATAAGGTATAAGTATGCAATAACAAGTAGTGTTGTTTGACAGAGAATCAGGGTTCCAGTCCCTGTACCACCAGATCTCACAACAGCAATGCAGGGACACTGATGCCTGCCAACTATTTAATTTTTATTTTTGTTCAGTTTTGAGAGTTTTCCATCAGACCGGACTTTATCAAAAACATTCACAAATCATCTTCTGCTCCCATTGTAGCTGTTTGGAGAGAGGGTTTAGTACATGGGTATAAGACATTGTAACCAGCAGAGCAAGACATGGTGGGCACTCCATGTGAAAAGGGACACTGTGAGTATGGAATATCCTGATGTACTTCCATCTGTAAGTAGCCACATGAATAAAACTTTTATGCACTGCAAATCCTGAGGCAAATTAGAAAATGTTCTTCACCATTATCAAGAAATCCTCATTTCTCTTCCCCTGGGAAATGAAGCTAAACTATTTGTTACAAGTGTTGGYGAATAGCATTCACTAGAAATATGTTAAAATGGCATGTATTACAATTAATTAGATTTCCAGAGGAGTAATGTGGTATTTGGATTTGACATTAAATCAATTCAAGCTTTACAGATACTCTTGACAACCCCACCCGTAAAATCAATAGTAAAACCTTGTATCCCTCAGAAAGGACAGTGATATCCATGTGAAAATACAAATTTAAATAAAATTGGAATTGTCTRTAGCAGGTAGCTTTGGGATTATTCCAGCACTTGTACAGCATTGAACATGCCTTCTGAGATAATCATATTCCCAAGCACAATACAGAGGGTCTTTAAGCAGTAATTATGAATATTTTTTGTACATTATCATGTACACGGCACTTTTTTCTTTTTCCCATGGTCAAAGSAAAGTTAAAAATTTTTGGGATTAGTTTAAGGTAAAATACTTATACTCTCTTTGGATCTACTCTAACAAAGTAGCTTCACAAACCACACACTGATGGTGAGATTCTAAATTATCCTTATGAGAATTCACTAGTAGGACCACAGGGAGGAGGAGGCAATATCCTTTGCATGGAACAAAACTTTTTCTAAGGTGGCTTTTATTGTTGTCACAATTCATCTTCCAGTTTCTCATTATGTTAAATAACAATATCAAAGAAAAAGTGGGGTTTTTCCCAGAAAGATACCATAGGCATCAGTCTAAGAACCARGACCTGCCAGTGACAGAAGGAACTGGCAAGGCACTTTCACAATCACTGAAAATACTCAGGCTTGAAATGGGAAACAAAATGAAAGAGTCCTGAAGGATGCAGCTACTGCAAAACAATTCTGAATCTCCCAGAGTGGAAGAATATAAATATTCATTGTGTTCAGCAGAGAATAGCACATTGCAAGCTCACTGCAAAATAGAGACACTTTAGTATATGTTGAGGCCTCATAACAATGGGATTTGCCAATTAAATCTGAGGGGTGTGATCATTTCTGTTGTGATATGGTGAATAACATGCTGAGAGAAGCTCAGATGAAAGGAGTTTGAATCATTGCAATATTCTGTTTCAGCCTTCTTTTATTTTTTTTCATCCTGTGTGAATATGAGAATGAAACGTGGTAGACAAGCCTGGGGAGACTTAAAGGAAGGTTATTTTGAGGTTGTTTTTCTTTACTTATGACAGCTAAATGTTAAACTAATACCAGCTACATCWACTTCTCTTTTAAAGCCTGTAAATTGCATCTAATTAATAGACCCTGATGAAGTAAGATACCTGTATTCCTTCAGATTTGGATCTAATGGAATTTTTCTGTTATGTGCACAGAAAATTAAAATCCTGRGACTGTGTTGTGCATATCTAAACAAATTCCCTTGGTTTCTTCCACCAAGTAAGTGTGAAGAACTGATGATGGCCACCCTGCCAGTGCTGTAATTTTTAATCTTTTCACTGCAAGCAGCAAAACCTCCTCCCTGTGGCTCTCTGAGGCTGAGGGAGGCCCTAATGCAACCTGGCAGCATTTGCAGGGAGCAGCACAGAAAAGCTCAGCACGTCCTGCAGGGCTCATGGCCAATAATCCTCACTAGGAGGGCAGCAGGTTTGCTACCCCATCCTTTGAAAAGGCTGGGGCAGGTGAGGCCCTGAAGGGATGGACCCAAGATTGTCACCACCCTCATAATTTACGTTAACATAGAATGTGGGAAACAAGTCACAAGCCCCAGAGTGGGAGCAGWTCAGGGAGGATATAAAGCCCTCTCCCTAGAAAACCTCATCATCCAGCAGAATTCAGGGAACCCTAACAGAAACACACAACAAAAACCTGCTGTCCTGCATCTCCACAGCTGTCTCYAGCTCCTAAACAACCTCTGCCAAAAACCAGCATATTTGTTTGTATATTCCATTGAAAATGAGATATTTAAGGAGTGTTTTGAAGGAGAATCGACATCATTTTATGGGAGTACATTGGGAGTCCTTCTGCCTGARGGCACAGAAGGTGCTGGCAGCAGTGCTGAAAATGACATCCATGAGCCCTGCATTCACTTGGGACCTGAACAGACCTGAGGGTCACATGTTCCCATTGCTACTSTTTTATTATTATTTATAGTATTACTGTTTAACTGGCAGGCAAAGATATTTAAAGAAATCTAAAGGGAAAATTCCTTCATGTATATCTATATTTAAATCATGTTTCACATGTCTTGTATATACCCTATCCCTATTAACAACAAACAGAGTACTTGAACCCTCAATAGGTTCTGTAAGACACTTTCTGTCACTTTAACATGACTTACACTTATTTATCTAGAAAATAAAGCCATCAAAACCTAAAACACTACCAAAAGCTTCCCAAAAGGTTTTGGTGTTAAATGGGTAGCTCTGTCTGGAGGATCATTTAGCAGAACTGAAACAAATATTTACTACTACTACTACTACTACTACTACTACTACTACTACTACTACTACTACTACTACTACTACTAATAATAATAATAATAATAATAATTATTATTATTATTATTATTATTATTATTATTATTATTATTATTATTATTGTTATTGTTGTTGTTGTTACTATTGTTGTTATTATTATTATTACTACACCTTCTAAGGTGACAACTACGAGAGGGTTTTCACTGAGCATGAAGTATCTTATTTCAGGTCATATCCTCCAGTACATATTTTGATTGCTGCTCACCCTTATCACTATCTGGCAGRTATCATGTAATCTTCATGCAGCAACATAAATTCTACCTATGTTCATTTTTCTTGGTAATCTTCTTTACCGTCTCCCAGTAGCCATCAGCTTCCAATGTACATACAGCTACATGCTAAACCTCATTTTGGTCTCTAAAAATTATTGTCACAATTTCCTTTGATTTCAGCAAGACTTGGATTTGGCCTAGGGAATTTATCCCATTTATTTGCAAAGCTTTTGCTAAATTTGTAAATCCCTGGAGAAATGTTCATATCGCAGGGAAAGGAATTTCTTAAATGTGACAGAGTTGATAAATTTCTCAAGCAGAGAAAAGTTTGGAGGATGCAATTTCTATAGTCTGAGCAGTCATCTGGCACACTGGGTGACAGGAAACTGGTTAATCCAAAGGGCTTCCTAAGAATTTTTTTAAACAATTTCTCCTGCATCCTTTTAAATGTCCATACAACAACTGTCAGATTCTATATTAATATGCATTATAGGGGCAAAGATGTGAATAAGTTAAGCAATAGTCTCCTTCCAGGCTCTTGCTGCTGATCCATAAGCCTTAGGATGTGTAGAATCATCATTTTGGAGGTCACACACTGAAGAGATTTCATTTTGCTTAGTTATCATAAGAACTTCATTGCTGCAAAATAATTCATATCAGCTAGAAAAAAATAAGCTCAGCAATCAGCTGAAACTTAGCTCTGGACTCTTCTTGTCAAGAGTAATCCAGAAAGAAGTAGAAGAATAAAAACAAGTAAAGGGTAACGACAATTTTCATAAGCAAACTATGAAGAGCTGCCCCAAGGTCAGTAACTGGAAAAATGATGTTAATGATCCTGCATTAGCTGGGTAACGTGTTACTGCTAAAACAAATCAGCCCAGATTTGAACCATTGTGTGGCTTGACATCAGTACCAATTAAGGTGGCAGATGATGTATAAAGAGCCTGGACAAAGGATATTATTATGTTACGAGCTATATTGATTTTTACAAGGCTGGCTTGATTGACTGACTGATACTATCAAGTAATTAGCTTTAATCTAGGGTTACAATGACCAAAAGAAATCCTGAATCAGGTTATATTAGATCACTGATAGTATTCTACTGATATAGAAAAGTGCTTAAACAAGGCAGAACCCTGGTTTCCTTTRTAAAGTCAGTGTCACACAAATGATCTGTGCAGAACTTGGCACACCCAGGAGGTGCCCAGGCTGCACACAAATTCAGGTCACGTAGGCAGTGGTCAGAGAAGAATGAATAACCTGATAAGAGATCCCGATAAGCACAGGAGTTGTCTGTAATTAGTTTAACATTTTGGCACATCTGATTTTTTAAAAGTGTAGATGTAAAATAGTATGCCATTTCAACATGCTTTTTTGTTTGGTTGGTTTTGTCAATGATTCTAAAAGACAGCCACAGGGGATGGAGAGGGGAAAGAGGCCAAGATCACTTGTCCACTGTGGTCACTTCTCCCCCTGACAAARCCAGGGCACTTCAAGAGCATTTACAAATTGCAAGCTCATCACCCATAAGAAAACCAGACTAACTTGGTGCAAAGTCCTAAAATCCTCCAGCGGGTGCCTGACCCCAAATATCAAGCTAACACTTTGTTACCTGGAAAGAAATTCTTTGTGGGCAGTAGGCCACATTACAGATACTTGGAATACTTCTCCTAGGAGAACTACCAGCAAAATGTCTTAATTTGGTCTTTTTCAGCCCCAGCTCTTCTCCACCATTTTACATGTATGCCTAATTTTAGATAGTCTATAAGAAACACTGCATGTTTTGATCTCAGAGCTCTCCAACAGACCTGTTCATTTCCACACACATACTTGCCTTCCCACTATTGCACTTCCACACTTGGATTTTCTCAGTGTGATGGGTCACTCTGCTTTCTCAAATATCATCTCCCTCTCTTCTTCACACATTTCCTCTCACCCTCCCATCCTCCTGAGCCCAAATAATTCAGCTCCATACTCTGGAAGGTCTTTACTTTCTCCCACTCATGCCTAACTTTTAAATTCACACACGCAGATACCCCCAGCTTTCCATATCTTCCTGAGCAGAGCTCCTCTACTGAAAGACATCTAGTTAGGCTGCTTTCCTGTTCCAACTAATAAACTCAACAATTTGGGACTAAGATCAACAGGCAAATATTCCCCCTGAGTTTGTTTGCCCTGGCTTCACCATGCCCTCTGTGTGATAAGCTACACGTGGCTGCAATCCTCCCAACACGCTTGTTTGTGAAGCAGCTGTCAAGCCTTCAACTGCATGCAAGTTGTAAATAATACCATTAAAATACCATTGGAGGTCCTGACATCAGATGTGCCATGATTTCCACAGCAGGCAGTGCCTCTGAACAAAAGCTCAGTCTAGTGCTGAGGGTGCCTAGCTGTAAGAAAAGCACATTTCTGCCACTGTGCTTGCCTTGCAGTATATCCAGGCTCACATACAATTCTCTTTCATCAGGATGGTTTCATAGTCATGGTATTTAAAGTTTGAAAATTAGCAGTAGCGTGAGCAAATCACAGCACAACTTATCTCAGCAGAGCTTTTAATGTAAAGTCCTGCTCTTGGTCACTGCRTGGGGCAGGTGGTGGTATTGTTGAAACCCAGTATGTTTTCTTATTAAATCTCTCTTTTCCCCCTTTTTATTGATTTGCAGATCTTTGTTCCCAGAGTGAATTCTCAGTTCCTTTCCTGGTGACACATTTTGTGCATTGATATTTATGGTGGGTTTGGCTATATATATGTATGCCCCAGGGCTTCAGCTCTTATCAAGAGAGAGATTCAGTGTCTCAAAGCTGCAGGTCCTGTTTTTTCTGGTTCAACACATCCTTGCTCTAGAAGTTTCTGGGTTTGCTTGTCTCCTGAGAATTTACAAACTAAGASAAAGTTCCGGAGCAAAGAGAAATGTCTGTATATGTGACAGCAAAAGAAAAAAGAAAAATCACAGCTGTTCTGATCAAACACTCTGCCAGCTCATTTGAAAACTGTACTAATTCAGACTGAACCAGCATAAGCTGATGTGTGCAGGCAGATGTTTACAGACCCCTGGAGCCCAGAACAAAGCTCCCACCCCAAGGACCTGCAGGCAGCCAGGTGGCCTTTGGAGCCAGGGACAAACCTTGGCTGAGCCTTACACAGCCCAGCCTGTGCCCCKGGGAGAGAGAATGGGAGGTGTCTGCTCTTTTCAAAAACAACATCTTTGAGTTARAAGTTGGCTGGCCACCACTGGCTGCAAGTCTAAGGGGACTAATGACATATTTTCCTGTACAAGTAGCTTCTGTGAGTGCAAATTACACACAAAATCTTCAGTAATCAGGTTCGGGAAAGTTGACCCAGAGAAAAGGAACTTATTTCCTTTTTTTGAAAAGAATTTGCATAACCTGCCATTGTTTTTAGGATGATGGAGCATACTAAAATGTGTGTTTGAGGAAACAGTAATGTAGACTGCTCCTCTCACTAATTTGGAAATGTCAAACTAGTGCTGGCTGGGATAATGTCACTGCTGTTGGASATCAGGGAATGGGGAGGATAAGACAGAAGGCATCAGGCACACAAATAAGCACACGCAACAGAGATTTTTACATCTCTCATGAAATCATCTATTTTCACTTTGAAAATTGTCCAGCTGGTGACACAACTRTCCCTTTTAATTTTATTTTGTTAGGAAGGTAGATGTTTGTTCTGGGACAGAGTTAAAAAGGACTTGGATTGGATCAAGGCTGCTGCCCCTTGGGGACAGTGCACAGTCAGAAATGGATCCTATGCATTCTCAGGAATTTTTCCCTTTTTCTTGCTCAATATTTGTTCTTTGCTAAAGACAGACAAAATCTCCACATAGCTTCCTACARTAATTACCCTTTTCCTCCTGATGGGATAACAGTTAAGCTAATGGGATAACCCTAGGAAGCAAGAATTCCACAGAACCAGACAGCACTACTTACCAAGCAGATTGCTCTGAAACAGAGATAATGCCACCTATTTCCCAGAACACCAGAAGCCTACATCCAAAGCACCAAAAAAAATAACCAAGTCCTTGATCCCTGAAACAGTTTCAGCCTGAAAACAGAGATTGCAGAGAATCCATGAAATCTAAGAACACGCTGCCTTGGACTTTCTGTGGAGAATGTTCAGACAATTAATATAACACACAGCAATGCAAATCTCAAGACAAGGTTCTATTTATTGAAAATGAACATATTTTATACTCAGCAACAGGAGAATATCACGTGTTCCTCCCATTTGGAGAACGACAGCCAAATAATTCTTTCCTGGAGTGGAACCCCAGCCCCACTGAAATCAATAGCTGCATTATCAGAGCTTCACTATCACCTCAGTCTGTATGACTGCCAGTTCCTTGACCATTGAAACAAAATTTCAAAGAAAGAATGCTATTTCAAAGCATCCTTATTCACTCTAATGTACAGGCATGTACCAAGTAAGTTTTTTACTATTATGACAGACCTGACTTTCTTTTTTTTTTGGTCATATAAAAACATCTTTATTAGGCAAAGGGGGAAGGACAGGGAGGATAATGATAACATAACAATGCTGTGTAGGAGGGGAAAATGTATTCCAGTGGGTTTGGAGAGTGTGCTTCTATCTCCATTGCTGGCAAGAACTCTATCTTTGTGAAAGCCAATATTCAATAACTGTGGTTGTTCACTGTGCACCCTTCCTGCCTGCTGTCACATGTCTGTGCAGGCAGGTTTGGCWGGGTGCACCCCCTTTCCTTCGCTGCCCTGGCTCTTTGTGTGGGACAAACTGCAAATTTGGGCTCTGGRGGTGCGGGGCACGAGCCAGAGTCCAGGCTGGTGGCAAGGGCAGGGATGGGCACTGGCCCCACAAGCAGCATGACAAAGGCTCTGTGGGTAGCCCAGTGAGTGCTGGGGGARTCACAGCCTCCTGGGCTGTKKGGGAGCAGGGGAACACTGCACATCCTCCCGCAGACTCCGAGCTGGGGGTGATGATTTATTTCTAGAAATGCTGGCTCAGCTCCTCTCCCTGCAGAGGGGACRGGGTGTTTGTCTCAGGAGTTTATCCCTCYGGTTCAGCCTGGATRGCTTTGTCTCAGCTCACATTCCAAAATGATAGAAGAAAACAGCTCTAAGGCATTTCTAAAATAAAAAGATGTCAGCAAATTAACAGTGGTTTTAAGGCCCTTGTATTTCTGGGAGGATGAAACCTCTGTGTTCAACCCTCTGGGATCATCACTTGGGCTTTCTCAATCTCTCCAAGTAAAACTGACCCACCAAACTCACCTTTGTCTCAATCCTAATCCCTGCATCATCCTTCAGGTGTATTTCCTCACAATGAAATTGGAGTAGAAAATGCTTTAGGAAATGCTTTGCAGMMCCTTCTTCCCCAAAGGCCCAAACTGCTTTAATTAGGAATGCTCTTCAAGCACAAGGTTTGGATGCAGCCAGGGAGACTCGCATTTCAGAAGGACCATCAATGCTCTGATAAAGACACAGCCCATTCAAGCAGGCTGCTGGGACTGAGGAGGATATTTGAAACCTGTTGACATGCAGTTCTAGCAGAAGTGCAAAATGAAATGAAATGTAGTAGAACTGGAGAATGAAATGCTGTTAGACAAGGCTGCTCCCCAAATTGCTCTGCCTTGATCCACCTGCCCTGCAGCCCAGCCTTCTCCCTTTCTCCTCACTGCCCTCTGCTCAGGACCAACCCAAACCTGGGGTGTTCAAACTCCTGTAAGAGAAAGAGCAGCTGCTGGGCACCAAATGCAGCCTTGCCAARGTGGCTGCCCATGGCCCGGCCTGCAGGGCAGAGCTCAGGGAGGAGGTGGCAGTCTGTCCTCAGTGGCCTTTCATGTCCTCTCTCTGCCATGCAGACACTGGCATGCGTGGCTCGGCTCTGTTTTGGCAGSSMGTCCCTTGCCAGGGCTGTGTGAGCACAGGGTGGGCACAGGGTGAGCTCTCCTCCTTGMTGYGACACCTGGGCTGGCAGGGACGGCACGGTGACCTCGTCCAGCTTGCAGGGCGCTGGCTGAGCTCTTTGCTGCAAGGGGGATGCCCGCAGCAGGTGCCCATCGAGCTCTTCTCCTGCCGCGAGTCTGGAACGGGACACGACCCCCCCACGGCTCCGGTAGCCGCAGTCCCGCTCAGCACACCAGCCCCGCCCCCTTTCTTACGGTCCCGACACTCGCCCCCCGGGCCCAGCCACGCCCCCGTGCCTGGCAGCCCCTCGCACGGCTCTGCCCACGCCGCTGGTCCGTGCTGTCCCGGCTGCCGCTGTTGCCGCCCCCTAATGCCGCC
>JACDOX010000045.1:5028585-5314539 GCA_014549065.1 Cardinalis cardinalis | reverse complement strand
CGGCACGCGACCGGCGCTCGACCGGCGTGCCTGACCTAGTGATGCAAACCGCGCATGCGCAATGCTACAAGCCCGCCCCAGCCATACGGCTCTGCGTCTCCTCATCCAGCCACACTGCTAACGACTGCAACTGCCTAAAACAGCTAAGACAAACTATAGATAAAAAAGTAGATATTAGATTTKCTTCTAAATTCTGGTTGTTGGGCTGGCTGTGATTTTAGACACAGCTGTAATTCAACACCACTGCAGGAGTTGCCCACTCCCTCTGCCTGCCCCCTAAATGATTTCTATGCAGGAACAGAGAGCAGGATGCGAAACAGCAGACGCCAGATAAAACCACASAGGCCACGTGCTCAGTAGCTGTGAAAGTACAAATGTAAAGGGAGACGCTGTGAATCACCAGCAGGAATTGCAGCTTRTCCAGCCCTGCCTGGGCTGGGTGCTGCAGTGCCCTGGTGCCCAGTGGGGGCTGCCCAGCAGTGCTCCTGGGATTTATGGCACTCTTGTCCCAGCCATGCCAACCACAGGTCTCTATAAACAGTCTAAAGCCAAGACAGGTCTGATGCAAGCTACAGAAGTGACTACAATATAGATGCTCCCAGGGACACTGTGTTTGTATAAGGCCAGAAATCCATGAACTACTTCAGTGTTTTTCTTTTTTCAGCTGCCATTYTCTCATTCCAGCAGTCAAGATTCACTTACAAACTGCTTCTTTGAAGCCAAATGTTATTCCACAACATCTATTTTAAGAGCAGATACCAAAAAGTCAGCAGCATTTATAGCATCTTACAATGTCTTGAAATAGCACAAAGCTCTYTGAATATAAGAGAAAACCAATTGTAATTCAAAATATTACAGCCTGAGCAAGGACCAAAGGGCTTCCCCACATAGCATGTGTGTAAATGAACACAGCTACCTTTGTTTCCAACTTCAGCTGGATCTGGTATGGATATACTTATAGAAAATATACCAGTAGAGTAATCGTCTTATTTTCTTTATAAAGAAKGCTTAAAATTAAAAAGTCTTTTAGCAAATTAGACCTGAAGTGCCTTTATTTAAGCAACAAAACCTGTTTTCCAATCTTTCAAATAACACTACGAATCCAGTCAACATTAATAATGATGACAGCACCCATTCAAGACAGCAATTAAATATTATCTCCTGGGTTTTAAGAGCCACTTACTTAACAGAAAGGGACTTTATATATGCACTGACACACAGATGGCACTTTAGTTCTAGCAAAAGAAACAAATTCCAATTCCTACAAAACCAGTCAGAGCCGAAATGGTAAGTTTAGTATATTCCCAAGAGAATTGTCTGCATTTGAAGATCAATTATTAAGTTATGTGACTATCAGATCGYGATAACATCTAGCATTTACAGTAATAAAATAAAACTGGTGCCTYAACATGTTCACTGGAGGCCAGAGGMGGGTTTCAGGTGGCAGCACTGTGTCCTGTGGCCCTACGCCTCCCCTGGGACATGCTGAGTGCTGCCACGAGCACAGAGAGGGGTGATGAGCCTCTGGACATGCCTCAAGCCCAGTCTCATTTACTTTCGCTCATCAGAAGTGCAGGGTGCCTCAGAAACATGCAAAGAGGAGGTGAGACACGGCTCCACYGGCCACGCAGCAGGGAGGCAAGGGGAGATTGCCTCTGGATCAGCCACAGAAGAAGGCTGAGAAATAACGCGGGATATGAGAGTTATCAGCAGAACAGTCTAAGATCTGATGCAGCAAGTTGGTTCACATTTAATTATGTAAACTAAAGCCTTAGATTTTAAGTCTTKTACTATTCTCATCAACACCAGAATGGAGAGAGAGGATGTAAAATTGACTTCACGGACTTTAACAGCAGCCCATTATATTTTAATAATAAATATTCCTTGTCAATTATAAAAGGCAACCTGTCCTCAACATGAAACCTGAATGGAGTATTTACATTTACTGTATAAACCTCTGCACTGGCAGAAATCAAACATTGGTAATACAAATCCTTCCATTCCCATCTTTGGTTCAAATTCAGAAGTGACTGAAGGTTGTGACCATCTGGGGGCATTCTCATGACCCCTGTTAAATTAACTCCCTGCTCCACTCGGTGTTTTTAAGGACAGCTGTCACAGCACAGCTGCAATCTCCTGCCATTTTGGCAGTTCCATGGCTAAGCAAGATTCATGGAAGCTGGTTCTGGAATGAGAATAACGTGGGCCTGCTGTGCAGGTTGGTTTGGGCTGCACTGAGCTCCTCCTCTGGAACTGCTCATTCTCACCTCTAAAAGTGCTAAACCCACACCTGCACAGGCACAGCACAGACAGGTACAGAGGCAGTGGGAAAAAGCATTCTGCATGGCACAAAGAACAGGTTATGCACTTTGAGAACATGAAATATTGCTTTTCTAGGAAAAAAATTCAGCTCATTCACTGCTGGCAGATGTAGTGAGCTTTCAGACAGGATAAAATAATTTTGTGAATAAATACTTATTTACTCTGAGCTCAGGGTTTCTCTGCCAGAGCATCTGCAGAGCCACAATTACCTCAGCAGATGTAACTCTGCCTCCTCCACTGCCCAGCCTCACCGCAGCGTCCCATTTGAGTTACCTGGGAGACATCAGAGAAACTGCAGTAAGAAAGCCAAGCAATTGGAAACACCAAGTCTTTAATGGATCAGCACAGATGCACTCATTTGGTTTAATTTTCAGTTTAAGTTAGTAATTGTCAGTTCCAGAAAAGCAGAGAATAAAACTATAGTGAGAAGTCAGTGCTCACTGGAACTTTTAATATTTCTGCACATCCCTCTGCCAATTTACTGCTCAACACAGGCTGCGAGGTATTAGGAGTGAAACATGCAGATTTTCAACTAAATAATGGAAATGTGATTGAGCCACGGTAAACCAAATGAGAGCAAGAGAGGATCTGGGAATATGCATATGCAATAAGGAATATTAAAAAGTTTCTTGGGCCCTGCAGTATGACAATGCACTCTGATGATCATCTTTATTAGATAGCACTAGATAAAGAGCCAATTCATTAAAAATTAATGGCACTCTACTGCCATCCATACATTATACATAGCCATAAAGTGGATGTGGACAGCTAAATGCTAAATCTGTTGGAAATAACTGCAAAGTGAAGTAGGAGAGTGTGTCATAAAATAGTAGGAACCATGTAATAAGAAGGCCATACAATAAAATGGGGAGAAAAGAAAGACAATCTCACTCTATGAGTCTGTAAAATCAAATGAGATTAGAAAAACTACAGTAAACCAAACCTCTATTCCAAAACAGAAAAATTATTCTCAGAAAAYGTACAACAGCAAATACAAGAAGCTTATTAAAGAGTGAAACTGGAGGGTGGTAAATACAATGACAAATGGCAGAGAGATGTTTGATTGCAAAACAGCAGAGCTATTCATGAAAAGAAAACCATTTTATTGCATCTTTTGATGAAAGCCCAACAATGTGGGGCATTAATATCGTTGAGGCAGAATCAGTAAAAGGTATGAAAACAGGCAGATAAACCTTTTTCATTCGATCACAAAATGAAACCCCAATTTACACAATGCTGTCTAATTAAATAAGATTCATTTTAGAGCAATTTAAAAATCCATTTCATTTTCCTAAAAATTCTTAAAGTTTTGATTACAGAATGAAGGCCTGTGACAAATTCCATGGGTTTGGATCAAAAGAGCTATTCAGAATACTCATGTGTGCTAGAATGATATTTCTAAAGTTTGTAGATAGCTTTAGTGTGGACTTAAACTATCTCAAATAAGCCACCATTTGGTATGTTCAGCTCTAAAAAGATATGCCTTAAAGAACATTTACTATTCCACACATTTACATAGCAAGATACTTTCTGAAATGATTTTGCTAAATAATGATTCCTTCACAGTGCATTGAGAAATAGTGTTTTCTMATGGTGATGATGAAGAGGAAGAGGTGGAACTTCAAAGAAAACTGTTTAGCTCAAACACAGATGTATTTTCATAAACACTGTCTTAAATCCTTATATTCCCAAGACTTATTCACAAAGCACAAAATCAGGCATACTCAAACAATTCTATCTTTTGGAATCACATTTCAAAAGGAAAATTATACAGAGAATGTACCTGCTTACCCCTGAAACTAACAGCCAGGTTTGGGAATGTAACACACACACACTTTCAGAGCCTGCACGAAAGCCAAAGGAACTACAAGAGTTAGCATGAGGCCACTTTTGAAACTCGACCTGGCTGGTGGATGGGAAGAGTGTAATTGATATTCAGAATGCCATTAAATACAGCTAAACCAGGCAAAGCTCTGCTCATTTCTACTACACYGAAATGAAATTCTGACCCTGCAGCTCTAGGAGCTCCGGGCTGACAGTGACAGCAGGARCAACACGCTGTGTCATCCAGGGATGACAGGTGCTGGCATTTCTGAGCCTCTGTGAATGTCTGTGCCTCGTGTTTCCAGCACGTTCTTTGCTTTAATTGCCTTGTTGCACTGCAGCACGATTCTCTCTGAAAATGCATCAGTGCAGCTTAGTGGAGCTGGACTGCCTGGACTGAGCCTAAGCCATGGGTCCCACCCTTCTGCTGCTCAGACCTTTCCCTAATCCAGCCGCATGTTGCACATCTGGTTTCACAAAGCATTTATCATCGGTTAGTCTCTCTCCCTTTGATATCTCAAACATAATTCTGCAGACTACTAACAACTTCTGATTTTAGCAGCTTCTAATGACAGCCCTTTAGAAGAAGCCAGACACAGACAAAGACAAGTACAAAGAGAGCTTGAAAGCAAGTTTGGAGTTTGGGGTAGGAAAGACCCCTCACCCTTATGGATCTGGAAAGCATCTATTCCATGCCTCAAAGATCCTTGTGGATTATAAATGTGAAAACTAAGAACAGAAAAGGAATTATTCACCACATTATTAAACATGACAAAAAGCTTCTGAATTGAAGCTTAAAACAGGCTATTTAAGATTCCAGCAATCCCTGGGACTTTGGCAACAAAAATGTTCAAAAGCCTTTTATAGTTGCTGTCAGATTTATGTAAAGCATCTGAGATTCCTGTGAACTTATTTATATAACAACCTAAAACTTGAAGCCAACTTGAAAGTCTTCCTATTCTAATTATTCAGTATTGGAGGTGCARTACAAAAGATACTCAATGTTCTTTGTTAAACATATCCTAAAATGGTGGCCAGGAAAACCCAGACTTTAGGGGATGGCTGTTATTGTGGATGAGCTGCATCATTTGATAAAAAAGTTACTTGGTGATTTGTTTTCCTGTTTTCTATTCAGAGACATGGGGGACATATCACTGTGTTCTGCATTCCACCCACATTCTGTCCCAATAATCTCGCATCATTATTTTTAGGAAAATAAAATAAAATAATAAATAATAAAATTAAAAATTAAAAATAAAAGAATAAAATAAGAAATAAAATTTAAAAATTAAAATAAAATAAAAAATAAAATAAAATGTTACCATCTCTTTTCAGAAATATACCACTGGAATATTCCCAGAGTCAGGCTCAGGATGGACACAGGACATTATTGGGAACTGAGGCTCTGCTGACCTGTCAGCAAGGCACTGTCATTSCCAGCCATTTGTTTTCTGTCCCACGTGAACATTCTGCTGTCACTCTGGGTCACACCTTCAGCTCYGAAATGGAGAGGGACATCAGCTGCAAATGCATGCAGCACCTCCCCAACAGCAGCCACACTGCAGGCAGGGCACACCTTGGGCACAGGAGGGGGACAGGGCCCCACTGGGTCTGCAGGATGCAGCAAAAGCTGCTGTATGATACAACAACTCTCACCCCAAGAAGCCTTTCAAGCTTTATCCTTCAAGATCATTTGAATGTGAATTTTCCATTTCATCACCCTCTGCCCAAAAGCTCTCAATGCCATTTCCCTTCTTCCCAGCTCCCAGTTCTCCTGTTTCACCAYTTCACCATCTCAATGAGGTCACTCATTCTCTGCTATTTCAGAAACTCCCCTTCCCCCTTCATGTCAGCACTTCCCAACCACCCAGGCTGTGCATACTTTGAACAGACTTGCTTGTCAAGCAAAGCTCTAATTGCCTCACATGTCTCTATATTGATACTGCATCAGGTGTCTGCAGCTCCACAAAACCAGGGRTCTAAGAGGAAATAAATACAAATCTCAGAATCTTAACATTCCATAGAGACATTATTGTGCATTACAGACACAACAAAGGGGCATTTGCCTGTATTACCTGGGACATGAATTATCTTTTACGAGCACTGTGAAACTGGTCAGATTGTTTTATCCCTACATGTCTCAAACCAATCAATGCCCAMATGAGGGAACCTACACAGAAATTAAGAATTTCTTCACTGAAAACATACAGAAGAATTTCTTCACTGAAAACATACAGTTCCTCCTCATCCATGTTTCTTTCATCACTACGCAGCAGTAAATACTAGCTTGTATTAATTATTCAAAGCAGGAGAAAATTTATAACCCAAATGTGACAAAAAGCAAACTACACAAGATCATAATTTCTTTCATTTATCATAATTTTGCCAAATCAGTCAAGAGGCAGAAATGTAGCTGCAGCACACCTGAAGAGAAACCCACACATGAACTAAGTACCAAAGCACTAAGGATGCCAACCTGTCTGGCTGGGGKTTTTGTTTGTTTGGTTTTGTGGTRTTGTATTTGGTTCATTGTGCTGATGAGCACAGTTTAACACCCATGCATTGTTATAAGTCAATATGAATTCTCTCTCTTCCTGTTTTTCTTTCTTACAGGATTATTCCATAGACATTCTGACTGTGGATTTTTTATGGATTAAGACAGAAGCCAGCAGCATTCTTTATTCACTGCTTTTTGGCATAAAAACACCACTTWGATTGCTTTTCTTTTTTTCCTACTTAATCATGTTTTAGACAGACAGCATCCAGGTTTAACTCATCCCAGCTCAGTTTTCTCTTTTTCCCTTTAGCCATAAGAGTTACAGACAGAGGTTACAAAGAGCAAGAGAAAAGGTAATTTAATATTTAGTTCAATGACGCCTGTGGAGGAATCTTGTGGACCTGTGCTGAGATCCCAATGAATCACCAATGACTTACGATGCAAAACCAGTGACATAAAGGGGTAAAATGTCTATAAAGTCTTTAGACTCCATTAGCTATTAGAAATAAAATATTAATATCTCTATTATGAGCATCCTTAAGACATGAAGAGTGAATTGCAGGTCCTGGGTCAGTCTTATCCAGTTTATGCCAGTCCAGATCCCACTGAACAAAAAGGTGGGAAAYCCATCCATACATACAGGCAACACAACAAAAATGAGCACCCCCTAATTTCTAATTTCCCTTGTGCTGCCTGGATCACCTGCATTAAGCAAAGTGAAGCCTCCACAACTTCTGTTGTATTTATTTTATGGGCAGGTGTAAGAACAGTGCCAGCTGAAAGCTCTTTGGAGACAAAGCAAAACCCAGTGCCTTTTCGTTCTTCCAGTAGTTCCCATCGCCCGGGGATCACCGCACATTCAAAGTGAACTGGAGCTTCTCTCACTGCCATACAATTTCCCTACAAAAAAAAAAAAAAAAGCCCTGAGAAAACATCTGAAGAGAAACCAACAAGGCAGGGAACAAGCTTCTCGCTCTTCCTTGCCAAAGACATCTTTTTTCCTTCTGTCAGAGCAAATACCCGGCTGTGCTCACTGCCAGAGACGGGCGGGCACGGCCTCCCTCAGCAGACTGATCTGCACTATCAGTTTGGGCTTGCTGCTAAGCACGGCTGCTTCCCTGCGTTTTGATCAGGACTTATTTACTTTGGGGGATTGTATGACAGTAAGATGTCTAACAGGGTGCAGAGCCTTTCACCTGCAGGTCAGCGTGCTCAATTTCAGCCCAGTTTATGCAGCTCGATCTCGCCCCACGCCCGGAGCTCCGCAGGGACCGCTGCAGCACCAGGGATGCTCCGAGGGAGGCAGCCAGGGATGCTCCGAGGGAGGCAGCCAGGGATGCTCCGAGGGATGCAGCCAGGGATGCTCCGAGGGAGGCAGCCAGGGATGCTCCGAGGGAGGCAGCCAGGGATGCTCCGAGCTCCGGTGGGGACAGGAGCGCTCAGCCCCGGGAGAAGCAGCTCCTGCTGCTGGGACCAGGTGCTGCACTGAGACCAGGTGGAACACAGTGCTCTTGTCAGCTTTGTTCCTCTTACATTAATAAAAGAAAACACGGGGCTGCCCCATTTGTTGCACGGAATTGMGGCGGCAGATGAACCTTCACAGAGCATGCCCAGGGCCTGAATCTCCTCTGCAGCCCGCGGGAATCTGCTCCCAGCAGCCAGCCCATGGCACATCCAGCCAAAAGGATGCTATGAATAGCCACCGAGAATACAGTGGTTCTCCAGTAACACAATCCTGAATGCTCTACAAACATTAAGCTTTTTTTTGCCTTTCCCCCCCACTATAGAAGGATAACAACATATTTTGAATAAACTGATGGCATCCAGCAGTTAGGGAAGAGTTACTTGCATATATGCAGCACTTAGACCAATCTTTTCCCAGGAAATAATGAGCTGAATTCTAACAATTCCAGCCTCAGGTAGAGTGGTGGAAGTCCCCTCATCTGCATTGAAGTGCATAACACATTTTTAAGTGTTTCCATCACTAATTTGGAAATATGCCACAAGTGCCCGAGATCAACATTAACAAAGTTATGTAACACAGCTGAACTGTTCAGTAACACATAATGCCTCTTGGACTAGAAATCATTAGAATTAGCTAGAAAAACACTTTTTTCCCTAGAAGAAGCTTTATTGTTTCTGAGGGAAGACAAATAAGAAGGATTTGTCCATGGGAAATATTTAACTCATCTAAAAAGCAGATGTGTTTACCTTTGACTGAGATCAAAGTCACATGATACTGTAAGTCAAAATTGCAATTCTGACTACAAAAAAGGATCTTATGTGTCTTTTAATCTCAAAAACTGACATTAGGCTACATTTGCAAGTCAAAATAAAGTTAGGTCAAAATCCTAAAATCATAGAAACCTGGAATGGTTTGGGTTGGAAGGGACATTAAAGATCATCTAGCTCCAAACCCCCTGCTATGGGCAGGGACACCTTCACTAGAATGTTCTCTTCTGTTTATAATTGAAAGAAGCCTTTTGACCAAATAAATATTGTCTATTAAACAGAAAATTTGTTTTGACAATATCATATTTTTGCTTAGAAAATCTCTCCCACAACGAATTCAGCCTGCTTTAAAACATGGGGGTGTTGTATCTGCCTGTTKCTTCAGGGAAGAGGTGGCTGCTCTTCATGGCTTTCAGTTCTGCTGCCCTCTTCTCTGTCACAGAATCCCTCTGTTGGAGATGCCAGCACTGAACCTCAAAGGGCAGCTGGCATTCAGCAGCCCAATGTTCCTGTATAACAAAGACATATGGCTGTGCATGTTGAAGTTTTGGCAGGATTTTACAGGAAAAAAAGGCTCTCAGCAACCAGAAATAAAAATTGTAAAGAAATTGATTCATAATTGCATCTTTAAGTGGAGATATGTACCAGGAACTATTATGTAACTACAGYCATCAGAAAACACAAAAATACATATACAACCCCTACCATTTTATCCATTCTAGGCCTGTGACTGCGATATTTAAGAGCTTTCTGCTCACTGATATATATTCTGCCAGCTGTCACATTGTATTTCTAAATTGTTAAAAAAACCCCTTACCTATCAGCCCCAAAGGCATTCATTTTTCCCTGGACTTTATAAAAACTAGAATATGTTTCCGTGATATTTCTTTTACAATAGAAGGCCTGTTAAAAACAGCATCATGAATATTCTAGTTATGACAGATATGAAAGGACATAATATCCAGGAAACAGTTCTTTCTTAACATATTCATGAAGAGGTCCTTGTCAATCACAGCCAGTGAATTGAATAAAAAAATAATACTCGGAGTCTTAGGAGGATACAGCTGAGTTTTACATGCTGGAGATATAAAGACTGGGTTCCACTAACAAGATTCCTGGCCTGAAGTGCCTTTGTGAAATTATTCAGAAACCTGCCAATAACAATATTTCAGGCTGCAGAAATCTCCATGTGGGTCCGTGTGCTGCTGCCACAACTTAATGGAGTCTCCCAGCTGGTGCTTTAAAGGAACGATGTCTGCAATCGTCCATTCATCTTGGAGTTTCAAAACAATTTGCTTTATGGCCCTGCTTCTTTTGAACATTAAAAAGCTTACATCTTGAAATATTCAGGAAATAAGAAATAAACTGCCAAATGCCTCAAGCAGGAGAACAACTTACAAGGCTACTTATATATATATTTTAAAGTATAAAAGCAATATTACTTCCTATTTATGCTGTGTTGCTGACTTGTTCAGCATAGATAATTAAACCAAATTTTATAATAAAATAGGTTTTTGCTGTCCTTGCTACTTTTAAAGCAGGTACAAAGAAAAATGTTTAAAACATACTACTCAAAAAYACACAATATTGAGCCAAACATTACTTGATTTTTTTACATAAATCAAAAGCCAATTTCAAATATTTTAATGTACAGAACACACAGTGGCAATCTGAAAAAAGTGCTAGTTKACTGACATTTTCAAACCACATGTCACCTTCCCAAGGAACACCCCTTCCTGAAATAACATTACAAGCTAATTTAAATGGCTGTGTCCATTTTACTTCAAACATAATTACACGTCATCTAAATTTATTTTATATCAAGAAAGTAAAAACYCCAAACCTAAGTACCACAAGTGCCTATATGAATTAAAATCGGTGAAATAAACCCAAAAACCATAATTACACCACACCCAGGGTTTCACTGCTGACCACAATGCCCACAGCTGGCAAACACCATTAGCAGAACTCCTGCAGCATTCCTTTGTGCCAGACTGCTTCCAGGACACAAAATATCACAGTGATKTGCCCAGGAAATACACACAGTTTCCTGCTTGAAGATACAAATCACCTCAATGCAAAACACTGGGGTAAATTTACAGCAGCTTTCAAATGCATAAATTGCATGTTTGAGATTAATCCATATATATGGCATTCCACAGCCTTGCTCCTTCATGGAGATGGAAAGAACTGTGCACTGCTGGACACCCCAGCCCACAAGGCAATATACAGTGCTGACAGCTTCCTAGATTCATTGTTTGCATCCCCTTCACAGTGCATCTGATGCCAATTCAGCAGGATTTATTTCCAAAAGGCAGGTATCCATGCCTAGATTCCAGGGGAGGGTGCTGAGATTTGCCAACTCTTACAGCAAAGACATCTTAAGGCTAACAAAATCACTGCATTCTTTTTTTTYCTTTTTTAAACAGGAAACAAAACTAATGTAGAACAACATCACAGAATACATTGTAATGAAATCTGAAATATGGGTTACTGAGACCTTGAGGCACAATACCAAATTGCCAGGAGTCTGTTTCTGAAATGGAAATGTCTCAGGCTTTTGTTCTCACCTACCTGTGGCAGAGTACACAGAATTGCAAACAGAAATACCCCAGCACATTTTGGACTCTGTGTGCAAGTACCAGTGATATGCCAGATCTGAAAAAAAGCCCCCAAACTAATAAATCTGTCTGGCTGTCAAATATTAGGAATACCTACTACAGGTAATGTCTGGTACGACACCACATTTATTATGTGACTCACTCTWATGAAAACAATGACTACCTGAATAATAATAAAAACATTGCTGAATCAAAGTGAGCACTGGCTCCAGAGCCTTYTCATGTTTTCACTGAAATAAACACACAGGTTTTCTGAGCTGTAGAGGTGAGATTTAATCACCTTGGAAGTTTAAACCTGTGCAAGTTCAGCATCAGCATGAACCAACATGAGCACTGCAAGGACAAGGAGGAGCCACTGTTTGAAAACCACCAGAACAGGTCTGAAATGCTAAAGGATGAATTTTCTGCACACAGAAGCTCAGTGTTTCATTTTTCCCATCACTCCACCTTTGGTAAACTTGATTCATTAGTGTGTTAGTGTATTAATTGACAGTTGCTTCCTGTTGTAAGTGATTGCTTTCTAGTTCTATTAGGTACTGTCAAACAGCAGCACATGATTAATTACAAATAAACCAAGAACTTTGCTAACAATGGGCTGTTACAAAACCTCCCACCTTCAGGAAAAGAATTCTGCTGCTCAAATGGCCAGGATGCTTTCCAGAGCTCCATCTGCAGCATTTCATACACTTTCAGCTGCACTGGCTTCTCATGAGATTTTAGCTGACATTCCAGGTTGATATAAATGTGCTACTTTTCCTTTTGTGCCTTACAGACTGACCCCTTAAATGCACAAAGTTGTATTCCAGTGCTGGTCAGTACACAAAACATCTRTCAAATGAGAAATTAGATTTTATGGAGGATAGCAAAAAGCTGCATATGAGACACTTTGCAGACCTCTGGCATGAAGACCAGGTCCACCAGACAGCTATCCAAGCCCTGCAGCCTCACAAAGAATCTTCTGATCRATAGTGGGAAATTAAGATACTTCATTTTGCTGTCAATATAATTAATATGAACTCAAGTGATTATCTATGGTCTCCTAGCTCACCAGAAAGAAGTGGAAGTTTAAAGTGTTGCAATAGCACAGCTACAAAGGAGGATGGCTGGATGGAGACATCAGACAGGCTATTTATCACCAACCTCAGCACTAATGGCACGGGTTCATAATGATTAAGGAGATCCATTCTGTCCGAGGTTGAAGTTGAGGTGGTTTAACTCTCTCTTTCATATCTGTTTGCAATGAAATTCCAGGGCTTTTATATKAACAGGTCCTTGAATTGGAGACCGAGAAGAATCCCTTAATCAAAATCTGAACTGAAATTTCTTTTTAAAAGTTCAAACTAGCTGGCTTCTTAGTTCCTGTTACTAGGATGAACTACAAACTCTTTTAATCAGTCACAAAGTTCCCCTATGTCTATATTTCTTTTGGGTTTATCTGAAAATTMATTTCAGTAAGTGACATTCCTGAAAGTACAACTCCACAAGGTGAACTTTGTTGCTCTCTTTTGGAGCCCGTCAAAAAATTGAAATCACTTATACTGGAGGAGTTTGTACCACACAAACTCAAAATATTCTATTTCCAGAGGTATAGTTACTGTTACTCAGAAAAGCAGAATTCCACAAGTAAAATATTTCTTCATCAACTTCAATAACATTAACAGAAAATAATTATTACCTTGTGGAAAACAATTCTTGTCTTTATACCACTTGGCCAAGACCAACATCACTTCCAGGGTAGCCAGAGACCACAGAAATGGAAACCACAAAGTATTTCTTTTAAAGCATGGAACACAGAGGAATAACACATATTCCTCTGACAGCTGTGGTGGATAGCTCTGGTAYGTTCCTCGTTCACATTTTTGGACAGGTTTTATTTTGTCTCAAGAACCAACTCTTAGGAACTAACGGAATTTTAAGCAGATTTCCTCAGCCCACAAAAAAAMCCCCAACAAAGGTAGACTGTACATATAAGAAAAAGATTATTTACCTTGGCCCATTATAAAATAGAAAACAGATGCAGTTAAGTGGACCCTTCAGCTGAAGCTGTTAAAATACAAACATCAATCATCATCATTTGAGGGTAGTCAGGAAAACAAGAGTAATGAAAATTGGTGCTTTGATCATTTCACTTAATTTTCTTTGTAAAAGAAAACAACCACATGCACAGATGAAATTTCAAAGTCAAAAGAAGTCATTTACCAAGATSCCCAGATTCTGAATTTGTAAGTGGCCATTATTTATACAGCCTCTTTTACTTTCTGGACATGTTTTTTGTTTGTTTTAAGCAGTTTTATTTAAAAAGAAATCTACTTTGCATCTGCCAAAGATTGCAGAAACAGAGGGGCCTGTATCTTTGTAACACACACACAAAATTATTTATTTCAGCTAATATTAAGATGGAAAGACGAAGTATTTYGCTGGTTGTATTTTTCATTTATAAATAAAATTAAATAGTATTTACCAAACTAGTAAGAAAAAATGATGAATACTAAATGGTACCTGCATAATCCTGTATTCATCTCAGTAAGCCTCGCTCAAGTATTTACCAAAATGACAATGCCAGACAACAAAATCCCTGGGATGAGTTCCATAACTATCCAAGTTGAAGTCAAAGAAGTGAATGAATCACTTGTARAAGCTTTCCTTCTATCAAAATACCYCTCTTTTTTTCTGACAGGATTTTCTCAACTAAGTAATGATTTATTGACACAAAGTCCTAAGTACTCATCCAGAAAAACCTTATTCAGTTTTAAGAACATTGTCTGTTTTACCAGAAACAATCTAAAAAGTTTTATTATTAATATTCAGGAAAACACTCTACTTACACCCCTTCTTAATCCATTCTTCCATGTGCTTTTTCTAATTCACAGATTATCCTGCTTTTGGAATAATTCTCTCCAATCTCATCACACCRTCACACAGTGTCTCACTGCTGACCTACTTTGACTCAGATACTAAATCTAATAATGTTAATCAAACACCTTTCCTCTACATAAAGTACAGTTTTTCTAGCATCTTTCCTTTTCTGAGAGTTGAGATCTTTAGTTACATTTCCTCATTGCTGCCTTGCTTCCATGCCTTCATGCTCAACCTCCCTCTGTAAAATCTCCAAAACCAGAGAAGATAAAGAGGGTGAGAGATTTTGTGCTGAGCAAAAGAAGTGGGGCTTGTGGGTTAAAACTAATTGAATTCCATTTGTCTTTGCAACATATTCCAAAAGTAACAGAAGAAGGTAGACTGTGACATGAAATTTCAGAAGGCACTTAGCGTAAGAAACCCCAGCTGAGGAGCCTGAATACCTGACAATGATCCAGACAGCACTCACTGGCTACAAGTCATGGARAACTACTGTTTCCAAAAGTTACTTCAAGAGAAGTACAATAAAATTCCATTTTAAAAGTCAGCATTCAAACAAGGAAATGGCCAGCTASATATTTAGTTTGGCTGAAATATTTCCTGCCTAATGCTTAGGCACACAATGGAAGGCTCTGTAATCCTTTAACTTTATTTCATTTTATTTTATAATTACTTCATATTTTGTGTATAATTAATTTAAAAATAACTTGCRAGTAGAATTTAAAGAAATCTCATCTTTGTTTTTCAAAATAACATGAAGAAATGAAGTAGCAKATATGGCAAATGATCACATCACTATATAATATACCTGACAGAACTTTTCATAATTCTATTTCCCAAATCAGCTACAAAACCTCACTTTGTGCTTTCTTGAAAACCATCAAGGACCAGAGAGGGAAAACATAAAGKACAAAGTATTGAATAAATGGAATGGAACAAGGCAGAGCATTMTGTGTGATGCAGAATCACCCCATACCTTTACAGCTGACATTCAGTGCTGGCAGGGAGGGAACACCTTCCACAGAAAGGAGCCAAACAAAACACTCTGCATTCCTCTGGGCTTTAAATCCAGCTTTGGATACAAGCCCACCAGGTCAAGCCCCCTCCTGGGACGTTCTGTGAAGGACTTGCCCAGCTCAGCTGGGAGCCCATGAAGTGCACAGCGCCAGAGTTACACCTCCTGCACATGGGAGCACCCACACCTTTCCAAGGRCACCTAGACTGAATTTCATGCAAATTAACACACATAACATACAGAGAATGCATGAAATGGCTACACAATTCACAGTGTAATTTCGGTGCTGTTACAGTAAAAGTCTGATCTGTTTTCATAAGTATAACATGAGGGGTGGGGGGTTACCCCCTATTTTTTCTTTAGAACTAAGCAAAGCAAAGATAAAATCTAAACAGTCCCATCCCTTTGGAATCATGCATAGAAAMATGGCATTTGCCACGAAGGATTTCATTTTGCCAAGACTCTAAAAATCACAACAAGCAACATGACAGGAGAGAGATCAAGAAAAAGCCAGAATGTTAGAAGAAAATAGGCAATGCTAAGTGCTCCACTTGYAGCATAAGAACTTCCTTCCATCAGTAGAACACATGCATCCAGAAATTCTTTAATTTACAAATGTCAACGCCTGAATATAGAAATTTACAGGTGTATTAGAACCTGCAAATAATTGCACAGTCAAAAAATTGTCTGGACAAACTACAGTGCACTTGACCCCTCTCTGCTCATRTGACTCCTTAGGGAGTCCACTCAGTCTACAAAATCAGCAGAAAAGCAGTCAAGCCAAAGAGCCTCAAGTCTGAACTGTTTCGTTTCAGGATAGTTGCATTTGGCTGCAGTAGCACGAAGCTCAGCACAGGGAGCTAAGTGAAACTTGTTTACTCAAACCACAGAGAGCAGGATCAGCAGCAAAATCAATGTTTTCTAAGATCCCACGTTTAAAGCTATATGGAGTCWTAGAGGAACAAAACTAAGCTTCACCACACAAAGAATATATCATAAGATCTAACCCACTCTAATGCCATAATGTAATTTTCCTCTATTTCCATTTCAACCCATCATGAGTACTTAGATATTTACCAGAGCACCTCATATTCCTCCACTAGAGCATTCACTTGCCTCTCTAAGGCAAGGAYTGTGCTACTTACCAGTCTGATAAGTACCATGAGCAGTTTGAGCACTGCATAAATAACAGGATAAATTCAGGGACATGTAAGGGATACTGGGCCCAACAGCCAGCTGTCTTCCCCAAAAATCTTTTGCCATTTTCAAAATCTGCGAGGTCAAGTTTCATAGGGCAGAGAATTTAAGGAGCAGATCAGTCTCAAGCATAACCTACACTTTTCCTGAGATGGGGAATAGCCAGCAGYGCTCAGAGACACATCAGCTACCACCAGACTGGGGTCCAGGAGATGGGCACAGGAAGGACATGCCCTGGCAGCACCTTCTGTGTGGCTGCWCCTCACTGAGAGGATGGGCCAAGGGAAGTCTGTGCTATTTTCTGAACAAGTATTGTTGCTATTGTGAACAAATATGCTGTGCTATTATTTGTGAGACTCAAGCTTCATTTCAAGCTTTTGCCACGTTCTCCCTCCCAAGGAGCCCTTCAATGCCCTCTTGGGCATTGCAATGCAATCAGGTGACTCCTTCACTGCCCTGTTACCTGATGGGTCACAGAGGGGTTTTGGGATTGGTGCCATTTGGGATCTTGTAGGCAGTTCAGGAGATGCCCTCCCTCATCATGCTCACGTGTGCTCAGCTATTAGGAACTATTCCCAGGAAAACCCAGTATCCTGTGCCCTCCATATTGTTGTGGGAGCTTTCACACTTAGAGAGGCACCCACTGTGACTACACCTGCAAGAGATCATTAATCACATGAGCAAGCCACTTTTTCTATTATGCCATCCAAAGCAGAACTCCCATCCATTAGATGTATTATGGAACAAAAGGTTCTTTTAGATTGATTTCCATACTAAATGCTAAAGTAAAGCTCAGCTTCAAGTTGTCCTGCAAATTCATCCTTTTGCTGTTGTACTGCACCATTTTCTTGGGATACACAAGGACTACAAATTAGGCTTAGTAAAATTTGATAGAACGGTTTTCTCTTTTTTTAACCAGGCTTATTAAAAAACCCCAAACATCTGCCCCTTCCACACTCACGCCCAAAAAGAAAAAAACCCCAAGAAACCCTACCACAACCAAAAAAACCCAAACCCAGCCCCYTGAGAAAACCCCAAAAAACCCCAAACTGTTTGCTTCTGGAAATTTGACAGGGCTGGATTAAACACCTTGGAAAAAACCCTCCCCCAACATGTCCCCAAATTAATAGTATAATACTGGAATGGATTTTCCTGGAGATATTGTAGAGCTTCCATCACCAAAGATCTGTGGGGAAAAAGGATTAAACAAACATTTGAGAGGCAAAGCATCAGCATAAACCAACACAGGCTGGTACTGCCATGGGATGGCAGAGTGCACTAACTGCCTCTTGGGAGACTTCCAAGCCTATTTTCCTGTGATTCTAAATCGTGTTTGTGTGTGTTTTTCCCCACAAAATGCAAACCTGCATAGCCCAAGAGAAAGACTGTGTTTAGTTTGAAGTTACACAAGAAAGTGCATCTCTAGGGGGGTAGAAGTGGGAAAGGTTAAGAACTTCAAACACAACTAAAAGGATAGTAATATTTTCAACATTGGCTTGAATATGTTTCACATTGCTAGAAAACTCTCAGGTACAGAAATGATTTGTGGAAAAGCAGCTTGCTTATGGTTCACCCTGTACAGAAGATCCTGTATGTTAGAGGATGATTTTGACTTCAAGTTGTGTCTGCCAAAAAGAGGTGGCTGAGCAAATAAACATGGGTTTGCCTCTTCAAGTGGTGGCATTTCTACTTCTCAGCAGATCAGCACTTCCAGTTATGAGCAATCCATGTGCACACAGAGGACTTCACYTCATATTGTCCAGGAGGGCCCCCCTGTGATGGCAGCTGATGCCCAGGACCCTGCACRTACTGCCCATGGCCTCTCCTCAGCAGCTGTCAATATGGATGCAAAAAAGTCTGCTGGAATAGTTTCAAAAGTTTCTCTGGGTGAAGAAGCAAGGATGGAGGTATGACAGGAATTCTCTAAGAGGCAAGAGGGTATACAGGAGGTCATTGCATCCTTGCCTTCAAGGTGTCTGTCAAAGCTTCCTACAGACCAGAGGAGACTTTTCTCCCTGCACTGCAGTTAGTGAAGCACACAGAGAGGTGACCCCAGCTCCACAGACTGGTGTTTGTTCTGGGATAGCAATTCCAATGTTGAAGTCTYTCAGGTTAGGAACAGTTTGAGTATAAGATATTATTCCTGTATGATTTCCAGAGCCAGAGACCTGTATAAATTAGACATGTCATGAAAAATCTGAATTATGTGTCGCATGGTGCAGCAGAGGGTAATATACAGACCTTTATTATGTAATAAAACAATTGTGTGCTGGGGTGATATTTATAGTATAATCCTGTATGTCTTCATAGCACTCTTTGGAAACATATAATTTAAYACACACTGTATATTTTGTCTCTGTGTGTTTACATTTAAAGTAATGCAAACTTTATTCTCTAAAATCCCAGTAATATATCTGGAAAGGTTATTGCATGGCATACTGGTAAACACAACCATAAGCCATTCTCTCTTGAAAAAGACCACTTACTGCCTGTGACTCATTCTGCATATTTCTTTAATATTTTCCTTTTTAAATCTGAGCAAGCTTCTCAAATGCTTAATGAGTAGGCTCTAAGGCTTTAATTTTCAGCCAATCCTAACTTTATTACAAAAGTTTATCAAGCTATAAACACACTACTTCACTACGCTGTCATGTTTTTATAAAGTAGTTTATAAAAGGTGACATCTGGCAAAGAGGCAGATCTATAAAAATCATGCTGGTGGATGTAGTGTCATTTTTTCTGCCATCCTCCCAGAAAGAGTAATATTATTTTGACACACACATTCATCCCCACTGTCAAGCTTCTATTTTTATAGTTAGCTTACTGCACATATCCTTAAGCTATACAAAACCTTTGGGCTAATGTAAAGAATGACATTTCTGCATATTTATTATAACACTTATTTTAGGGGTTGACTTTGCCTGATAGGATTTTTCCAAGTACAATGTCATTTTCGTGACAATACACTTCGTTTGGAAACAATAAATAAAGATGCACGAGAAGTCATGAAAGGCCAAATATGCACGGACAAGTGTACAGCACCTCAGCTCGGCAAGCCCTACATTTGTCCTTCTTTAATATTTTATCAGATGTGTGAACTGTATTTTGGAGTTCAGCACAAACTTCAGTGCACATAGCATAATGAAATCTCTCCAGGACATTATAAGTTTCAGCAGGGTATAATTTTAATACTGTGGAGGTTTTAGCTCTGACTTGTTGGGATATAATTTCTTTCAAAGAGTTCATTTTTTTTCCATGTTTGTGTTGGCTCAAGCACAGCCAGGATATAAGCAAGTGGAAGAGCACTGAAATCAGGAAGCTGATGAAGCACTTTTGTGATTTAATTACAGCAAATAACTGATTAATCTCTGCTGTGTCGTAGCTTATCTGCTAAAGTAGATGATATGAATCCCAACACACCAGAGAGAGGTTGTTTCATTTGATTGTGCATAATGACTTGCTCTTTCTCAGACTTCCTCCAATACAATGGATACCTCACTTTTAAAATGTGAAGTCTATCATTATTCACCTCTGTTGAATGCTAGACCTCTAAAATATTTAGCTTTAAACCACATGCACTATTCATGAAATGACTTTTTAGTCCCTTTTTCCAGTATTTAAAAAAGCAACAAAAGTGTGCATTCACACAGCAACAAGCCCAAAAATTAGAATTATTTAACTGCTTTTGAACATAACACTGATGTAGACAAAACCAGAAATAGGAGTTTGTTCACAGCATCATTATTCTGCCATCAAAGGGTTCAATACTGGAAATTCCTGAGCAGAGATCATTATTGGCAGTTCACTAAATGATAATTTGGGTTAGAAGCAGCATTCTGCTTCTTAAACAGTGCACTGTCTTTGACATTGATGAGAAAYATTTTACAGTGTATTTTTTAATGCTGAATTCAAACTACATAATACCACTGATCTGTTAAGAAACCAACATCACCCTCTGGATTGTTCACTGTAATTGTGGTACAGATCAAGACTTGTTTAACTTGATTGTTCCAATTCTAATATCTAGTTCTAATATCCCAATTTCACAGCTGCACATGAATAGTCAGATCTTTGYGTCTGTATCGTGCCCTTAAAAGCTTCAATTACAGAATCAGGGACTATTTTTCTCTCTAAATAACATAACTTCAGTATGAGCCATAGGAGAGAAGGTCCTCAAGTGCACTAAGCCTGAGGATTTCTGACCCTRGGGGAGAAGTAAAGAAATAGGAAACCCTATAGGGGTGGAAGTAACAAAACCTTCCCATGAATCCATCCTCATATCTCCTGCTTTAATATCTTTTCATCTTTATATACAATCAGTGGTCAAAACAAGGTCTTCAGAAACACCAGAATATATGCCTGATTGTGCTAAAATAAATATATTTACATATTGCTGTGCCTTCTAATTTGCCAGGCTACCTTCACGAGGTGCAGTCAGGGCTAGATCGTGTCTACAAACTCCCTTTGAGCACTGCATTATATTTAATACAAAAATCACAACTTAAAAATGCTATTTTCTGTCTATGTTGCACATGTACTTCCTGGGCACCTGCAACAATCCACCCTTTGGAATTGTTCTGGCATGACTGAGGGAATCACCTCCTGTAAGCAAAAATCTCAACCAGTGTCTCTATCTTCCAATACCACCAAATATAAACCAGCACATCCCATTTGGATGGTGATAAGGAAAAAGGAGCAGACACATTTCAATGTGAAAATGGCACAGAGGGCATTCTGGAGAGCCYAGACTGAAAAATACCCTGCTGAAGAGTCATGTAAACATAATGCACTTGGGATGCTCTTTCTAGATCTGACCTGGTTTTGATTAGTTTTGTGGTATTTTGCAAGGCAGTGCATTGGCCTGTCATGGTAATCAGGGACTGGAAGTATTATTACCTGGAGTCAGCAATAATGAGAACGGAACCTCTAATTTCAAATTATAAGATAACACATTGATTAATAACCATGGGATGATTAGTCAATCCAAGACYTTAATGCACAATGGAGAAATTTACCCATTATCTGTTCAATGTAATTCTTCTTTCCTCTTGGTGACTTTAAAAACAACCAAGGAAAATTACTGTCCCCCAGTAAAGGCTTTTGAATTTCATATGCATTTAATTAGATAACTGCCAGCCCAAGGACAGGAACCATGACAAATAGTTGTTCTTTTAAAATTACAAGAATAGACTGTTCAATGAACAATATTGATGTTCTCTTGTACTGAGTTATACAGGAGTCTGCTACTACTTCCTTTAATTTATCTAACCATTTTTAAGATTTAATGAGTTTTTTAACAACGTTTTAGTTACATATGCTAGTTGGTCATTTTAAAAAATGTTGCTAACAGCAACAGTACCTGCATAGATAAAAATACATAYCCCACCACAATCTTCTTGGATTTAGGAATGAAAGTACAATTTACTTAGAAAAAAGGGCATTTGGGATTAAGAGGCCATCTTTATGTTAGTAGAAAAACAACAGTTAATTCTGTTTAATCTGTTTAATTGCTTCAATAGCCATAATAATAAAGATTAGCTGGCTGTGAAACACTTAGCTATAAAACAAAGGAGGATTTTTTTCCCCCATTTCTGGTACTGGGTGTTGTTTTCTGCTTTTGCAGGATGAGGGTAAAATGGAGGAAGGGCTCTTTTTTTGTGATCCTGTTGTTTGAGTTCTGGTTTTGATTTTTTGTGAGCTTTTTTTTCTTCTCAAATTTTTGCAGCAACAGTCAGCTATCTCCTTCTTCCCTACTACATATAGTCATAGTCTAAAGGCTGCCCAGCAGATGAAGCACAGTTTATTTATTACAGGAGCACCCCTCTCCTGTTCCCCAGGGGGTTGTGACTTGACYGTCCTGAGTTTGGTACAAGAGCGCTTGAGACTTAGAAGGCCAATGACWCCAATAAGAGAAAAAGACCTGCAACACCCTCCTGAACTGCCCCTTCCCAACACTCCCCACTGCAGAGACAGGATTCCAGCTCCACTCTTGCTGTGGACTCACAAAACCTTCTTTATGACCAGAGGAAGCACAGAAGCCATGTCTGTGCTAAGCGCTGCCTCCCCATCAGCCTGGCTTTCACTTAGAGCTTGCCAGACCTTGAGACYGGCCTGTGCCCACCTGGGCTCCCAYGGAGGGGCACTGACCATCCCTGCAACTGGATTTGGGTTTAGAGGCTTCCAGGCTTCCCCAGAGCTCCAGGCACAGACTTTCTGCCTCAAGGAATTTAATTGTATTCAGTAATCACCTATCAGACACATTTGCCTCAAAGGAAATTCTTCATTCCCTAAATACCAGACCTGAAATAATTTATTCCTGAAAGGGTTAAGCTCACAGTACATTTTACTTGGCAAGTAAAACAGTGTGCTCTCTAAATAATGACACCCAGCTACCCAGTGACAAAATATTTCCCTATCTTTTATACCATTTTGATAATTCACTGTGTGTATTACACACAATCAAGACATCCAGGTTTCAGAGGGATTCTGAGCACATCGCTCAGACTGACAGAGCAAGTATTCCAGACAATTGGCTCCCTGAGGGTCAAGACAGTGATGCTCAATCAGGATTCAAACGGGTCATAAACCCTTCATGGATCTCGCTCAAGTGGGTGGTGATGTCTCCCTGGGGCAGCTCATCCTTTTCTGCTACAGTAAAGCACTTGTCATTACAGACAAACTGCCCGTCAGTCTCAGGCACTCATTTAATCGAGACTTAGTGAGAACAGCAAATATTATCAGTGCCACAAAAGCCCTAAAGAGACAAATATATTAATCATAACTGCCGTGATGGTAATTTAAGACACTCTCAAAACTCTGCTGGTGGTCCTCACACTAAGACTGCTTTTTAATGTAGATTCAGATTTCCAAAACTGGGTGCTGAAATGAGGCACTGCCATTTGGGTTTAAGCTCTTCAAGACAAATGCACTGAGAAGAAAGGGGTGCCARAGTACCCCTGAGCACAGAAACCGGGAGTGTGGCAGAGCACTGATGTTAATGTTAGAAATCTTTCATTCAAAACCCAGGTTAGGGTTCCACACCCAAATTAAGCACACTAAAGGAAACTGCCCTTCAAAAAGCTTAAAGTGCTTAGAATAGCCCMAAACATTTGCTTTTGCAACACTTCAGATAACCTGGCATATAACCAAGGCAGCTACAATAGACTACAAGCATGAAATGAAAACCCAACACAATCCTGGCAGTTTGGGATACAATGCTTTGATTGTACTGTTTTCATATCTAATTATGCTTCTATGCAAAAAAAAAGAAAAAAAAAGAAAAAAAAAGAAAAAGAAAAAGAGAGAAAGAGAAAAAAACCTCACTGTTATACACTACAAAAGTGTTGTAATAATCCAATGCTAGGCTTGGCTGGCTCAATAAAATCTTCCACAAAAGATTTGCTCCCTTTCTCTACACCATCTTACAACCACAGAATTCCACACTCATACAGAGCCAAAATTAATCTAGCTCAGATTCTCATTACTGCTATAAACAAATAAAGCTTTTATGTTCAGCTCATGTTTTGGAGTGAAGCTGTACACATGATAATTAATTTCTTGGGTTGCTGTAACATGCAGAATGAACTTCTTGCTCATTCAGCTGCACCATATACAGGTGTACATTTGAGACTGGATTCTTTTATTATCCTCAGCAAAGGAGTCAGCCAGTGTAACAGTGATGTCATGCCAGGAGGACAAAAAAAYCCCCAGTGATATAAATCAAGTGTCCTTCTGCTACAACATAAAAAACTTACTGGAAAAGAAAAAAAAACCAAAGCAGTTCCCAAATTTGCCTTTCCAGCTGGGTCTGATCCCTACACAATCCCTGTCTCTGCTCTGCCTTGCAACTGCACTTGCCTCATTATCTGAGAGTTTTCTCTTGGCTTCCTGGGGAATTCTAGTGCAGACATASCCAGGTACACACAGGTGCAAGGCAATAAACAGGAAGCTCTGCCTCTGCACCTCTGGGATGCCCAGTTCACCTGCACAGCCCCAGACCCTCTGCAGTGCCCGGCTCTGGGGCTCCATGGAGCACCTCTGGCTCCAGCTGTGCTTCCCACAGAAAACCATCACTCAACCAACCTCCTGAGGGATGGCCGGCAGTCCCATGAGCCCAAAACTGCTTTCACATCAGAGAGCTGTGTTTAGCACCCACCAGYCCCTTTCACACACACACACCCCTCAGAGGTTTCATCTTTTGTGTTTGGAAACAAGCAAGTTATTCCGATCACATTGCTTCCAAACCAAATTTCTCTCACCATGCATATTTATCAAGCAATTCAGGAATATATAAAATACATTTCTACATAGCGGGTGGATAAAATATATTCTATTAATGTAAAACTGTTTTAAGTTGAAAATCTTCTGAGTATATTCCAAAATATTAAAGCATAAATCATAGTATTTAGCAAGATAAACCAAAGCAGAAGCTGTATTTCAACAATGGGAGTTTACAAGATCCTTGWACTGTTTTCAGCACTAATACAGCAGCAGGATAAGGAGAAATGAGGCTCCCATGGCCATGGCTGTTATTATATAAGGTTCTTTATCCAAAACTCCTATAKAAGGTTATCCAAAGCACTTTTCTTCTCAAACTTAGAACCTGATCAATACCCATAACTAAATAGGCCTGGAAATCAATCTGTGTTTTCAATCCCCYATATTTTGTGAAAAAGAAATAAACTATTGCATGTGAAACAAGAAACACATAACCCCAAAGCAATCTGAAACCTTTTTACAATACTCAGGACAGATTAGTCTGAACAGATCCAGTGACCTTATTTGATAGTAAATAATAATGTTATATACATAGTGACACCAGAAAGCTTTGAAAATAATATACAGTTAATCATAAACAACGAAAAATTTCATAAGCATTGGAAAAAAATTACAATATTGGATATTAAATCTTGTCCAGCCAAGTATACCAACTTGGGATTGACTTACATCATATTTGAGTAACCCCACTTAMTGAAAAACAACTACTTATTAGAATAAATCTGAGCACATAATTCTCTTTGATTCTAATCTGGAGCTTCAATTCCTAAACCAGTACAGGGATGACCCTTATAAAAACAACCCTTTTAAAAAACACCTTCACCAAAATGCTGAAGAAATTACAAGCAATCAAACAAAAAAGCACTCAGTTTTGAAAAGAACTGTAATTGTCCAGTGATAAGAATCCTAGAWATATTGCAAAAGTTTAAGTTGGCCAAGAATCAATCAGGTATAATCTGGGCTCCCTTTTGGCAGAGGGATAAACTGGATAAACTCTCAAGGTCTCTYTGCAACCTACAAATTTTGTGAAGTGATTTGGGATCTATACAGACAAAATCCATCATATAAACATAAAAGGACAAAATTCTGCTCTTTCTTTAGTGTGTGCTAGGCCCCAAACACAGAGGGAGAGAAGAGCTTTCACTTCAAAAGCATTAAAGGCTTTAGTGCAAAGCCCAGTGTCAGGATCAAAGGGAGGCCTGAGGTCCTGGATGGGATGGGGGAGAGGGAAGCTCATCCTGCTGTGCCAGGCAGGCAGCAAGGGGACATCCTTCATCCTGCTTCGTGTCACAGGAAGTGTAATCACCAATATTCTTGCAGATCAAAGCAAAAGCAACTTCCCAGCTGGATCCATGCTGGCTGAACACATCCATGAACAACTGGGAAGGTGGGAAGCATGAGCTCATCCTTAATACTCCTGGAAAATTCTAGAAGAATACTGTATGTGAAACTACAGCCAGAGTAGGGATCATCTCATTTTAAAACTACRAAGTCTTTTTCTACCCTGCGTTTTTCCTGATACCTATTGTTTATGATATGAAACAACAACACTGGGTCTTTATTTTCCATGTATTTAAATTCCTGTGTCCTGAAAAAAAAAAGGAACAAAATATGCTTGCTTGAGATTTTACTGAAAACCTAAGAATGAGCATGCACTTCCTTGTGTTACCAGAATAGTATTTAGTAAATTTCTAGCTGCAAAGAAAAAACAGCACATTAGATTTACAAGTGTCTTTTCAGAAACAAGTCAAACTTCTCCTGACTAATTACAATATTTTGGATTGATCCACACACAGCAGGACATCGCTGTGTTGCAAAAACAMAAGAAATAAGAATGCTTTAAAACACAAGCACTAAAATTAATACAGGAATGAGGCAGCTGTTCAAAACTATGCATTCATTTAAACACRAGGTCTGATACCTTGGTGTCTCCACTGTAACTCAACACTTTTAACACACATTTGCTTGGGATCAGCTCCTTCAGGCTCGTTTTTGGAGTTCACAGCAATAGTCCTGTGCTGCAGGAGGGCCTGGCATGGTGCAGCCCATTTAAGTGGCAGCCAATTCATCCCCCTCCCCAACAAGCAGAGATGACAATTAGTGACAAACACAACCACAGTGTTTCCCTTGTTGGACCAGAGCAGCTCCTTCTGTCAGAGCAGTCGCATAGGCTCATCGTGACTTGGTGTCTTCAATTAAGATTCTGACAAAAATGGGTGTGAAAGGCACTGAAAATTGCCATGAAAAGGCAAATTAATTAATGAAAACAGCACAATAGGGGTGAACACTGCTAATAAGTGCTGCTTAAACAGATCAGAATTCATTCTGATGGACTCTCCTYCTCTTTCAAACCATTTCCTTTTGTGTCCATTGTGTTTCTGAGGGTGAACTAGACATGATGAAAAAAACACTAATGCAATATCAGCAATTAGCTCAAGATTCACTTTGGAGATTGCCAAGTATTGAAGCAAGGGCAGAGAGAGAGGAAACAGTGACATTTGCAAACAAACAGCCTTTTCCTACCCATCTCAGAGCCACCATGGCAACTGAACCTCACTTTTTCAGTAGTGCAGAACACTTTTTATCTTTACAAAGAACCACTCAATCACCAAAATAAAAGAGCCATCTCTGTGAACTGAACTTCTCGAACGCAACATTTAAGTGCATTTGTCTTCAGTATTAAGGACATATTCAAGATTTCTTCCATTTTGGATCATAAATACTTTTTCTTTTCTGCCTGCACTGTGGGGAACTGAGGATGGCTGGCACCCTTGTGACTTACAGGTTATATTTTCTGCTATTATCCTTATATTTGCTACCTGTACGAAAACTGAAAGTGGGCAGTCATTGCTATTTCATCAAATGAACCCTGGCTATGAGTGCCTGGAAATTCTGCTACTGTCAGGGAAGGAGAATTTTCTATAGGATTTTTCCTGAAGCAGCTAACTAGAACAATAACATATGCTGGAACACGTCCATGTAAATCCTGAATTTTTCTATTTGAATTGAGCTTACTGTATTCTTCTTTGGTATGAAATATTCATGGTAAAAAAGAGAAACCTCTTTAGTGTGGGGTTAAGCTTTTAAATACTGTGAAGAGTTTTAAAATGTCATGGCAATGTAAAAGCAAGCAATATAAATATTATGAGTTTTCCTAAGTCAAATCTTTGGATTTTCTGATAGCAACAGATTACATTCAATATCATTTACACATTAAGGTTTATGGTTCAGGTAAATTCTACTATTCCTTCTGAGTACAGAATTAGTGTGCTACTTCCATTACAGAACCTCTTCCCCCTCAAGATCTTGTTTCCTGTAGGAACTGCACATGTGGAATAGCCAAGGAAAAGGCACCAGCACATGGAACTTAACTCACCACTTTTCCTTCCTGACACAGAATCATCTGTAACAGTGAGGAATTTCAATCCAGCATGGGGCCACTCACATTCCATTCACGAGTTTAAAAGGAGATAATTCAAATTCAGAACTARAAACATTTCCTTCTGGAGCTCACACAATCCCTTTATTTGGGAGATTAAACCTCTGCCATTTGACAAAGTGACAAGAGGAGGAGCTCCCTATAACTTGTGCCACTGCAGATCGTTTTGCATTCACACTCTACCCCCTCCTTATCCTTCCTCCTGTTGCTGGAGTGCACGCGGGACAGAATTATGTGTTAGTGGGTTGTCCATTAACATATAAAAAAGAGAGAAGACTGAGTAAATAAGCTTCTTTTTCCCAGGCTGACCCCTGCCTCTGGCAGTAAGAAGATAAAAAGTTCAGCTGTCCAGTTACCACAGACAGAAATAATGGACATCCAGCAAGTCCCCAGCTCCTCACAAGTGACATCATGTGCTCATTTACAGCCTGAAYTGATCTGCCTCTCCTCGCTTGCTGAAAAGCCCTGATAAGGCACAGAGGAGCAAAGAGAAATCCAGATTTTGTAATCAAGCTCTTTTGTACTTCAAATTAATATTTTCCTATTTGCTGTAATTTAAAGATGTTCAAATCAGTACATATTACCAAGCTGAACTGGTTATGCATAATTTTAATTCTTGCAATTTGTCACTTGYTTCCCAGACAATAATGTTATGTTGTTTCTAAACACGGATCATAGTGACTTTCTCATTTTATGGGTCCTGCAAATTGCTTTGTTTCACACAGCCATACTCTGTTATGTTTCAATTACAGTCACATTTTACAACTGACATTCTTAAAAGTATTATATGTTAATATATTAATTTAAGGAATGTCAGATGGAGTGTGTAGACTTAGCACAGAACATATTCTGACAGACCTGACAAAAAACATGAAAAATGTGTGCTTTCTATCATAATGATTATTTTTCAGATAACACCAGCTGTGCAACTATTAAACCAAGTGACTGCCTTTCCACATAACACCAAGTACCAGCATTCAATCATGAAAGAAATATAAATCTCCATGGGCTTTTTCCACATGCTTTAAATCAGCAGCAATCTGTGCATTTGTATCTGCACTAAAAACATGGTAAAATCCAGCAATGTATTCCAGCTGAAAACTCTTAGGTATTTTATTGAGAGAGACTATGATTGGGATACGTACTGTTATGTTTATAAGGATGTAGTTCAGTTTTAATCTAAGTTCCAAGTTAAATATGACAAMATACACTAACCAAATAACTTGAGCAACTACAGGAATGACTAAATCTTTTATTTCATTCTCCCCATTATTTTATTWTGGAAGCTTTGGATTCTTCATCAATGTCAGCTTAAAATTGTTCAAATCAAATGCACRATAAAAGGTATCATTCCCCTTATGAAACTCCAAGCTTTTGGAAGAGTTTTTCCTTCTCCCCCTCCACTCAGCTCCCRTAAGGTCCCACCTGGAGAACTTCATCCAGCTCTGGGGCCCCCAGCACAAGAAGGACAGGGACCTGTTGSAGTGGGTSCAGAGGAGGCTGGAGCACCTCTGCTCTAGAGTCAGACTGGGGGAGCTGGGGTTGGTCAGCCTGGAGGAAAGAGACCTCTGGGGAGACCTTASAGCATCTTACAGTACTTGAAGGGAGCCACAGGAGAGGTAGAGAGAGAGGAACTTTTTTTGTGGGCATGGAGTCACAGGGTGAGGGCCAATGCCTCTAAACTGAAAGAGGGTGGATCTGAGAGGGTGGATCTGAGAGGAAGAAGAAAATCTCTCCTTGAGAGAGAATTTGGGGAGGCSCTGGCACAGATTGCCCACACAAGCTGTAGATGCCCCACCTCTGGAAGTGTTCAAGGCCAGGTTGGACAGGACTTGGAGCAACCTGGTCTAGTGGAAGGTGCTCCTGCACATGGTAGGGACTTGGAACTGGATGATCTTTAAAGGTCCTTCCAGGCCAAAGCATTCTGTGATTCTGTGATTCAGCTATTCTTGGGTATTACAAGATTCTGTCTACAAGCTGCACGTTCAAGGACTGCCTTTCTTGACAGCTTTGCAATTGGATAATGCCATCCTGCATCACTTGTTGCAAGACAAAAACAGTGTTCTGCCTYATCTCTACCTTCCTCTATGGAGTTCAGATGGGTTCATTAAACAACTCTAATTGTGTCAAACAATTCTTAACATCTCTTAAACACCTCTTTTGTGTTCATTTCAGTCTCAGAATCACACATCATCTCTGTATTTCTGATCCTGAGGAAATGAAAAGGAAACAGGCATTTTTCTGGGTACACTATTTTAGATGTGGTGAGCTATGAAGGCTCCAGGGCAACAGCCTTTGGAAATCAGGATGTTTTGAACTGGTCTGTGACCCCATAATGTYATAAATGGAATAGCTTAAAAACGTAATAATTACATTGAAATACCTGATTGAGACTATGACACCAATTCTGAGGTTAMAACATGCATAAAATGCTCTATGTAGAAAGGTTATAAAGTAAAGAAAGAAAGCATAGGTTCAGCTTGGTACTGCATGCAGATGTAAGGCAAATAACTCTGACTTGTGAGGAATATGGCTCGTAAAAGATTGGATCACATTGCCTGATAAGCAGTTGCTTAGGGCCAGGAAGAAGAGTAATCCACTTACATATCTGACRCCTCACTAGAAAATCAGAAAATCAAAGTCAGCATAAACTTTGCAARAATGTTAAAGCAAATGCTCTACTGAATCATCACATTTAGACAGAAAATTGAATCAAGATGTCTCTAAAGCCCGTGGTCCCAATGTCCATATCCCTGAACTGGAGAGAACACAACACTTGTTACCTCCCTGTCAGGCACAYAAAACCCCAGATTTCAAGCCCTATAGGTCTGCTGCTCTGTCTGCATTCTCTAACCTCCCAAACTCAACACCATTTCTCCACAGAGCCTTATAATGCTGTTTTCTGTCTTTAGGGTTCACAATAAGACAAAAAAATCCTATCAGAATAAATATTTTTTAAAAAAATGAACCAAAATGACAAACAAAGCCAACACAATAAAAACCACTTTTCTGAACCCAACCCAGCAATGGATGATTCTTTGTTTCTTAAGAGCAGTAAATCACATGAATAGCTGAAATTATCTGCATTGTGTTGCCWGGCAGATATGCCCAGAAAGGCCTTGAGATCTTTGCTTTCATCCACCTGGTAAATTACCTCAGATGGGGGGAGATGTTCATAGTCTCATCTCTTTATTATTSATTATTGTTCTTAACTTCATCAAATTGCTACTCTGGGATGTCTAAGAACAGAGATTTCCCTGTGGTTAGTGGACTTTCTCCTAACTGAAAAATAATTTTTAAAAAAGGCAGAGCAGTGCACTGTCAATCAGTCACAGCAAACATGATCTAAACAGYTGGATTATGCTCCTTGGGGTGACTCGACATGCAGATATTTTAATTTCAGTTCAAGCACAGCTATTATTTCAAAATCTTTTGGTTTTGACTTACTGGACTTAGAAACATCCCTTTTAAGCAGCTGTGGTTCCACGAACACAACATAACGCTGAATTATTTACTTGTGCATCAGTGACTCTATTAAATAACATATTAGTATATAAAATTACCAAATGGAGTGAGTCTCCTTGGAAGTGTAAGAGGGAGGAATGCTGGGAATCTCTAGCCATCTCTGTTTGRCCAAGAAAACAAATGGAGAGCAGCCCCCAGCAGGCTAAGCTGACCTGATGTTATCTTCCCAGCCTGTGGATCCTCCCTACCTGTCAGGGCTTGTCAAAGGACAGCTCCAGGGAATTGTTTGTGCTGAATGTGCTGAGCAATGTTGTTCAAGCCCCTGCCGCACATTTTGCGCGTACAGAGAAAACACATCTAATACCAGTATCACCTGCACACAGGAGGTGCTAAAGGCTAAAATCACAAAGCTGCCAAAGGAAGCTCGTGGTTGCTGTCGGGGAACAGCCCAGCAGTCAGTGGTTTCCTGGCAGAGGGAGCTCTGGGGACTGCCCTGGAGGCTCTTCACTCTATGGAAGCAGCTGAAAACTCAAYGGAAACAGCAACAGGGAACCAAGCGCACCTTAACCAAATGAATCAAGTTCAACCAAATGTCCCTTCTAATTCTCTTGATTTGCGTGCAAATCAAAGAAATTCACTATTATTGRGAGAATAATTTTCTTTTCACTTAAGCCATGAAGGTCTTGAGGCTGATCTTTAACCTTGACCAAATCTGCTGACCCTTTAGATCTTAGGTCTTTYGCTCTCACAGTCATTCATGGACTTTGCACTTTCTGATGGGATGATTTTCAGAGCAGGAGATAATCTCTTTCCAGATATTTAAATGTGATGAAATTCAAATACTTGGTTTGGACCATTACATTTCATCATGATATAAATAAAAATACACATTTCCATGGTAAGTTTCTTTAACATCCCTTTTTAAAGAGGGATGCAGAGAAACTAAGTCCAAATTGGAAAAAAAAATTTAAAAGCAGTGTATTATACAGTTTCTTAGYCCATGGTGCAGAATGATAAACATCTACAATGTCTGTGTGCACACACAGGCTTTTCTGTTCATTTACAAACATTTTTATTTCTCTTTAACAGTAATAATAGCCTTTTTGAGGTATAGAATTACCATGGACATATTAGAGACAGAGGCAGCAAAGCCTKTAGCAGCAGGTGGCATGCTAAAGGAGAGCAAAGTGCTCCTTGTTGCCAAATAAACACAGCAGCCATTATGCACTCAGCAGCCTCACCTACAGCCCTGAAAGTCAGTGCTGCTGCTTTATCAGAGTATTAAGTGATAGACAGGCTGTTAGCCAGAACTTCTTTATCTGCTCTTATTCTGAATCCTGTCATRCTATCTTTCAAATTTATCTAAACTACCATGACAAACAAGCAGACAAGCTCTCAGTTTTCACTGGCACCTCAAGGAGCTTAATCCAGAGCTCTGCACTGTTTTTGCCTGACACAAGATAAGGAGTGTGGCTGGGTCATTGTCCCCCATGGCAGGCCAGGAACACTGAAGTGCAATCTCTCATTCATCACATTTTTTATGACACCTGCTGTTACACACTCCCTATTTTGAGCACACCACAAGCACCAGGAATCAGGTTAACCAATAACTYTGGCTTGTGAGGAATGCAGCTCATAAAAGCCATAGGCTTTTCCATTTCCAAGGCTCTTCCATTGGCCTTGGCACTCCTCTGCATCCCTGTGCTGAGTTGTTGTCTCCTGCATTGTGCAATTCCTGATCAGCCACTGGTGGCAGGAAACACCTGTCACACCTGGCACCATGTATGGCAAATAAAAATACATCCCAGCTGGTACAGCCAGCACTGGGATATTGGACTGATTTTCCATATCTAACATAAGATACCTCCACCAGGACATTGTGCCTGAAGTACATTATTCCCTCTGGGGCTTTTTCTGGATATGGGTTTCACCCTTCAACTCATATCCAGGGTAGCAGGGAGTCTGGCTAAAACAGCTCTAGATAATGCACATCAATCCATTTTTCTCATCTTATGAATGCTTAAGGGAAGGTGCAGCAGGATGCATTTTTTTTTCCTCTCATGAATTCCTTTGTCCAGGTTTGACACATGGAATGACTTTTCCAGTCACAGGACCAGCAGCCTAAAAAGGGCAATATCAAGGATTTCTCTTGCCAGCAGGTTTAACAGATTGGTTTAATGGGCTGGCACCATAAGAGCTCCATTTTTCTAATGGGTGGAGTTCTCCTTCACAATCATCTTTTTACATGCAAAAACAAAGCCTTTTCTTCATCTTTTTGATAGCAATTCAATCATTTCTGKAGATCAGTAAATCAGTAAAGCCACCTGGAAAATCTCTGGGGCTTCAAATTGTGTTATGCTTAACTTTCCTGCACAGAAATTATTTTATTAAGTGATTCAGTGCTCTGCACAGACCTCCACCCTCCAGAAAACTGGAGCTGTTGACTGCAATAGATTTTTCAACAGAACAGTCAAACAACACAAGTGATTTGCAACATTGCAGGACCCAGTAATTCCCACTATTCATCTTTTCAGGAGAGCTATGAATCCAATGAAGATTTATAAGCAGAAAGTCACTTCATTCTCAAATAATGTACAACTGGCAGCAGAAGGCATCCAGGTTTAGCAGGCTCTGTTCATAACACACTGCATCACTTTGTGCCATGGCACGCTGTAAACTCTGACCTAATTTGACACGACAGCTAAAATTTAAAGGACAACACTTCCCACTTCGCTTCCAAATGGGAAATCTGCAGTGTTCCAACAAAAGCTGGCCAGCAGGAGGAGGGCAGACAGGAAAGTGTCCATGGTCTGCCAACTCCAAATTACTSGTAAGCAGTTCAGCATTTCTCTGGGGAAAAAAGCCAAAACCTTAAAAAAGTAATTAATTGTCATTTAGGAAAGGTCCTCAATGAAGTGTATTTTTTATCTTTTAACCATACATTCCAGTTTATCAGCAAACATCAAATTTTTCTGCACATACTCCTATACTGATGGCAATTGTAAGTTTGTAGCTTTGAACCRAATCAGAAAAATATGGTCATTCTAAAACTCAAAGCAAAAAGTCCTCAGAAGTATCTTMGTATTTCCCAATAGTTTCAGGGCTTTTTTTTTTCCTTTGGGAAATGTTTGAATCTGATGTCTGGAGAGTAGGACACATCTCCATTATTAATGCATCTCCTGGGAYAGTATCTTTGAAACTGTAGGATGTATTGTATTTAGACATAAATAAATAAAAGTCTGAGTTTCATGGATTGCAAAAAAACAACTTAGGAATTCAGAGGTTCAGAAGAGTCAAYTCAAGGAGCAAGCATCTCCTAACCAACCCAAAACTTCTGCATTGTGTGCTTAATCTGTATCTCTGTATCATAAATAATATCCTGAATGATTTCTTCTTTCAAGATATGGCCAGGACCTAACATCCCCATGCAGCACACAAGAAAATTATCAACCCTGTTTTAACTTCTTAACTTCACCTTAATTTCTCTCCACCAAAATGSAGAAGTTTTAGGAAAACATTTCAATCTAATCTGCATCAACCTGAAATGCCACCAGAATTTGTATTTGCCTTTCTTAAGTGCATTGTAGAAGGATGTTTGAAAAAAATTAAAATTCAGCTGGTCAAAAGCTTTAACCCAGAATTTGCAGCCTGCCCTGTATTTCAATTCCCAGTCAAGAAKAGACTAGAGTTCAGAACGGTCAAAACCTAAGAAAAATGCCATTCAATCAAAGCAAACCCTAATCTTCTGTGCAATTCATGATGGTAGGACATTTAGAAAATGGGATAATTTTCCCAAATCATCCTAATATGTGGAATACATGAAAATTGCCATTTTCCATCACCCCTATGCTTTCCCTGAATGAATGCCTTAGGCAATCATGTTAAAATGCTATTCAAAAAAAAAAAAAAAGGAAAAAAAAGGAGGGGCAGTAGAAGCATTCTTGCTGACAATGCTTGCCCTACACCTGCTCCAAAATTAGTAGTGATTGTAGAAGACCTCATAAAACATTAACAAAGTCAGCTTTGATCTCTAGTGGCAGGTACCTTCACAATTCTAGGGGAAGTGGACACTTGYTTGTGCCATCTGGCTTAAACCTTACTAAATCACTGGAAGTAGTGCAAAGGCACTATTTTCTCCAAAAAGGGGATAAAATAATAATTTTTATAGTAACTCTTATTTCTTCAGTGAATTAATAACATTTCAAAGAGGACTTCTGACCCATCCTTTCAACCTAAATTTTCCGGTTATAATTACCTGGTAAAATATTATGTCATTTCCATATGCGTGGTTAAACTTTGCCTTCTCATGACTAAGTCTGATTACATTCCAGAGCTGTAATTTACAGATTTTTTATATCCTTTGAGAATTAAAATATATTAAAAAATAAATCAAGCGATGTGAATCTCATTAGGGAATCATCTCTAGTAGTTCAAGCAAAGGTCTCATTTATAACTTATAAGCAGCTTGATTTTTTTATGCTGTTGGCACATCCCTAGAAGTTTTACAGTGACATTTGTTATTGATCTCTCAAGAACTCAAAGGAAACACCTCTTTTCATTTAGAAAATTCCTCATTTAGGATGGCAGGGGCAATGGCTTTATTTAATGGTTAAAAATTAACCCCTGCTATCCACCTTGAGTTATCACTGTAAGTGCTCATGTTARAAATATTAAAAATAAGAGCTTATCATAATTCTAACCCTTGCTGGTTAAAGAAAAGATGTTATTTATAGCCATTCATATGTAATGTATTCACAAAAGTCTAGGCAGACACATCCACAGCCTTTCCCTCTCCCACTCAGCAGTGGGTCAAGCWGTTCCTGCCTTTCCTAAACCCACCCTGGCTGGGCCTGATCCTTAGCTGTCCTGCACAGGCCACTTGATGGCACTCAAGATGACCTGCTCCACGACTTTTCCCAGCATCAAGATCAGGTTGACAATTGCCTGGATCCTCCTTCCAGCCCTCCTTGTAGATGGGTGTGATGTTTGCCAGCTTCCAGTTGGTTGGGACCTCCCCAGTTAGCCTGGACTGCTGGTAAACCACGGAAAGTGGCTCAACGAGCATCTCCAGCAGGTCCCTCAGTGCCTTTGCGTGGATCCCATYCAGCCCCACAGAGCTGTGTGTGTCCAAGTGGTGCATGGAGCAGGTCACTGACTTGGGTTAGGGGGGCTTCATTCTACGCCCTCTTGCAGCTTTGGGGACTGGGTACCCACAGAACACTTGCTGTCAATTTGCTCTTAAAGACTGCAGCAAAGAAAGCACTAAGTATCTCAGCCTTTTCCTCACACTTTGGCATGATGTTTTCCCTCCCATCCAATAAATGATGGAGATTCTCCCAGAGCCTCCTTTAGTTGCTAACATATTCATAGAAATATTTTTATTGCCTTTTAAGGGAGTAACATGATTAAGTTCCAGTTGGGCTTTGACACTTTAAATTTTCTCCCTGTATAAACTCATGACACCCTTGCATACCTCCTGCATTATTTGTTCCTTTTTCCAACATTCATAAACTCTCCTTTTGTTTCCTCAGTTCCAGCCAAAGCTCTCAGTTCAGCCAGGCTGGTCTCATTCCCTGCTGGCCCCTCTTYCAGCACATGGGAACAGCCTGATCTTGTGCATCCAAGATTTCCTTCTTCAACAATGTCTAACATTCCTGGACTTCTCTGCCCTTCAGGATCACCTCCCAAGGGACACTGCAACCAAATTAAAAATTTATAAACTCTAGTGTATATAAATCATAGTTCAGGAAGTTCTCTGAAGCTCTTTGACTGAACCTAAACACAAAGATTCGCAGGCTGCCTAGAGCCTGAAACACTCTGGTCATGAAACATTACCTCCCCAGCATGTGGTATGCCTATCAGCAMAGAAGTGGTAAAAAAGAGCCAACTAACTTTATTTATTACATTTGTATTGCTTACAAAACCATTTACTTAATGGATGGGTATCATTAGCAGTCCAACCACAAAAAAAGAATACAATGATGTGTTACATGGGTTCATTAAAATAATATTTCAAAGCAATCATTAGAACAAGAAGCTAAAGATCCAAAAGACAGTAAGTTATCTGCAAATAAATGAGGCAGAACAAACATATTTTGAAGTAAGTTAAGAAACATGTTTACAAATATAGTGCACCATAAAGAAAGCAGGGCATGAAGCTTAGAGACTGCTGTTCGTGCAACTTATTACACAAAGCAAAAGGGACAACTAGGTTTGAATCAAGGGCTCTCAAACCTTTGGTCAGTATGCTGTGCCCAGGAGAATGTGCCTGAACACAGGGAATGCAGAACTTCATTATATAAAGTAAAGGGAAGGTTATGAGTAACAGTTCTTTAGACTAAGGCAGAAAACTACAGACATTGCCACCTCCTACTGTGTATTTAAAAAAAAAACCAAACGAAAACAAAACCAACAATAGCAACAACAATAAAAACCACAATCAAAAAAGACTCCCCATACTACTGCAGAATCAAAGAACGTGCTCATGCTCACAGGCTTGCATGGTGAAATTAAAGCATTTCCAGTACATCAGGCAAAGGTTGTAAGGACTATGCTGCTGTGACAGCTGGGGAATCGTAAGTTTGCCTTACAGTAAATTCAGCCAAAGAAACATGAGTGAAGGTTCTGGAGCATGATACCCATTTACTGGAACAGCTATTAGCAGAAAAGCAGAAAACAGAAACAGGGGGGAAAGAGGCTTGTTGAAGCATAAAGGTAAAAAAGGCCAATACTGAAATCATGCTGGACAAATGCAATCATGGCAGAGTTATAGCAGAAAAATTTTGGAGAAGGACAAAGCACAAAAGTATAAAACCCAGTCAATTTTTAATATATTCCTCTTCCCTCTAAAAAGGAACAGTGATGGTGATGATTTTTGAACAAAATTTCACCTAACTAGAGTGAAAAGAAATCCAGAATATTAGCATAAAAACTGCCCTCATCTTATTACACATTAAATGCTCTACCTGATTTTCATTGTTTTTCTGAATGTTCAAGTTTTTAAAAATTGCTGTCAGGAAACTACAAGGACTAATAACCAGTTGCTTAGAATTGTCAGCACATTTAATTTTCTGGGCCACCTTCTATCTAATGAAATTAAGAAAGCTGTCTTCCAGACATCAAAGCACCCAGCAGCTGATGGCCTGAGAGGAGCTCCTGTTCTCCCCTAAGCACCTGTGCCACAAATGTTTTGTTATGGGACAGCAGCATCACAACTGTTTCTGCATCAAACAGGCAGCATGAGAGAATGATTTAATAAAGAGTAAACTGAAGAGGGGAGCAAAGAACATTATGGAAAGGAAGTAACAGCTCCCACGTTAACATTGCAATCAATTCCCATTACAAAGCTCTTTTAGCAGTTCTATAATGAGACCTAGATTGGAAAAGGTGCTGAGCTCAAAAATTGTCAGATTTATGCAAAAGCAGAAGGGAAAGCTTAAACAGGCTTGGGTTCTAGCCTGTTAAAATATTGTCAGGTTTCAAAGGCATCGATCATATTCCTTAGTCCCATTCTGACTTAAAAAAAATAAAATAAACCAAAACCTTTCTCCAGCACCCCTGAATCTTGCAGCCTTACCCAGTACTTAACACTCCCTGGGCAGGTGAGCACTCACTGGACACCATGATAAGCAGCAGCAGTTAATAGGATGTCTGTGTATTCTTGCCATGGATAGTTTGGATCATATCTGAGATATCTGGGAGCCTTACCATTTAATTTCTTCTGAGAGACAAAAAAACTTCTAAGAACTCAGGCAAAAYCAAGGGAAAACCAAAGTAAGTCGATCTCAAGTTATCTTCTATGACCAGCTTCTTAAACTAGTATAGAATCCTAAAAGACTCCCACAGCCTGGAAAGTTGTGTTTCCATTTTTATCTTAGCCAAAATGTCTGCTTAACCAAATAAAAATGTTATATCTATTTTTCAGGGAAGCAGCAAGGGAAGAGGTTATAGCATTTTACATTGTATTTAAGTAAATCTAAATGACTTACCAAGATATATACAAGATAATATTAACTGGGCTAGAGAAAAGCAATGTTCATTTTTTAATTTATTGCCRTACCCTTAAGTGTTTATTCAATATATCTCATTATTGGAAAACTTAGACTTGTTCAGTGTACCAGAATAGGAGCTGACAAAGAAATCTCAGCTGTTGTAATATYTCTGCCCTAAGGGATTGAGATGGGATAGGAAATGACAAAAGGAGGCAAGAACCTTTAAGCTAAAGGACAATGCAGGAAAAAAAGATAAGTGTTAAGGTAAGAGAATAAATTACTAAGTGGTTATTTGTTCGGTTTTTGAGTATTACAAAATAAGGAAAAAAAAATCAGGCAAGAAGTGAACATGTCTTAGCCAAGAACAGAATGATACAAGTGCCACCAGGTGAGARAAGCGTTGGCCAGGAGATGCTGTGGGTGAGGGCAGCTCCTGCCTGGGGCAAGGAAAGCCCTGCTCAGCACACCCAGCCTTGCGTGCAGCTGCCCAAGRCTGCAGAGCTGGTGTTCCTCATCTCAGAGCAAGTGGGGCCTCAGCCTGTGCAGGAACACCCAAGGGTTTCTGCATAAATAAACTATGAAGGAGATAAAACAACAAAGTGACCCATTTTGATCGTGTCATTTTCACTGAGTCTGTCCTCAGGCTAAYGCAGATTAATCTTTTTCTCTGATTAACAACATCATTAAAGAAAATAAATAAAGTTCTCAACAATGTGTGGAGTGTCAGCACCTGCACATTTGCACAAATGCCTGGAGTAAGCAAATCCAGGCCARTGTGTAACACATGGCACAGTGACCTCCATGCTCATCTCTGCCAAAGCAAGGACTGGACACATTTGACAAAGGAGCTCTCAGACTGCAAAACACCATGAAAACCACATGAGGCAAGTAATAAATTTGTTAATTAGTTACAGGTTTATTGCAGGTGAAAAATGAATATTTTTTAACATTAATTTCCCTGTCAACCAAGTGATAAGCTAAAATTTAATAAGCTTCATATTGCAAATGTACTACAGACTGTGAATTATTAAGAGGCACCTGTAACCTTTACTTGTGATGACAAATTCTAGAGGATTACTCATCATGCATGAATCAGTCAACTTTTGCTCTTGAACTTTCAAGACCTTCCTTACCCAAAGCATCTACAATCCTGTTACCCAGTGAGCTGTGAGGAGAAGCTGGTGACAATCACACACCACACAAAGCATTAGAAAAGTCTGAGTATGCCCTGAGATGACAGGATTAGTGCTGTCTGCAAGGGCCACCAAGCACTATGTCTATTTTTGTGCACTGAACACCTAAGGAAGTATTTTACCAAGTATTATTATAAACAAAAGTGCTKGGACCCACTTATATAAATTAATATATAATTAATTCTATAAATTCTTTTATGGATCATATGAATTTAGATATCAGATGARCTCGTCAAAAAAGGTGTATATCGCTTTGAGAAGATGCAGGTTCTCACAAAATCAAATGCACAATTTTTTTAACTGCAATTGTCACTCTTAAAAACTTATTAAGCAAGCAAATATCCATTCAATACTAGATGGATCAACCCTATAAATATTGTGAAACAAATTTCAAAGTCTTTCCTATCACAACCATTGCTGAAATGCAGGCATGGCTGAAAACCCCCAACTTTCCCTGGGCAACCAAGATGAGGACRTTGAGGTAGTGAGGGGACCTTGACAACTCACACCCTGAATTAACTGTGGTTCCAGCAGCTTTTACAGCTTCTCAAATTCTTTTACTTTCCTAAGGAACAGCCACTGCTATCATCCTGCCCTCTTTAACCAACACTCTAAATAATTCAGCTTGTCTAAGGAAAAGGGGAAACAAGAAAGGAAGAAAATCCACCTCAGTTGCTCAGAACCTTTTTCCATAAAATCACCTCCAGTGAACCCCCTGCAAAGCCAGTGCTGAACAGCCAAACTAAACAGCTCCTAATTTATTGCTKCTTTCATTCAGTGAGTGCACAGAAAATCCAATACTGAATTCATTAATAATATTAAAGCACTAAATTCTCTGCTAAAGTTTACAGTTTCAATCAACCACAATCCAACAATATTAAATTAGTGCAGCACAGCAGGTGAGAATTAAAAATTACGGTTACTAAATAAGAAGAAAAAAAACAAAAAGGCTTTTATTGTTGTRACACATCTCTAATATGCTTCACACTGATTATTGGTACTGAAAATATTAAAATTACTTAGTTATTTAAGTATATGTTAGTCTAATATATATGTCTAATGCCTACTTAAGGAAAAGATTGTATTTTCAAAACCACTGATCAACAAGAAGTCTTACACTGAGGTCCACAAAACCTTGGAGGCACTCAACATTAAATAAAAAAACAAATGCGGATAAACACAGCTGTATGGGAGTAAATACCATTTCAAGTTTTAAAAAAAATCTATCTTCAATATTTATTTTAATTTTTATTTCTTGGGGATGAGAACATGATTAATTTCAGGAAGAAGGTTGAGAGTAAGTGATTAAAGTGAGTGCACATGAGAGTCTCTGTGATTTTCTGGCAAAAAAAAAAATTGTTCTTTCCTTTGAAAGCATGGAAAGGAAAAGCASAGAAATATTAAGTTTCAATGGCTTAATTTTGTATCAAGGTTATGTAACATCTACAGGAAACCTCAACCSTCACAGGCAGAAAAATCACCATCTTAAGAAAATCACTGTGATTGAGAAAAACCCACACAGATAACAAGAGCAAACCCTTTACCCTCAGGGCAGGACTGTTCCAGGCAGCCTGACTTGACCAGTTTGGGCAGCTCCTGAAACCCAGTAACCTCTGCTGGAGAGATGCTGGAAGGCAGAGGAATGATCTGATTGTGAAGTAATGAATTTCAGGACAACAAAATCTTCCTGCACAAACTGGCACCAACATAATTCTGCCAGCGTAGAAGAATGGGGACTCTTGTCTCACTGAAAAAAATACTAACAAAATTTTCAAAGAATTCCAAAATTAAATAACAGATTCAGCATATGCCTGAAAGGATACAAAGTCCACAGCTAGGCATCAGTGTGCACAACTAGTCAAATTATTTCATCTTGGAAAACAACTGAACAAATTCGTGGAAAGTGGACATGACAAATTCTGGAAAAGTCCTAAACAGTTTAGTCCTGTCTTTGATAGAAGAAATTATTTTGGTTTTAGAGTGAAATAATATTGTTTATGGGGTTTTGCCACTAGTTTTGGAGAGATGTTTAGGCAGCAGAGAAAATGGAAATTCCARAAAGTTGGAAGTGATCATTGTACACTGTATGCAGCTGGATATTGAGTTACGGAAAACTGACACAGCAATAAYAACCATGATCACACAAAACTGTTTGAATTTAAAATGGAGGAAATAAGATCTGTCTTCAAAGGACAGAATATCAGAGGAACTTGGAAACTTCTTCAACTCAGACRAAAACCAGTGATATGACATTCCCAAGTGCCACAATCCATGCTATAAATGGATTTATCCTTGGCTGTACACAATACCATAACATGGATAAAGGCAACCAACTTCACTACCCTGCATGGGAAGCAACTGGAATTCAGCTGTGCTTATCTGAACAACACAGTTTGTCTCATATGCTATTAAAAACCAGGGCACCACCAACACTGGAAGTGTCAGTAAGACATGAGGACTGTGYCACTGCAGCAAACCAGGAGTGAAACACTTCATTTCCACTTCCAGGCCGTTGTGCTTGGCTGTGCATCGAGCAGAAAACATGAGAAGCACAAAGCAGCAGATTGTTGTCCTTGAGAGCTCTGACCCCCAAATGAAGCCAGGTTTGCTTGCTCCATCTTCTAGGGCAAGAACTGTTTGACTGGAGATAGTTTTCTTTAATAAATTTATGTCACGGAAACATGGCTATTGCTTATTCARTCCAGACCAACTTCTGAACTGAAATTAGAACTCTGTTGTTTGGCAGCAAAACAGGCTTTGAGAAACACCAAGGAAGTTTATTTCAGGAGAGCAGACCCAGCAGCAAGAACAGACAGGGTGAAGTGTTTTTATAGCCAACACATACTCAGGTAATGCACACTCCAAGTGCTCAGCATTTGTTGCAAGTTTCATTTCTGCTTTACAGTTGAGAATGAAGAAGAAAAATAACTTGAAAATCTAAAAGCACTCAAGATGGACCTACTGTGCCTCTCCTTTACCAGGARTGTAAAACCTCCCTGACAGGAGAGAAAACTGAAGCATCTGGACAAGCTTCCTTTTCCACATGCCTTGTGATGGCTTTAGGCTCTGCTTGAAAACTGGGGGTGATCTGGTCCCCCTGCTCAGTGACACCACCCAGCTGTGGCCCCAGCCTGTTGTGCCCCCAGTCAGGAAAAGCTCCTGGCCACAGCTCTGCCTGTGCATAATACACACAATGAATAAAACGTGTAAATAAAAAAATAAAATCTCCCTGGCACAGCCCTCCAGGGTCCTCAGAGCTCTCCAACACTGAGAGACAGTCCCACAGGCCCAGTGGGGGCTGGGAAGGAGCAAAGTTCCCATATTGCTGACTCCCAGAGACCCTTCTCAAGGCATACAAAAAATTAATTACTCCATGAGGTACACAGCTACAGCATCACTTGAAAGTACGTGACATTTTTGGATGGTTCCCAGGCATTTGTGGCCAACAGGTGCCTGGTAGTCGCACAATTTTCTAATTAGTTCATGTGCTGTACTTCAAAACTAATTACTGAAATGGCTGGATTATAATGTAGCAGGGAGTCATTCGTGTGCCACCTACCATTAAGGGGAGGGAAATTTTGTGAAGGTTAATTAGCATTTTTAAAGTACTTTGGAGATTAAAAGCTTTAACTATATGCCTAATAAAAGAAGTAAAGGTAATACCTTCTATTCAGTGGATTCCTTTTTGCATTGAAAGTGAATTACAAGGGTTGCTTTAAGTCCAAGAACATAAATTTTCATGTACAAGGAATTAAATCAACTCCCAACAGGATCAATCTGTTAGAGGGTGGAGACCTCCAGCAAGACACAAATCATCAGAGGTGACCATGGCATCCTGGTGTGAGAGAGGCAGCTGCTGGTTCCCAGGCAGAGGTTGTGTGCAACTAAAAGTAGACATTTCCCTCTAACATGCCCTTGAACAGGTCAAAAAAATCAAACCATTACGAACAGGTAGCTTTTTAATTAAAATAATTCACAGATATTCTCCTCTTGGGACATCTGCTGGCTGTTCTCTGCTCAGAAAACACCCACTGGCCTCTCCAAGAGGGGATCTATGTGCATCTGAATCTTTACTGAAGTTGCAGCCTCAGCATTTTTCACTCTTCTTGCCTACTGCCAAGATTTTCAGAGTGACAGAGGATGTCAGAAACTTTCTCCATAAACACAAACTTATTTTCTTCTGACTTAGAGTTATATATAATAATATTTCATGAACTTATAATTGCTTTCTRTGAGCTTGGGAGAAGATACACAAATCATTATTAAGCATACATGTGTATTTTGTATTAATTCTGCTTCTTCACAACAGTAATGGGGGGAAAAAAGAGTTCCTTAATTACAAAAAATACGTTCCAATTATTTGGTTCACATGATTACTATTTATGCTGTAAATCCAAAATTGTCATTGACTTAGAAAGTTATTACTGTCTTCAATAGAAAGATTATTTTAGTGCTACAGATGGTTGTCCTTTTATAGGCCATTTTAATGACTTGTTCTTATATAATCTGTCATGCATTATTTTGTTGTTGTTATAAACTTTTTAAGTTTCATATCAATCCATTTTGATGTTTACYAAACAGATGGTGTTACAAAAAAAAGGGAAAAGCATAATAATGACATTTAGTTCTCAAAAATACTCCAAAAGCTACACATTTATTTTGTCAAATATGAAATCCATGTCATTTGTTAAAAAAAAAACTTTGCACAGAAACAAAATTATGCATATGTTGTAAAATTAAACAGCTTAAAAAGCAGAGCACGAAATCAACTGAACTAAGGTTTTTCTGAAAGGTTATTGGACCTCAAAAGTCTTTGTCAATTAAGATATATAAAGAACCTACTTACTGTAGTTCCCAGCACTCCTTTTCCTTATCCAAAGCACTACTGTCAAATAACTGCAGTAATTGCTAAGTCATGTAGATAATTATTYAATATACAGGTGTGACTCAGGTCTGCTGCTTGAAATCTACTTGTGAGTTGTGGTTGTGCTTTGTCATTGTGATCTTTATGATTCTTTTGTTTAATCAGTGCACTGTCATCAAATAGACACAAAGACTTGAAGAGGTGAGCACCACAGCAAACAAAATTACACCTAAATGAACTTAGAGCTCTGAATATTGTGAATTCTACAYTGAAACAATAAAACTCTTCAATCCCAATTCACCAGTACAAGCTGAAAAAACTTCCCCTTCCCACCCACGACTTCTAAGATTTTGCAGAAATCCACCTCAAAATGTGAATATCATAAAGTGAAGCATTCTTAGACGAGGAAATTCCAGAGTTCAGGATCCCTTAGCTCTACACATTCTATTCCTGTACTGCAACACAGACTTCAGCTATAGAATAACCTTTCTCCCAAACAATTCTACCTCATTTCAAACTGTAAATAATAGCTGCTTGTGGAGTTCACCTGATTAATCTTCAGTTTCTAGCAAATATTAATGGGACTAAAAGGGAATATATTCAGGTGATGGAACTAGAGCACTAACATCATAAAAACCAATTCCAGCYGATGAACCTAACCATGCTTTTAAATAGCCAAGGAAGTACCTTCTCTCTGCATTTTAAAACAGGAAAGAGAGGAAGAAAAATCAGAAAAATAAATGGTTTTTGTTCCAGGGATGCTCCTGCAGTAAGTTTTCCACAAGTTTAGGCAGTTTTATGTTTATGATAAAATATCATGAGTAAAATACAACTAATTAGCCTATGTTAATTGTGTTACCTCCTTACAGCATGCTGCAGTAGAACAGGCATTATTCTGTATCTGCTTTCTTATCAAGACAACAGATGTGTCCCAGCARGAAGTTCCTTTGACAATATGTACCTTGCATGGTGATAATTCCTGCAAAATGTGGGTTTCTCTTGACAYAGGCAAAACACTGAAAAGGAGGTAAAAAAAGCCATGATACAGATGGACTACTCTCGCTGAGGGAAGTTATTAAAATGTGCAAATTTGTGCAATTGTTTCTAAGAGGGAAAGACAGTTACTAAATTCCCATTGTCCTAACAAGAACAAGCATCTGTTAGTGCAGTAAGTGGCTCATTGGGCATGACATGTACCTCAATGTTTATATTCCTGGTGTGTAAACTGGGCAAAATTTATCTCTGATGCAGCCCCATTTAAGTCCTTGGAATTCCACCAAGTCTACATTTGATTCAATGGTGATCATTAACAAGAAGCTAAAGGAAGGGCTATTATCAAGGCTGATGTCATTGCCTTTCATCAGTCTTCTACAGGGAAAAATTAGAGTTGACTTGAACTCAGGATGACTTCAGAGGTTTTTTAAATATATTTGGATTAGTACAGTATCAATTTCTCATTAAACTGAACTCATTCAGGCAGTGATTGCAGAGAATAAAAGTAAGTGTAAGACTTTCTACCTTCCTTAGTAGTGTGTATATTTTTAAAGCACTGAAGACTCTCATTCATTAAAAAAGCACAACTCCAGCCATCTCTGAGTACAGTCATAAAAGTGACTGTATCTGTGGCTACAGGGGTATATTTAATGAATAACATTTAGTGTCCTGACCAGACAAAACCAAGTTCCTCTAACAGACCCTGCTTTATCTCCATCTCTTGCTCCATTTGCATGTCTGTTGTGCCAGCCATTGGGCTTTAAATCAGTGCAATCAACTGCCCAGCAGGAAAAAAAACCTACTTGAACTATCTTTTAACAAGATGAAAGGGTTGGACAAAAGACTTCTCAGGGCCAAGCTTTATGTTACATAAGTGATGACTTTCACTTCAGATAATACTGTCTGTAAACACACTTGTTTCAAAGCACACTCCCTGTTCCTGTGTTTAATCTGGGCTGTGCTGGGTGCCACACACACAGTGCACTCCACTCTGGCCCACAGGGGAAGGCCAACAAGGCTCATATTCCCCTGTCTGCAAGCTGGAAGAGGCTGGATGTGTCACAGTCAAAGCAAAACAAATGCTTTACCAGAACAGACACAGCTTTAGGCTGCCSTGTGTGAGAGTATCACCTGAAAGCAGCCAAGCAGCAGTCAAACATCACAGCCCCAGCACTAGGCTGGATGTTTATGAGAAGCAACAGATTAATGTTACTAAAACCTCATCACTCCCCCAAAAGAGGCTCAAGAAGTGACCTTAAAGGATTTGTCTACAGGAAATTTCACCATGAACTTTTAGAACTATGTTTTAAAAAAAAAAACAAAAAACCCCACAGGGTCTGCAGAGGAGTTGCTGCTGCCTGATGCAATTCATTACAATTTTACAGAAAGGTTAAACAAATTCTGCTGGTTGCTTGATTTAATTCTGTACCAAATATGAGACCACCTTGCTGTCTGTAATTTTCCATTATTATTTAGCAAATTCTCTGTCCAGTCTGTCTATAAATATTGCAGTTTTCCATAATTCTGTGACTTTCACAGCCAAATCCATTAACCACTCTGGGGTTTTTATTCCCCAAAGGCTGTACATAGAAGCATCACTTGGGGTCTGAAAGTTATCTTATTAGGAGAGGTTGAAAGCACACAGAAACTGCAGAAAAAATATAGTAGATAAAGGAAGGCCTGGATAAAACTTAAACCAGCTTTATGAAAAAAGCTTATAGCTTTTTTGCTACTCTAGCACTTCCATCAGTGAGAAAGGCTCTCCTCGTGCATCAGTCCAAAGGCATGATTTGAGGCATGATTTCAACTCCTCTTGCCCTTAATTTCAGTGCTCTCTCTTCCTCTTCCTGTTTTTGCACCTTTATTTTCCAACAGAATGAGTGTGAATGCTTGAAGTACAGACTGTTCTCCAACACTCTGTCCCTTAGGAGATGCTGACACAGATCAGGATCAGAATTCCATGGAAACTAGAAAACTTTTTCAAAGGGAACACCACAGGAACATTTTCAAAAACATTTTCCTTAATTTTCTTTTTGGAAATAGATTAATAACTTSACCTAAACGTTGCAATATTATCAATAAAAAAGTACAAGCATGATGAAACCATTCAGCCTAAGATCTAAAATGTGTTTGTATCAGACCTTAGCACCGAAAATAAAAWCTGGAACATCTAAAAGCAAATGAAAACAAGACATTTGAATGGGATATCATGGGTTTGGATATCTCCACATCAGTACCRTGCATAAAAATGGCAATTTGTAATTTTAGAATAGTTTTGAATGCTAGTTGCAAAGCTAGGAGCCATCATGTGAAGCTGGCCACAAATTTCTGTTTAATAAATATTGAGTTCCTACTCCGTGTGGATTTTGCTACCTCAAAGCAATTTTAAAACACATCAATCAAATCCCTGTGAATCAGCAAAAGCAGATGCTGCTAACTGTTACAGGCAATATCACCTGAAGTTTCATTTTCTGCAGTGCTCAGTTAATGTAAAATGCATAGGAAGACCTTGGAGCAGAGACTGGATCCTGGGATTTCTGACTATAACTAATTTCCCCTAAGTTCCCCAATCTCTAGGTCATTGCATCAGTCTCCCCCTTCCCTCTCTCTGGTTGAGTGAAGCTTGAAAATATTCATAAATATATAAGCACATCCTCACTTTTTTCCTTTGCAAAAGGCATGGAATATCCTGAGAAGATGAAACATCCCTACCCTGAGAAGACGAAACATCGCTCTGCAGTGGCACAGAGCCTGTCCTGACCCACGAGAGCTGAGGATGGACCACCCTGACCAAGGGAGCCCTTCCTCATCTGCTGTGTGGAGGAGGCACCATCACTATCCCCTTTCCAGTCTGCTTTCTAAGAAAGGGACATTCCTGGTTCAGCTTTTGATGGCACAGGTGCCCACCCTCCAGAGGTTCTGCTCTCTGCCAGAAGCACTTTACCCCACACCTGAGATAATGTGGAAGTTCCTTCCCAGGGCAGGATTTAAACATCACTCACTGTTCTGAGTTCAGTGGGAATGAGCTCAGGTCACAGAGACAGTGCCTGCCACATCCCACTCCCCACACATTGCACTGTAGGAGCCTGAACATTAACTCRGCATCAGCTCCAAAGGCCAGTTCTGCCCTGGGACAGCTCAGCATCCCAAGGCCAAGGCACTCTGCAGATTTGGTCAATAGGGCACTGTAACAGCAGCAAATCTCCTTTCTTGCATATTTTGAAAAACTATTATGGGAAAGAACTGGGTAGCCCCATGTAAAATGAATATGTAAATGAAATCTTTAGTGGCARAAGTGTATTGTGCCTTTAAGGCACAGAATAACTATGGGCCACAAACCATCATWGGCTCACACACAGATCTCCCACTGCTGTCAGTGGGAATCTCAGGCACAGACCAAGATCCCAGTATGCCCCCGAGAGTCTTTATTCAAACAAAAAATGTAAATGACTGGTGAAGCTACAGGAAAAAACATCAAAACCAAATCCAACTGCTTTCAAAAATGGTAAATTAAAATCATGGTTCATATCAATTTTATCTCAAATTTCCTTTTGATTTCATGAAAACATAGGCTCAATGCTTCCAGCTTTTCTTACTCTCTCTCAGAAGCCACACTCTGTTGAAATTATGAAGGATCCCTTTGAGAAAAGCAAAATTTTACTTTGGGCCAAGTGTCTGATTTTGCCTGTAGTCGAATTTTACTTTTCTAATACTAAGAAAAATRTCCAATGACAGATTTGGCTCTTTTTCATATCAAATCAAGCTTACTAAATTTTATAAATTCTTAGCATTGTCACGAAGAATTTACCCTCCAGTGGGGGAAACCCAAAATAACCAACACAAAAAACCCTAGGTAAACCAAAMCAAAAGGAATCACAGAACAAAAGGAATCACAGATAGATAAATCTCCCAGTAAAGCCAGTTTTGCATGTCACAGAATAATTTTACTTTCATCAAGGACAGTTCTGCCTGTCATGCAATGGGAGTTAAGCAATTTGCCAGCTATTCTAATAGGATAAAACCTTCTCCAATGTAGACTTGGGGACTACAAGCCAATCAATTAGACCTTAGTGGGGAATTACTGAGATAGTAATGAGCATTTGCTCTCTGCAAGGATGTCTTTATAAGTAGATGTGATCCAGAAAATGCAAGCTAAGAGCGAACAAATGGCTCCACGTGCGTGTGTGTGTGTCTAAGTGAAACAAGGATAAACTTAAAGCTAATGGGTATTTAAGGAACTCCAACTCTGTGCTGCCAAGACAAATACACCCTATTCTTCAATAGCAGGTCAAGGAGTAGTYGTGGGAATTCAAAATCTCTGCACTAAATTACTGGAATCAATAGGAGTGAATGCAGAAAGAGGGTAAGTACTGACCACAGCGCGCTCACTCCCAGCTAAGACTGAGCTCTACTAAATATTAACTTGAAACTACACAAAGTGGTAGAAAATTCACTGGGAGTTTAATCAATGTGATCTATACCAGCAACTTCTCACAAAATCTGTCATTATATTAAAATAAAGTTTATTGTTCCTTTATCTATAGTAGTACAGTGGGATTTGCATATACTAAATCTGACACTGAGGTAGAAAATATAAAATTCCTTCAAAGGAACAATAGTTTAGTAAGAAAAGTGTTTTGCAAAACCACAGAATGAAATACAAAAGCTTAACCTGTTACATTAACTGTTAAAGTTATTTCCAGAATAGGAATTATATATATGCTGGCTTTTGTTAATCCTAAAATGCATATACAGAAAATATGGTGTCATGTTAGAAGTATTAGTAAGGTCAAATAATCTCACACTAGTGGAAAAGCTGATATCCAAGTTTATATCAAATGTTTACAAAATTCATAATCCATATTCTGAAACAAAAAATGTGACTTCTATTTCCCACAGTTTTGGTTTGCCCCATCCTTATYCTGTATTTTGTGCATCTCACAGAAGAGACCAAAGGTGACAGCACCCTTCCTCCCAATTTTCTACAGTCAGCCTTGCAGACCTGGAAACCAWGAGTATTATCTTTTACCCTGGGATCAATTTTTCCTTTCAATTTAGAAGTCAGAGGTTTCTTCAGATGRCCAGAGTTTTCCTTCAAACTCTGTTTTTCTCTGCAACAAGTGAACAGTACAGCAGGAAACCAGCAATGCCTGAACAGAACAAGTCAGAACTTAACATTTGTATTTATGAAAGTCATGATATGGAGGCAATTRCATCTGTTTATCAAGTTATTCCCATGTCAGCAAAAAGCTTGTGTGAATGTACAGCTAACCTGCTATGAAGCTGGAACATGAATTCTAGCATGAAGGAATATGGTCTGAAAAAATTATTTGAGAATTAWTTTTTTACTCAAAGTCCCATGCAAAAGACTATTTAGGAAAATAAGTACAGAGGGATGAGCAGTAAATTATGATCGTTGGTCAAAAYTTATCTAAAATAGTACAGATATCCAGATACCACTAATTAAAACAAAAGTAAGAGGTCATAAAATGTAACAAAGATATGCCTAATGCATTCTTCCTGTTAAAGGACAATAGTTAGAGGAGAACTTTCCTCAATCCCTCTCCCTTCACCCATAGCATAAGAAGCCTGTAGAGGACAAAGTGTCAGAATTTTTGTACAGCAACTTGGTGGAAACAAAAAGCAGATAAGGTGTTTCTGAAGCTCACAGTGTAGGAATTTTTCTTCCCAGCCTCTCCCAAGTACCACCTCAATCCATAATGCTTTAGTAAGTGAATTGTTTCATTTTCCTTGCAGCATTTGATTTTCAGCATTGTTAGAGAAACAGGRTAATGGACACAACAGACCAGTAGCATGATGCTGTAAAGCAATTCTTGCATTCCCAAGACACATTAAAAGGATCTGTTAGTTCTTCATTGAAGCAGTGAAAGCACAATTTGTTTATCAGACTTCACACTGCCATGACTGATTAACAATTAATACATACAAGAAAAATGAGACAACACTACACACTAAGCAGGGGAGATGTTTCTGATACCAGTTTGGCAACTCAGTATCTTTCATTCCTATGAGGCAGTGAGAAATAAGATACTAATCATTTGGAATGGAGGACATTTTAACACCACATCCTTTTTTAATAATGCTTACATTTCAATGCTGTAAAAAATAAGTTTACTGTACTGGTCACGTGTGTCCAGTGGAACAGAACACTCAAAGGAAGGGCTGCCTCTCACCCTGCACCCAGCTCCCTCCAGGAACCCCAGCTCAGCTCCCATTTATTGCAACAGCCCCAGAGCCAGGCAGGATAGGGGCTGGGGCAGGGACAGCAGCCATCCTGGGCACAAACAAAACAAAACAGATCAAAAACCCCAAAAATGGCATGGGATAATAAACCATCCSCAAGACAACTTTGTAATGTACATTATCATTATTTTACTCTGTATTATACAGAGTGTATTTCAAATGCAGTAACAAAAATCCTTTGGGGATTCTCAACAAGCTTCAATTTTTTCACACAGCCAAACTTTTGTAGTCAAAAAGAGTTGAACTCCAGCAGAAGATTATGACACAGGGTGGCAAGTGAAAAAGAGAAATGGCCATCTGTCTTTCTGTAAGCACTTACAATGAAGTAAAAAAAATTACATCCAAAATGTGARTGTAAAAATAGTTCAAAAATCTTCAGCTCTTCTTCTGAGGTTACTCACAAATATAAATCTGTATCACATCCTTAGACACGGCTCTGAAAATGTTAAAGACTGACATCCACCTCAGCAKCATCTGTTGTTTGAACTCTAAAAAAAAATTAACCATACTTGGGACTCCTAGAACATTGTAAATGTTACATGTCCAGTGATTCCATGAGCCTTGAACAAACCCCGGAGTACTGAGACTTCCTGGAAACGCCTGTCTTAGAGCATCTCTAAAATATATCAACTGCTTTTCTTGGATTATTTTTACATCTCTCAAATGCTCTCCTAAAACTGTCACAGTTCACTTACAGTTCTTAGTTCCACTCTGCCAAAGTAAAAACTGGGAGATACAAGATGCAAATAGGCTGCAACAACTATTTCAGCAACAGGAAATCTTGTTAYGCAGAACACATTGTTTGAAAGTCCAGATACTTTTCAAGACTCGACCATGTCTTCACTCAGAATCCATAAAGATACTTTCATTTAAAAGCAATAATAAAACCATCATGTTGAACCTTAAAGTATATGAGAGATCAAAGTACAATACCATCTCCATTACCATCAAATGTAAACAAGGTGAGACAGAACCACAAGTGACCTATCACTCACCTACCAGAACAAATTAATTACCCCTTGGCATAAGGATAATTTTTACATACAGAGTCTGGCTCATAATGAGGTCTTTACTATGCAACTGTATTTCAAGTAATTGTCATCTTAGGTAAACATGTTTTAATTACTGTCACTTTTTTTCATTATTCATTCTCAAGCCTACAATACCTGTCAGGGCTTAATGGATTGTCATCTCCTGCTACTTTCCTGTGGTAACATATGTCCCCATTTATTTCACCAACACACTAATTAAAACACACAGAGTATGCAATGAATTTAAGGTAATTCTGGTGGTGATGGTATTGCAGTTGTCCATCCTAACAATCCTTCARAGCTTTTATTTGCTTCTCTGAATACTTTCGTGGTGCTTTGTAGCTGGAAATAACGTTCTGTGTGGCTGTTGATAAAGTGACATTTGCCACAAGCACAATCACTTTGAAGAATATCCAAGGAGCAAAAAGGAAATCAATGCAATTTTCAGATAAAAACTTTAAATTTTCATTCAATTTCATGGTMCAGAATAGCATATTGAGAATAAATTCACCTCATTGAGGGAGAAAAGGGTGCATTCTGGAAATAAATATTGCCCTTTTTCATATGTAAGCCTTAATACCCTTACAAGTAAACAAYTTCATATAATTATGTAGAGACTGCTTACTTGTATGTTGAGATGTGTTATTTATATTAACACCATTGAAAGTGGTCCATCAAGAACTTGAAGGCCAGTTAACTCTGCCACTTGAGCATGCTCATAAAATGTTTACTATTTGTACTAAAAATGAGGTATCTCAAATGTCCAAGTAGATGCCATATTCCCACCAAACTATTGCTGAATCAACAGGTCCAGCAGTCCTTCAGCAATTCTTAACAGAGCTTTCCTGAAGCCCTGAAGGGAAAGCAAAAACTGTGCTGTTCAGTCCCGTGCCAACCCTTTAACCTTTATATAAATAAAGCAATAATTTCCTAAAAGGACTTGGATAACACACCTAAAATGTAAGTTAAAAATAAAATGTAAAAGGGAGAAGAGCAGGAGAAAGCAAAGGAAAAGAGAGGAAAATATATAAGGGCCTGGCTTTTGTCTACTTTAACCCCAGTGACTACAGGGTTTGTACATCAGATATGATACTGGATACATCCTGCTCTTGGAGCCRTTAGTGCTGTTCAAAGGTAGTCATTGTATGTCCAGTGAATCACATTTGATTCATTTCCAACATCTCTGTTCTGAAGGAAGACAGTAAAACTGCWGTGTCTGCAGAAAATAAATGCACATGCCTTATTGGTAAAAAATTATGATCAGCACTATAAAAAGAAAGAGTAATTTAATATTTTTAATCACAAAAGAAACTCAGTGACTTGTTTCTGTAAGTCTCATACACTTCTCATTTCCTTAACCTGACATACAGAGAATTGTCTGCTTGAAAGCTGAGTTTTGAAATTAGCATCTGTCTGTTTTTACCTATCAAACACAATCACACTGGGCATGGCTGAAACTTTTATTGCTCTCCTGACAGACACCTGGAGCCAGTGCTGTCAGTGCTCCTCTTTGTTAGCAGTGAGGAAGTAAATGAGACGGACAGTTCTTCAGCAAAATGTTGAACAAAAAGCAGACTGAAGCCTTTTACAAGGACATCACCTTTTGCAATGCAGAAAGATTCCCTTTTTTTTACTTTCTAGCACTGTCACATTTAGCAGCTCACGTTCCCTCTTCTCAGGCAGTTTTTCCCTATGATGAACCCACATTGTGAAGGAGACTAAGCTAATCACCAAAAGCCAGCCAGAGGAATTCAGGTCAGGTTGTGAAGGTGAGGGAAGGGGGAGACTGTGCCTGAGCAGGCATTAACAGGTCCTGGAGCAGCATGGGCAGGAGCTGAAACCCTGCTGTACTTCTGAGGAGCACAGACAAGATTCTTCTTCAGTTCCAGGGTCACTGGCTCGGTGGTCAATGCTCCCTCTTCACCTCCTGTTCTTTTTGGGACAACCAAGAATTACTCTGAGCACGTTCTGTGGTAGTACAGGAAGCTAATAAAACATTCCTCTTTGTCCACCTGACACTGCAGAAACAGGACTGTGTTCATTCTCGATAAAAGTGCCCTGACAACACCCCCAGGCTGGCAGGCAGCTTTATGAGCTGGGGAGCTCAGAGTAATTCTGGTCCTGTTTGGATGCCCTTATTCGGTGTCAAACCCACTGTAGGGGCTTCTGTGATCATATTGCAAACATTCTGTACCACCCCAGTAACTTTTAAATGGGTTCAGCCAAGTTCATATGCTGGAGAGCTACTGCCAGCAATGTCCCAGTACAAAGAGGACCACAACACCTTGCTGCAGCATCATCACACCACAGAATTACACAGCAAAACGGCCAACAATGCTTTGAAGCTGTCCAGAGAAAGAGTAATTGATTCCTGACTACAGACTATTTCTAATCATTGCTGCCTCTCCAAGTGATAAGAAATATTTGCTTTTCTTCATCAGGAAGGAACAGTGGCTGCTGGAGCCATGGTGAATTATTTCTTTCATATCCTTGGAAACATATTATACAGCCTTAATTAAAAGAGATTTCCAAAAGAATAGCAAAACACTCCTAATGGAAAAAGGACATTCTGGTTTTCAATAGCAAGGAAAATAGAGTGCATTTGTTTATTTCCCTTGATATTTTATAAGCCAGGAAATGTTTTCTCTCCATATCTCACTTCCCAATGCTTTGATTTGGTCTATTCTGCAGTATTTCACTTCCAGCAGCAATCAGGGGCTGTAACAGGCCAGCTTTCTCTTACAACACTTTCATTTAGTCTCTGTACCTACATTTAATACAAGACATTATTTAGAGAGGAGAATAAAAAGAAATATCAGGAAAATGGGTTCTCCAAGGTCTCAGGATCCAGAAWTGGGGACATCAAGCTTCCTTCAGTAAAGAGACCAGAACAGACTGATGACTSTAATCATACACTGATTTCACTAAACTGGAAAATTCTAACAAGACCCTTGGGAAGCCTTTTAAAGAGGAGGCAGAAACAAGGTTTAGAGTGGGTCAAGTTACACATCCCTAACTCACAGTGCTGTCAGATGATCCACATTCGTATCTGGATTGGAAGGGACCAGGGCAACAGTAAAACTACAGCGCAAATAAACAAAGACACGTGGAACAGAAGAAGTTTCAAATTAGCAGTAACTACTCAAACAAGACTYCTTGACCAGCCTTCCATTAAGAGCAAGGAGAATATTTCTTCTTACAGTAAGTAAAAAATTCATGCAAACTTTTATTTGAGAAATTGCATTCAACTCAGCACAGGTTGAGACTCAGTGTCCAATATGGTTGAAAACCTGTTATTTCCAAACCAGCAAAGAATGCTATTACACAGAAATTGAAAAAAAATTGAAAAAAAGCCAACAAAAAAAAAAAAACAACCAAAAACTTAATTTATATAGATTTTAATACAACAGGTAAGTAACTGTRGCAAACATAAGATGAATTCTCTTGTACTATTCCTATGACACAGCTCAGGAGTAGAGCATGATTACATTCCCATCCCTAATTGTTAACTAGGCATTCCATAAACAAAGATGAAGCATCTCTTCATTTAATACACAGACAAAAAAACCAATGAGAAAAGCCACATTCAGTGAATAAACTGCTCCTTCTAAGAAAGCAAGTCTACCAAGTCTTGGCATCATACTTTTCCATCCTGTTTGGAGACTAAATACTCAGTAACTGTTCTTCACCAAAGCAAATCCACATAGAAATATCTTCCAGAATCTTATCAAATATCTCCTAAAGAGCATAAAATCTCCTAAGGAAATTTAAGCTTCATTTTTCTGGCTACAGCTGACTATGTTTCCACTGAAAATTGAATAAAGGACAAATAAAATGAGCCAACTTGGGAAGGAATTCACACTTCAGGAGAAATATAGCTGATTCTCTTAGAGCCAAGATCCAACTCCCAGAATTTTTCATTTTTAACAAACACGAAAAYGTAACCCACTTGACACTGGGAATATGGTTTCCTGAAATCCATTCCAATTGCTGCAATTAAATGTGGCACATAAGCCAAGAGCATGGAATTAGTTAGACTCTATCTGACACACATTAACAAGTTTAACCTTAAAAAACATTAATAATAAATTATCCCTTTGTGAAGTCACGATTGGTGAGGTTAGATAATATCTGCTGTTACTGTCCTTTCTTTAAAAATTGGGCACAGGTGGAATTCCTTGCATTTTCTTTCCATTTTAGATGCTTTGTAGGATGCTGCCAGCAAGAGAAGCACACAAGTCATGCTGCCCAAATTTCTCAACATGAAAATTATATCTTGAATTTTCTCACCAGAGTACATGCAGAGTTTGAACTGACCACTAACCAGTGCTAATGGCAAAGAAAATCCTGTGGGTCCAGCAAAGTGTTTCATGAACTGAAAAGCAAAGTCAGCATGGGAGCACCTTGATTCTGGCCTTTTCTGCTCTAATGAAATATTTGAGGCTATCTCCAAGAAAGATGGGTGCAGCATTCCAAATTCTCAGGAATGTAAGGCCCACCAAGTAAAAAGCTCACGCTTAAAATATTTTCTCTGTGTGAGCAAAACATCACAGCTCTTACATAACACGTTTGGGACAAAGTTCTTCAAGCCACAGACTCCAGAATAGCTCACTGCATTCTGTTATATTGCCCCAGCAGCTCCAGAAGAAAGGTACAACCACAGGATGTTCATCTGCATGTGCTGCAGAAAAGCACCACCACTGCTTGTGCTTACTACAAATATGCCAAAACAACTGCAAACAGAGGTTTTTTAATCCTAGATCAGAAATGCCCTCTCTCCTTGCGAGGCTGTTCTCAGGAGCCAAGTGTTACTGTAGCAAAGACAAAGCTTATTTCATTTTTCTCCCCAGACAATTGCCATCAAACAGGGATTTCTGAAACATATTACAGCTTGTCTCGCAGACATCTGGAGCCAGGGCTGGCACGGACTCTGCTATTCAAAAGAAAAGTGAAAAAGACAGACAGCACTTCAAAATAAATCAATTGCATTTATTAGCTCCTTTTGCTGATGTTTTGGGGAAGGAAGGAAGGAAGAAAGAAAAGAGAGGAAGAGGTTTTTAGCATTAAAGGTCTTATTTTCTTTGCTATTTAAAACTCCTATTAGTTCTAGTCAGATCAATGGCATTATGCATTTTCCAATAATTTGTCTGAGATAAAACTAGAGCTATAAAAGCTTCAGGATTTACTAAGGACATCTATTTCCATTCCAAGAGCTAAATAAAACCAGAAAGAAAAATAGACCAATTTGAGCCCAACATACTTGGGTTTATAGTTGAATTTCCACACACTGAAACCAAGTGTGGCTCTGAAATTTGACTTGAAGTCCAAAAGTCAGAACACTTGCTTGCACAGATTTAGGAGTATAATTTGAAAGAGTTCACACAGTGCTCCTTCAGAGCACAACTGATATTCATGTCTTAGAAAATGTACTGCAGAAGCTGCAAGATGCTGGAAAGTGAGCCTTTTCCACCTAATACCAAAATCTAAAAGTTTTACAAAATCTATACAGAATGGAGCATCTGAGAGAACAAATACAACATCTTCTAATAAAATTTAAAAAATCTTTTAGATYGGAAGAACGTGCCAGCATGCTCAAAGCTTCATAAGGAAGGCTGGAGTATCTCACACTGTTTGTCAAACCCAAATGAAGTCTTCTAATCACTCTATTGGACAGCAAAATAAATGCAATAAGCTGCCAGAATACTGGAGCTTTCTGAGCTATCTGCAATTGCATCGTCTCATTTCTCCAAAAATACTTGTCGGCACAATTAAACACAGAAATAGAACAGCCAATTCATTAGATTCAGTTTTCCTTTACAGTAACATAAATTGGGAGAGATGAAGTGAAATACACTGAGTTAATTCCCAATTTGTACTGATGACAATCAGAATCTGGCTTAAATATGATCATCTGCTAAAATACATGAACTATGAATTTCAAAACAAAACAAAGTCTCTTCCTACAGAAGGCAACTGTGAAAACAGATGTCTCTGCTGTAAGAATGTTCAGTTTGATGCTATTATAAGAATTATAAAAACCAAGATCCACGGAAGCTTCCTTCCTGTTGGAAAATATAATATGGTTCACTTGACTAAAACAAACAAAGTCTGGCATGTAAAAAAACCAAACAAACCTACACTACTGTTGCAGTCACTAACAGTAGTTCCTACATTCCAAATTTCACTTGCTCTTCTCATAACCTGAACAAGGTCTCAAAATACTAAAATATTGTTTTTAAATATTTATGATTCTGCTTGGCTTCAAAAGCAAATCACTTAAAAGTGATTTGGTGGATGCGTGGGAGTGGAATGGGAAGGCAAGTAAGRATACTATAAACTCATTTTTTGAGTACAAATAAGGAGAATGTGGTGCAGGGTCAGTGTTGCTGAGGGCATTGTAGTAACCACTGCAAAAGGCTGCACTCAGAAACAGCCATGCAGGAAGAGCTTCTGAGGCTGCACACACTGAGCTCGAGGCAGTCCCAAAAACCATTCTGAAACAAATCCTGCAGTGCCAAAGACCATGAGTGACTTCAACACACTGAGCAGCAAATAGTAAAAGATTGGAGGCAGCTTCTTGATTCCTGCAACAGCAGTCAGCATCCTGTGCCTCTCTGCCAAATATAGTGGCTTTGAAATAGGCTCAGTAACAGACTGAGCCACCTCCAACTTCCCCCCGTCAAGCTCYATGAATTCTTGTCTGGCTGAAGCACCACAACTATTTTTCCTATCCAGTATTTATTTCAAGAATTGCTCTCCCAAAAGGCTTTCCAAAATATGCTTTTATGTCTTTGTCTTGGCTTTGAAGCTGACACCTGTCAGATAGACACCAACATACAGACAGAAAACAAGAGCCCTTTTCTCAGCCCTGGTTTAATCGAAGAGAATTCCTTTCTAGAGTCTCAGGAGCAGCATCCTAACCAAGATACAGCCATTACACTTTTGTCCTCTGCACCAAAAGCCAGAACACTTGCTGGTAACTAAGCCTGGGGTGTTCTTTCCTTCCAGTTGTCTGTCAGATATCAATATAACCAAGGCAGTGCAGAAATTTTAGACTGGGCCATACAAATCATCACACGCTCCTACATTAATTGATGGAGTGACTGGGTGTCAGTTTGCACAGAAACTCTTACCCTTAGAAAAAAAATTTGGATCTTCAAACAGACCATGTTTAGAAACTAAAATTTATTATTTTCAGCAACAGATCCTGGTGGGAAAGAAGAAAGTTATTTTTGAACAGTTGATCTCTGCACCCATATCTATATATATAGATTGATCAATTCACACAGACAAACTTCATGGTTATACCRTGCTGCATCTATTGAATGAAAAAACAGTCAATTTATATAAATAAACTTATAATTTATCCTAATACTAGTTTATACTTCATTTCTCTTTTGATTCATTAACAATACTGGCAGGTCGGCACCTCCAAAACAGAGTGGAAATAGTGGAAGACTGCTAAGATTATTTGAATAATCTTGAAAAAGTTTTATGGAAGCACTTTTGACATGGAGTTTCTTGTGATTGTTCTGATTCCCTGGTAGAACTGGAATAATCATGAATGTATGTTGCAGAAATCCAGGGGAAACACAAAAGAACTTCAGTTTCTATTCCTGGCACAGACAGACCAAGACATTATCCTTATGTACACTGCAGTGTGCATTTTGGGATCAGAGAATGACAACCTGCTGCCACACATCCACATTTCTACTGTGTCCATTACATACTTCTCAGAAAGACAGCAAAGTCAAATTAATGAAGTCAAAGTCCTTCTGGAGCAACCTGGAAAAGTCTGCAAAGCTCTGTCTTTGCCACTAAAAAGAATTTGAAGGTGATACACCACAGCTATAGCTGCCTTCTGCAGTTATTCTATTCTGCCTGCAAGTTAATCAGCAGCAAGGACTGGACAACAAAAACTTTCTGGAGCCTACATGACTACCAGTGATGTAACACACAGGACCATCTAGCTTCAAAGAGACCATTTGTTTTCATGTATGAAATGAGATGAACAGACTACTCTGACTACCAACAAAAGCAATTTCACTATGCACTCACAAAAAGACAATAATCACACAGTACTGCCTGTTATTACAGCACTCTGAAAACAACAAAAATTTGAACTGCAAAAACCTAAAAAGGGAAAGAAAATATAACTCAAAAATCATTTAAAACTTGCTAAATAGTAACAGACCTATGAAATACTAAAATCTACTTTACTTAACAAAAGCATTTGTTGAAAAGACATTGCTGAGGGGGAAAAGCCATTCAAACAGTTTTCAGACATTTCCAGGAAGTGATTTATCTTTTGGAGCAAAGGTTAAAGGCTCAGAGGAACAGACAGGTTAATTTTGAATGCAGGAAAGGAGTCTAGAGAGCCAGTATTATATACATTGGCAAAAATAACATCAAGGGAGAAGTCCCAAATTTTGACACCTATTTTTTTTTTATCCAGAGGAGAGACAAAGAGCTAAAATTTAATTTTGTTCTTTCTGAAAGTTAAAGGTGTCTTATTACCACAATGAAAGGAAGGCATCTTTATCCAGATGGCTTAAGATGGCAAACAGTTAAGCAGAACCATAATCCTCCCTAAGGTTACACAGGCCAATGCAGAAGAGATGAACAAGGTCTCAAAATTAATAAGAGAAAGGCAAAACCACATCCAGAAGCTCTAAAAATTGTTACTTGCAATAATGGCACAGGTTAATATTACTCTTGTCATGAGGCTCCATGCAATTTCCCAGGGGGTCTTAAAGATCACAGCACTACACATCAGAATTTTTAAGTAAAATTGGATAAGTCCTTAATAGGGGCTGATCACTTTTCATACTTTTGAGGATAGAGGAAACGAAATATCAAATATCCATGTATGAAATATGACTATTTTGGATTATGGCTACTTTGCACATATATTAAGAGCTTTCCCAAGGAATTTTACCATACTTCTTAATGTACAAAATAGATAGCAATGGCTCCAATTAGGGAAAACTACATATCCTAAATTTGAAAAAAAAACATACAGAAAGGATCCAACTAATTAAACTGCCAAGCACAACTCCATACTGACAACCTTTTAGAAGAAAAATTACATGAGACATTAACCACACCTGTTTAATGTTTCTGAAGAGGGAGCAGCAAGGCACAGGTTCTCTGGCCTCCTGGCTCTGACTCTGCTCCTCCATTACTGCACTGGGGATGCTTTCTCCCCATCCCCAGGTCACCAACTGGTTCRTATCCCCCTGCAGATCTTCTCCAGACTCTGCTCACCTAAAATTCACAGTCTCAGTCTATGTGATCCTCCTTCTTTTCCTAGCACAATTTCTGATTATATTCAATTTTCCTCCTGCTCTCTCCGTAGCTGTGTGATATCTTCATCTCCCTCATTCTGAATTCCCATGTAGTTATTCTGGGCTTGTTTCTCACCTCACTTTTTGCTTTGTATTATATCAATTCTGCTGAGCTTTTCCTGACTTGCCGGGCGATAACCTAAATCTCCTGAGCTCAGTGGGAACTGCCTACCAAGCCCACTGGATCAGAATTTTACTTTTCATGTAAGGAAATATTGCAGAGGGTTTTCTAATTCCTGTGATCATTTCAGGGATCTATAATCAAAATCTCAGACTAAGTCCTGTCTAAATGAGAGCACATAATCTCTCACACCAATCAAAAGACACATGTCAAACACTACCAACAGTAGAAACATTGCTGTTTCTTCTGCCAGGAATGTTGATTACAACTTTGAATTATCCACTTGCTATAAACACACTTATTCTATGCATTATGCTAATTTTTGGACACACAAGTCCATGCTGTGCCGAAAAAGTGAATAGCTGGGAACATTGCCATGAATTTGATCACAGAGATACAAAATGACCAGTATAAATAAAGTAGATTATAAAAGAGCTCTGGAGCAAAATAGCCCAGATACAAAATTACACAGGTTTTGCCATTTAATGGCAAAACAGATCTAAAAGCCTCAGACTTGGTTAGAAGCAAAGAATTGCAATATTCACAACATGACTCAGCCTTCATTTCTGCTTGAAGCATCTCTGATTAATCCAGTAAGAGGAAGGAAATTAAAGTTTGAGTTACTTTTTGCTTTTGGGCAAAAGTTGGAAAGAGATGTAAAGGGTACAGCAAATAAATTGAGGCAAGGTGATATTAAAAAAATATGAAAACATAGGAAATTACTCTGTATTCTGACACAACACACAGAGAACATACTCGGCAGTACTGGATTCCCCTTCCCTGAACAACTTGATTGACCCAAAGGGAGCCCCAAGGGTGCTCCTAACAATCAATCCTGTCAGCCAGCTCCAACGTGGCCTCACACCCCAAGCTGCCACTGCCCACTTTGTGGACAGAATGCTGGGAAAAACAGGCAGCTTAATGGTCAAGGTAGGAGTTTATAGAAAGGTCAAAGTGTTGAAGCTGCTGCTCAGTGACAATGGATTGCAAAGCCCGGATCTCTTAAATACGCAAAATCACTTAACACATAATAGGAAGCTGAAAAGTTCTTCTTGCAGAGAGGTCTTGGAAATGACATGCTGTAACTATAATTTCCTACCACTTTGACAACAGTGCTCTATATGATCCTAGTTAAGCAGCAGTCTAAAATGGATTTCATTGCATTTTGGAAGGCAAACAGATATAAACATGGATATAAGTTCAACTGTTCATTCAATTTAAGCAAAGAAATGCTTTCAAAGTAAAGAAAAGGAACTTATTCATTAACAGCTTCCACTTTGGGAATTTTSGACTGATTCCTTATGCCTGTTGCAAAGTCACCATTCTTTGATGTCACAGCACTGATGGAAGCACCAGGAAAATGCAATGCTGGATGTCACTACAAAGCACTCTGGGCTCCAACTGGCATTAGGTTCCCTAACCAGATTAGAGTGAGAGGCGGGTCACAGCAGATGCCCTGCCTCGGTTCATTACTCAACACCTGCTAAACTTGATTAACAGCCCCAGCTAATTAACTGTTAAGAGTAACTCATGCTGTAACAGATCCCAGAGGTCTGAAAGTTGACTTCATTTACATGCTTGTCTCCTCTCACAAGGTCTTAGTTAAGCATCACCAAAAATATCTTCCATTAAAAAAAGGGTCKAAATCTTTTATCCAAAATACCAGTGCCACCTGTATATGACCTATTTCCTAGTTTCAGATGTGTGCAGGGAATGTGCAGTGTGTCCTTACAACAGGACTTAAAATACTCAAACCACACACCTGCCCTGAATTTAAAACTGTTTCCAGAGAATGTGCAACAAACTAAAGCCATGTGCACTGAAGCAGCTGAAACAGATGTCATGGCAGTCAAACAAAAAATGTCCTAATTTCAAATTCAAAATTCTGTGCTTTGGCAAGCATGATTTCCCTAACATAAATCAAAAGAAGTGATATTTCYCAGTACTGAGTGCAACAGAGATACATAACAAATTCTGCTGTTAGCAAGGTAAACTTTGTATTTTTTTACAAACAGTGGGACACTATGCATTAAAATCACTGAAGCCACAGCCTAAATAAGACTAAAGGTATCATGTTCCAGCAGCATTTTATACAAGTGTACCTCATATGGAGAGGAGGGGTTTAGAACTCKGTTATTGGTATCATTTAGGGGTAGTAGGCCACAAAACTTCTAAAGACAAAACTTCTTGTCTCACTCTAATCAAAGAAGAAACTTCCGCATTTGACAAGAAATTTCTCAAACCATTCATGTGAACTTTAAGACATCACATGCAAAATTGATTTTAAAAAAAATCTACCAAATCAGGCATTGAGCAGCCAATTCACCTTGTAATGAGATATTTGTTCCAACCAGCCACCATACTTCCTGAGCCTGAAACTGAAGACAAGTTCTGAAAAAACCTGAAAGTTGAATGATACTGTGCAAAAAATAAGGGAGAAGGACAGGCAGAGTCTATCAGGACACAGTGAGAGGAAGTGGACCACAACTGAAGAGCTGAAAACATGTTTCTGTCTCAAAATATGTTTTCCTTTTCCCAGCAATATAAGTTGATCTAATGAAAGACTTCATTTCTTGCAACCATTACATTGCTTATGATTATTCCAGTATTCCTTTAGTCTCCTAAATGTCATATCCAATMATTTTTATCTCTTCTTACTCCTTTTATGTATTCCACCCCCTCTATACCACTGGAATCTACCCAGCCACAATCAGGACTGTCTGTTCTTCCTTTCTTCCTGCCTTTTTCAGGCCATRAAGTAACCAGTCAAAATACACTATAATGAAGGATAAAAGAATAAAGCTGCTACAGTCATACTTCATTTTGCTGCATTAAAGAAAAATATTTTCTCATTTTCTGAAATGAAACATTTTTTAAACCAGCTAAACTGATCAGTTAAAATTAATTTATTCTATAAATTCAAAATCATTACTTGTAYTTGATCTTTTTTCCACTTTGTTTTTTTATTTTTCTGGAAGAACTGCATATGCAAGGATATAACACAGGAAACAAAATAAATCACACTACTATTATAAAGCCATATGTATTTGTATTTCTTCTAGACTTCCTAACAGCAGACAATATTAAAGTCATCAAAATATTTTTCTTTTCTTCAGACTGTCATTTTCAGCTTAATATTTATATTTTCCCCCTTTCCACAGTATATTATATATCCACATATTTACTAACAACTCTGAAATCACTTCTGTCCCTCAGCTATATCAGCACTGTACTTGTTATCATTCTCGTCCCTTACAGGCAATGTATTTACTCTAGCATATTTCTAATTTGCCCTTTCTTGTATCACATCAAGATATAGAATTGCGATTTTAAATTACATTATTATTATTATTATTACTAGCAATCTCAATTACAGAAAATTTGCTGTTTCTTTCAAAACCTGAACACTTTTTTCCCATGCTTACAGCTCACAGTTAGTAAAGGGAAGAAATATTTACAGTTTGTCTGTAAACACAGAGACTGCACAGATTCATTTCACACCTACAGCAAGATSTTTGTGACAGTGCAGGATGCTCCAAGACATGTGTTCCTTTCAGAAATAATGGATCATAGAAAYATAAAAAGATGCAATTTCAAGCTCTAGTGGAAGAAGTGAAATTATCATGTCATCTGTCTAAATGTAATCTTTATTTCATGCCCTACCCCAGCTTCCCATTCAGACACCTGCAGGGGCCAGCCTGACCAAGGGATCTGCAGTCCTTGTCTTCTTCATTTGCTACTTCAAAAAAAGCTGCCAAGCATCCAGTCATTATCTCTGATTCAGAATAATGGCAAACTCTTCTCTTTATTCTCATGTTTATGAAAATAATAATTGTTGCACAGCAGGTATGTCTCTGTAAATACACAAATGTGAAGCAGTCCATAGTGGTAATACAGAAATAGAGGAAGTTCTTTTTCATCATTATTATGCCTCTGTAAGAGAAACACAAGGTAGCAATTTTATGGGCAATATTTAACTTGAACTTGTATCAGAAACAAGCAAGAATTGGTTGTGCCAGAAAAGTTGACTTTTAATCCTGAATTTCATTTTTCCACATTAGCTGAAATAAACATATTTTGAATTTTTAAAAATGAGAGAAGAAGAAATKTATAGATTCCACTAAATGAAAAGGTTTTAAATTCTGCTTTTGATTAGGGAGCATGACAAGTTTATGCATTTGTAGATGTGACACAACAAAGGGAAAATGGCAAAAAGTAGAATATARATGTTGCTTTCAAAGAAAGTAAAGACTATAAGGACCATGCTGATTTAGTTGGAGGACAGAACTAGTAGAAAGAAAGCACAGTTCACTAGTAAATACATCTAATTATAAAGCAAGAAAAAAAATTACAAGGATGGTCTGAAATATAGATTCATGTTGCCAAGATTTTTAATTTTCAGAAAAAGAATGCTCATTGCCTTTCACAGTTTTGAAAGTCATCATTCATGGAGCATCACAGCTACCTGACTCGTTTTGGCAGCCAGGGGAATGCTGGAAGCTTTTCACAGCTCATCTCATAGCAGCTTTGGGAACTCTGAAGYTCTACTGTAACCTATTGGACAGGCTGATTCAGCCTTACAGGATATAGAAGAAAGAAAAAGTGGTAGAAAACCAGAATAAAATGGACTGCAAACATTGCTGAGAGAGGAAGAAAAAGGAATACGAAAATTATGAAAATATGAAAAGTGAAGAAGATGACCTGCTGCTCCCTGGCACGAGTCTCAGTCTTTGAAAGACCCAGATGCCACTGGCACTGTGTATCCTCTGTGCCATCTCTTCAAAGCTTGGGTTTCAGAGGGGCCAACAGGAGAGGAATTGCCAGCTAAGGAAAATCAAGTATGTTAATTTACCTGAGTGAGAATCACGTGCATATCAGGCACAGAAAATACACAAGGTATTAACCTGGCTATRAACAGGAAATGTCAAACAAAGGAGCTATTTAAAAAATAACAAAAAAAGAACCAAACCCCTRTCTCAACACTGAAAAGAGGTAATGAAATAGAACTGCTCCATGAGGCAGAAGCAGCAGTTCCCTACTGCAAAGCAGGCACAACCTGCCTCGAATGTCACTGGAGCACTTAAGTGTTACAGGACAAGATAAATAAACATACTATTTGTAAYATGCATGTATGTTACAGAAAACAAAGGACATTTCTCCTTTCTGTAGAATGTAAATAGGATCAAAATGTATCAGGAAAAATAGAGATTTTACTGAATGGACCATAGAGTTAGAAAAATCATAGATTGAGAGCAAAGGTGACAAAACTGGGAAGACAATAAAAAGGAAAACTACAAAGGCACTACAAAGTTACAAACTACAAAGTTACAAAGGCATGAAGAAAAAACAGGAGAATATGGTCACCCCATTGCAATTATCYACAAAAGACAACCAAAATTAACAGCTAATTCATAGAACCCAACCTGCTCTCTTTAAACTTCCAGCACTTTTTCAGAGATGTACCTGTTCATCTCAATAGCATCCTCATTTTGCAGTTTCAATTCATATTCCCAAAGCAGCAAAAGAGCAATCAAACTCAAAAATAGAAAATATTCTCTTTTGCCCACAGGCATCCCCAGGACATGAAAACAAGGAATGTACTCGATACCTATCACAGCTTGTGCCTGCTTGTAACCAATGGAACTGCTGCAAAAACGCAGGGAGGAGAAATGTCACCACTCATCAGTTGCCTTCTGCATGAAGAAGCTGCTTGTGCAGACAGAGGCACTTTTTGGTTTATTTTGATTGTTTATCACTTCTGTTGAGGCTCAGGATGCATCAGCTTGCATGTGGCTTCTTGCCAGGCCCACGAGAGACTGACATGCAAACCACAAACACCTTCTGCTGCTCAGCGCCAAACTTAACACACAGAGTATAAGGAARGAGTTTTCAATTCTTGTAGACACATTTCTTTACTGTGATGGATTTTAGGGTAAACTGGTAGGTTAAACAATTCCAGCCTGCAGCCACACATCAGATGCTGCACAGCTCTGGAGAGTGTCTCCAATGCATCCAGCCCTGCACTGGAAAACATTCTACTTGTGACCAGCTCTCCTCTTCCACAGCCATTTTAACAGGTGACAAAAATATCTCAAKCTAAATGGAAGCACATTACCTATACCTGCTGAGACTCTGGCTACCGATTTTACTTAAAATATAGTCTWAAACTGTATAAATTATTTGAAAGCTATAATGCATCATTTCCTGCTGCTGAACTCTAGTGCATAGAACAAATAGTTATTCTGTATTYAGTGTTCTATGTCCAATCTCTGATTTTTTCCTTTGGCCCTAATCTTTTTACATAAAACTTTCAATTTTGCCTATTTTATTTTTAGTTTTAAAAACTGCATCCATATTTTGTCATTTAGACTTTTATGAAGAGTAATGCACATGTGCATTTAYCAAAAATATCAAAATAAAACATTTTTGTTGACATGGATAAGGATGCATGAAGGCAAATGGCTTTTCCAACTTGATAAAGGTAAATTCACTCTTTTGGAAATGAGTTATAATGATGATAAATGAAGATATAGAGAATGTTTTTCAAGCACACTAAGTGACTGCACATCCTCATACACTGAAGTCATTATTTTTTCCTTTCTTTTTCCTGATAGYAACAGATTTTATTATGGTCAGTATACAAAATACACAAGTTTCACCCTTTTTTATTTTTAATGGCTTCAATGCTGTCTGATACACAGCCTTGAAAAAATAGTTTGGCACTGCTTCTGAAACCATCTTGGATTTCAGTATTGCAGTGGATCCTTTGCAAGTGAGCTGGGTCACAAATCATGACTCCACAAGAGGAATAGTAGCAATAAGTGGTTTTCCGGCTGAAAGTTGGAACTAGAAAGTAAAAAAATAAAATCAAACACCAAGCAAACAACACACTGAAGAACCCCAAACTGCTTTTGATTAAGTTATTTCATTATTTATCTTGTTTTTCCCCAACAGACTGCAATGAAGTGGCACAACATTTTCTCAGTTCAGCACAACATGGTTAATTCAATCTGACATCAAATATTTATTCTGGGTACCTATAAGAAAGGCAAAGAGAAAACAAGAACCTGCTTCAAGAAAGTTGAAGGCTGAGCCAGTTCCCTTTTAATGGTATAGCTCAAACTTAAAATGCCCTTCCCTAAGCCCAGAAATCCACGTYCACTTGCCTCTCTTTACTCCCTGGAGATGTATCACAGACCCCTTGGCTGGTGGAGTCCTGGCAGTCTCACAGTTGATGCTGCTCTACTGCAATCTCTGGAGCCAGACTGCTACTCCAGGAGTTCTCCACAGAGCAAGAACTCACTCCTTCCCTCTCCTTAAATGATTACTTCAGTATGTTGAGYTGCACTGAACAGCTCTGGAAGGAAACAAAGGTGCTGAAATAGTTCCAGCCTTTATCTAAGCAGGATTTCAGCTTAACCATGATTGTGCTTAGCCCAAGGAAGGGACTTGCAGAGGTCTTGTAGACCTCTTGCAGAGGTCTTGTAGACTATTCCCTGAAATGCTCTGCAGGGCTTGCAGATACTCAAAGTCCAAACTTATCCTGCAGGGATTTTCAATAAGAGAGTACACAATCTTATTAAAGCAAAAGAAGTAAAATATTGCTTCATACAGATTTACTTAGTAGCAATGTTTTTTCTGCCATTATGGAAAAAGTTGTGAAGCTACAAGAGTTTATAAATATATTMAAACACTAAAAAACAAGTAATGAGAAAAACATACATATTTACTTAGACTGAGAAGTTCTACCTCAGAAAACACATAGAAGAAAAATGTTACTGCACGTATCTTCTGAAGATAAATCAAGTTCTAGAAGTAGGAAACTAATTTCTGTCTTGCATCTATTCATCTGTTCAAATGAAGGCAAATTTAATAACTGGCTATTTTTAAAAGTAAAGTTTTCATGTGTGGTAGCTCAGCATTTTGGGCACTTAAAACATGAGGACTAAAAAATGTCTCTGACATATTTTTGCAAATACAGTCAAGACTGTCTCAAAATTCCTCATGACAAAGGCATTTTATTTAACTTATCCTCTTTAAACCTCAAAGACCTGYTTCTTTGTACAATACAGTTCAAAAAGTTGTTACACGTTGTTGTGCTTTTATAGAAAGAAAATCCAAAGTTGTTTATATGCAAAACTAGAGCAGCAGATAAAATTGGTGACTAGCAATTTCTAAGAAATAAATGGAGATGCTCTTSTCAAAGACAATCGCATCTGCAGAGAGTAAGAACAATCCTACCTCATTTAGATTTAAAAAAAACCCACACAGAGTCACTTAGAACAGTGATTAGAACAGGGCTAGAAGACACAATATGAGCATTCAGCTCATTTATCATCTATATTTCCTCCCAAACCCAGTTATTCCTTCAGTATTYCCACTATGGAGACCAGTCAATTGCAAAAATATTTGATTATTGCTCCATTTCTCTTAGCAAATAAACACAACACAGACAGCAATCTCCTGGTTACAGCCTAACAAAATGGCTGCTGGAAGAGCCTTCTGGCCAGTCACTAAAAATMGGCAACACTGAGAAAAGGACAGAGGGAAGTGCAGAACTTTGGGTTTGACTGTCAATTACCTCCCATCATTCCCAAAGCCATGAACTTCACATCTCATCTCCCAATATAATCCTGTAACATCACCAGGTATTTTCATGACACTCAAGACCAGCAATTGTAAACTTATTTTAAATGGTGTCTTACTTTTTAAATGTGCAGTATGATTTGTTTCCTGCAATTATGGAATCAGAAAATAAAATCAAAGTTTCAGATTTTCCATGTATTGCGACGAGTTAAATATCTAATATGCGGAGCAACAAGAGKATTAGAACTAATCCTCATTTAGAAATGGAACAAACCAAGCAACAAAACCCTAAGTGATATAACCTAAAGTCTTGGAAGTCACCCTAGAAACCAAGCACCTTACTGATATTTTTCCAGAAACATTTCCCTTGATGAAATAACGCTGCCAATTTTCTGAACAGTGTTTTGGAAATTTACCATGCACATACACACTCACTCTCACAAATTCTTACCCTCCTTTCCACAGCCACAMATAGACACATGAACACAAAGTTTGCAGTGAAGCTCACAAAGGACTACAGTGAAAGTTGGCAGAAGCTCTGCCAGGTGACTCTGGCTGCCTGCTCTGCCCATCCTGTGTAAAATATCACAGTGACTGCAGGAGTTTGCAAAGGAATAAAAATCCTAAATGGATCTTTACTGAAGATTGATTTACTGTCCAATATGCACTGACAAACTAGAATGTGCCTTCTGCAACAAAGAGGTTAAATCCAAGCTTTGTTGTTGTATAGACTCTGCAAAATGGACTATTTGTATACATTCACTAATCAAATTATTTTATTCTACAGGTAAATATGATTCACATCCCAATTCTAAAGAAGCATGTACAATTACAGTACTACACAACACATCCAGCAGAACTGTGCTTACAAAGATCTATCACCTTTTAACAAATTAATGGTTATGACATTAAGCCTATACTAAAATGCTCGACTCAGTCATGTTCCTCAAACTACCAATTTCCAGCTTTTACGCTGTAATAAAATATTTCATTTTACAGTCCTGATGCTTCACTGGAAATGCAGGCATTCTTTATACTGTAGTCCCTGAATTAATGGATTCAGACCTTTCCAGTCTCAAACCCAAAGGAACTGGCACTGCCCACTAATCCTACCAAAAAAAAAAAAAGGCTGTTAAAAATGTGCTGCACATCTGCATGTGGCTCATTATCCTCTTGGATAAAACAGCTAAATCCTCTTTGAATGCCCAACACCATTGTTTCCAAGCAGATGTCATTTAACCAACCTTTGGGGCTGTTTTGGTCAGTGGGCTTTATGGYGGATAACTCTCTTTTACCTATTATAAAGGTTTGGTGACCTTTTCTTTGATTACCCTCCTGCACTTTAGGCATGAACAGTGGGAAGAAGGAGCTCACTGGGCATCTGCCAAAAATCCCTCTCCATTTGGATGTGCAATGAAGCCAGCTGGAGATTGCCATTCCAACACCTCAGTCAAACAATTACATCACCACACAGCCTCCCTCTGTTGAGGTTTGATGCTTTCACAGCTCCTAGGGCTAAATTAAAGAATCAGCTTTGCTCTTAAAAATTCATCCCCAGGTTTATTTTGCCCATACATTTCTCATGAGATGCAACTGCTTGTACATTACCCCCCACCACACCTCTCAKAGAGGAACTTCTTGGTTCTGCTGCCACTAAAAACTGCCCCAAACCATGGGGGAGAATTCAACTAAGTGGTCAGAGTACACTTTGCAGCACAAAATATAAGCAGTTAAGCTTCTTCATCCTGTTAAGAGCTCAGAGACCAGGAGAAGAAGAGGAAGAAAGGAAAACAAAGTGTGAAGACTTAGAAAGGGATTGAGCAAGGCAAAATCTGGTCAGATAGCCAAGTCACATGTGAGAAAAGGACAGAGACCATCTAAAGGGAATGGCATAGGAGGATTGTGCCCTATCTAGAAATAAACCCTGCATGTTGTGGTGCAATTATTGAATTTTCACAATATTGAATTGTCATAAATACAGATTTCCCATAGCTGCAAATAAAGGAAGATATGAACTTTGCATGAAACAGAGCTCTGAAAAATAATGACTCAGATTGAGTTTCCCAAATTAGCTGATGTTAACGTTCACTGTTTCTCTATGAARACAAATGAGCATAAAAATCATCACATGGTTTCTCAGCAGAGAGTGTGAGSAGAGGTTCACTGCCTCTGTGAAGTACCTACAATTTGATAAGTGTCACAGGAAAGTCTATAAAGCAAATGATACTGCAGCTAGTCCTAGCACAGTGTATAAAAACCAGGGCCATATACTCAATCATGCAAGGAAGCAAAACTCTCAACAGCTGCTTCTGAAGCTTCCACCACTGTCCCTGCATACTGAAAGATGCAGAAATCTGAAATCAAGAAATAGTTTGATGATGCAATTAGAGTTGGTGTATATATACAGGAACCAAAAACTGGTAAAAATTATTTAGATTCTGCTATTTCCCAACTCCTGACTGACTTTGCAATATCTGTCTTGTTCTAGATTTTCTGTATTTATAGAGAGACAGACAAGATTGAGTTATCTTGGAAGGATGGCACTCCTCTTCCTTGCAGTCTTCAATAGTTGTGTTTGAACTTGACACAGCATGACAAGCTGTGTCCAGCAAATAAGACATGTTATTTTTCTGGTAATAATAATGGCTTTACTTACTGAAGACGAAAAGGCCTCTATTATTAAAGTGATTAACAGAATGACAGACATTCTTCCATTGACTGCATTGGAATAAGTTTCCTGCTGCTGAGATTACAATTAAAGCTTTCAAAATTGACCTGGCAAAAAGGACTCTGTAGAGTTGTCATTTTGGGAAAACATTGTCATACTTAAATAAAACACTCTTAAATAAGGAATAATTTCTCAGAATGGCCCATTTTCTATTAGATATTAAAGTATTACCTGCAAGGATATAATGTCAAGTAGAAATAACCATGACAAGAACGGAAAATAAGTTGAAAACCAGCTCAGAAATGTAAAAGTGGCTTGCAGCTGACCCTGAGGGAAGGCATTTTGGTGATGTGGCATGTTCTTATCCAATATGTGCTGTCTGGGCTGCAGAACTAAGAAAGCCAGGGAATGCTGGTGCCTGACAGCAAGCTTGTTGCTCCTGACATGCTTTTCAGGAAGCAACTGCTTTTTAGAGAAGCAGGTGGAGGGAGAGAAAAATATATCAGTGCAAAAATTCTATTTTAGACCTTTTGTTAAAAATGTTGTCATTGGTGTTACTTCAAAGAACAGAAACAGAAGGGCAAGGGGGAGGGTGGAGGGAACAGAGAATGCAYAGTCTGGATTTATTAATGCTCTGAAATGCTGTGTGAGGAGAAATTCCAGGAACACCATATGAAGCATTCAGGTCAAAGTCTAGAGGAAAGGCTGTGGATATGGATATTCAGCATGAAGTGAAGAGAGGAAAATATGTGCTTTTCACTTTTTTTCAAACCTGCCATGCCTCTTAGGAAATTTGTAAACCATCATGTTCTCTTCAGCCTCCTCCCATCCATAAAAACCTGTCCCATTCTTTTAAACCATCACTGCTAGGCAACTCCTGTATTGATTGTTTCAGCCACTCTTCTGTATATTATAAACTGATGTTTGTATTTTAAGAACTGATAAATTAAAAATCTGGGAAAAGTTTATGAAACACTACCAGGGCAGCATGTTAGCCTTTATTACCTGTAAGACACAGCTGAAACCACATGCTTGTAACTCTTCTCACCTTCCCCACAGCCATACAAGAAGGTTCCTGACAATATGAAGAGCCATGTCACTCTTACTCTGAGGTCAAAGGCCAAATATATTTGGAATAATCACACCAGAAGCTCTCTTTGGAAGCAGCAGAGAGGGACAGAGGTGCTTTCATGTTGTTGAACTTGTTCTTCAAGTGAATAATGAACTTCTCTATGAAAGCCCCAATAGTACATATTTCATTAGGCACAGTTTGAAACAGTGTAAGTTTACTGACAGCTCCCCCAAAAACCTCACCAAGACCTCACTCTATGCCAGGTAACACTGCTGAAAACAAGATCTTCTCTCAGAGAACATTTTAAGATTTTTACAAAGTGCACTCTTGAAGTAGCTGTATGGTGTTTGTCTAACCCCAACATTCTCTCTTTCTCCCCCTACATACAATATCAGCATCCTGAAGAATCTGTCTGTTGAAATACATCATTCCTGATGAGTAGCACCTCTGCACACAAATTTATCTTTGATTCTTCTGCCAATGAGATATGGTTTCTGTTTGTTCAGAACAGARCACCACACACTGCCTGGATACAAGCTGCTGCTTAAGATAAGCTGACTGTAATTTCAGTATACAGTGGTATATTTCTTGCCCTAAAAWAATCTGACTTTATAGCAGCTGGATGTATGCCAGTTTCTAATTGTTTGTCTTTAGACTGCTAGCTTTCTTCTAATTATTCTCTTCCTGGGATACTTGGCTTATCTACTCCTCATTTTGTGCTAAATATTCCTCATAAAGTCTTCGCAAGCTTTCTTGCTTTCTCATGTGTCTAGTATGTTCACTATGAAACAAATTCTTTAATTATTCCAAGCCTGGCAGTSAAAACCTTTCCAAGTTTTAAAAGCCCATGCTATCTCATTTTTTTTCCTGTAGCCAATAGGCATTTCAGTGATTCCTTGGCACTTGAAAGCTGCCATCCTCTCTCATCTAACAAGTGGCTAGGACATTTTACAGTATGTTTACAAGGAATCTGGGAAGTCTTGTTTGTCCAGCAGTGTCTCTTGTCCATTTTGATGCTGAGTTCTAGTAAATGAATTCATCTTCCTGGCACTCAMACAATGAATTGTCTTTCCATAAGCACTGGTTTGTCCCTATCTCTCAAATCTGGTAGGGGAAAGTAATTTTCTTTCAGTTCTTGTCTCTATATCTGCAAAGCTCCATAAATAGAAAGGGCAGGGACAAATAGTATTTATTGTTCATACACACCACTAYTAAAGGAACCATATGCAATTTGTGTATATTCTGCACTCTCATCCTTTTGGGGCAAGAACATGTTTTGGTCTGTGTTGTAATTAGTTTAATAGCACTCCTGATTTCCAGGTTGTGTCTCTAGGAGCCAAAGTGTAACAAACAGACACTATTATTAAGCCTGGGAAAAGCATCAAGATTTTTTTTAAACGTGATTACTCTGTTGGCTTGTGCTAGTTAATAATTGGGCATCATGCTCACCCTGTCCACTACACAAAAAACAAAGCAGACATCCCAAGAGGCCAATTATAGACAGACCTCTGGAGAGCTACCAGTGTTCTTGAAGGAATCAAACTACCTGGTATTAGAKAACTTTTCTTCTCAATGTAAACTGCTACTGGTATTTTATGCACTTTTAAAAATAAAACCTTTGTATAAAAATTTCAAAATATCTCTCTGGCTTCCAGAATAAGCATGTGTCTGCTTAAGAAATTAACTAATTTTGTTCACTTTTTAAACCCAAAACATTTTTTGATTTGTCTCTTAATTTAGACTAAAAATAGCCCCTTATTATACCTCATGCATAATAAGGGAGAGTCTGTCTCAAAAAGGTTACATTTTAATGAGTGCATTTTTAAAAACAYGGGCGGGAAGTGGAACAATTATTCTGCTCTCGTATACAGAACCAGAGACACAGAGGCTTAGAYTGTGCCTAATTAGCCCTCCTGCTGCTTTAGGCACACTCCATCATCCATGGAGAAACTGCCACTTCTTCCACAACATCATTTCAGAAAGTAATCTGAGTTCTTGGAGCTTTCAGTGACTGTGATTATAGTGTCACTATTGCTGAAACAGAGAAAATGAGGGAGGAAGAGGCAAAAACCATTTCAGCCCCAGATCTGGTCACTGAAAGACCAGAGGCGACCTCGCATCCAGTRAGATTCAGTGCAGCTCTTTATCCTATTCTACATCTTGATTCAAAGCCTACTGAATTCMATGGTCAGACTCTCAGGAGCAAAAAAGATTAAATCTATTATTAAAAAACCTTGCAGTTACTCATGTCATATGATGAATCCAAATATAAGAAAGAGTGTCTTTAAATATCTTGAGATTTAATGGCAGAACAGTAGTAATTAATCACAAACCTTCTGAATTATTATTCTAGAAATATAATTACTTTGAAAACATTTCTGCAAAGTGAAAAAATCTTAACTGAGGGGGAAAAGCCCACATTTATATTTATAGCTCTCAAGGTACACCCTTTTTTTGAAATATACCCTTCTCATTTTTTCAAACAGAACAAATGAGAGCACAGCATAAACAATAAAATCCACAYTAGATTTTTTTGCAGATTTCAATAAAGAGTCCAATGGCAATTCCTMTACTGTACTTCACTGCACAAAGTCATACTATCACATAAAAGTTCTGCAAAGTAATTAAAAACAAAAAGAATTAAAGAATGTATTCGTGTTAAAATAAAATCACTTCAACCCATATTCAGGCTCCTAAAAGTACTGAGAAAATCTGGGAGAAGTAGGTTACTCTAAACGCTGCCTGTTTGTTAGAATCAAAGAGASAGATCAGAAGGTATGGCAACTAGTGATGGCATGATCAAACCAGTTCAGAAAAGTAACTGTAACTTACATAATTCCCACAAACTTCAAGAGGTTCCCTAAGTTTTGTGGTTTGAAAAGAAACTCAAAGCAATTCCTCCAGGAAATGTTAGAATGGAATTAAACATCATTAGAGAGATTTTGACACTTTGCCCTCCAATGATCCAAATTACAGAAACAGGACTGTGTACATAATGATGTAATTACATGCGGTCATGGACAGTTTAATTACCACATGCCTGAGCAAACCTTTTTTTAAAAAAAGTAAGGCACAGTTGGAATTTTCTTACTTCTCTACCTGACTGATTTTAAGTACATTGACAGTGTAGTCCTAGATTACAATTCCAGTGTATAGAAATCCATTCCCTTCTGACACACACAAACACAAAGCACATATGCTCCATGGATTAAAAAGTCACCAACTGGCATTAAGTGATACTTCATGTTTCTCTTTTTAGAAATATTGGCTGTGGTCAGACAGAACTACAAAAGGTTTTCATTAAAAATTAATATTCACCAAGGTAATTTTGAAATTGTTGGATAGTCAGCTACATCTTTAGTGCTTAAACACTGCTTAAAGCCTATCATTAGCTCTTAGATTGCTGACAGAAAGTGTCACACATCTGATGCACAAAGTGTGTGCCCCTGAGAACTGCACAGTACTGCAAGAAAAGCTGCCAAGCCCCATTTTGGCACCTGCTGATGCAATGGTGCTCATTGAATAACTACACTGGAAAGCCATTTGCATTAAAGAAAAACGTGCCTGAATCAATGGAGGGCTTCACTCAGGGGAGGTTCTACTGGCAAGGCAGGGGTTGTTTCAATTGTACATTTATAAAAGACTCTAATTTGGATCACACTGTTAGAGGCAGGTAATAACAGYTTTCCCTAGAGATTTCCTGAATTTCAGTGGTCACATTTGATCTATAAATAAACTTGCCAACTTGTAGAGGGTTTTTTTAACCTTCTCATTAATAATTCTGCTGGATTATCCAAGCCCAGTGAAAAATACATTTCATAAAATTGCCTAAGGTACATGGGAAGGGATGACAAGGGATGACCCACATGACATTGTGAAGCTGGGAGGAAGCACTAAACTGCCTGTCTTTCATTATGATGAAATTCCAGTGGGGTTTGAGGTTGTCAATGGGAAACCAAAAGAGGGTCTTCAATTTTCCATTAAAAAGAAAACATACACATAAATTCCTTAATACATCTGTACTCTTACACTCCTCACCAAAAAGATATGAAGAGAAGTTTTGTTCCTCCTAAATATTTGGCAGCAGTGGAAGCTACACTTAAATCTTCAGTATTTATYGCTCACCAATTAATTAGAATTCAGAGTCACGAATGTAAGTCCTTGCTCATCAAAATATCTGAAAATCTCCCACAAACATCTTAAGAACCTACAGCTGTACTTGGCATTCTGCATTTCCAGCTACAAGAGATTTTAAATTCTCCTCCTTTCATGATGAACATTTGCATCTTGATACAASCCTCCTCTGCCCCATGACCTCCAGAGGCTGGACAGTGACATTCCCCAGTCCTACATCTGCCAGCAAGAGGGCGGCCAAAGGAGCCATGTTAGAGCTGGGATGGAGAGTGGGTAGAAGGCAATTTAAACTCTAACCCAATAAGGATCTCTTTTGTTTTATTCTAAGCTTGGCTTTGCCTCAAGCCAATTCTCATTATTAAATGAAATCGATTCATCATTCCATAAGTGGGAATATGCATTGCCAAAAGGGAAAGCACCCAACTTTGCTGACCAGTAAATTGCTCCAACTTTTACAGAGAAACAATTTTTCCTGGAAAAAATATTCATTTTCTGTTCTTGATTAAAACAAAAAGACACCTTATACAAGAATTGCTAAAGCCATGCTTCTATTAATGTCAATACCAAAAGCAAAATATCTTTGAGATTGAAGGGAAGGCAACTCTGCCCTGAGAAGCACCACATAAAATTAAAATTCAGACRCCTTCCTCAATCTGGAATCACTTTAGACCTGCACAGTTGAGAGTCTGTTCAAGAAGTCCTTTTCATCCATATCATCAGTTTTTTACATTCCACTAATAAATTAATCTCTGCCCTGTGTAGTAATTACCTTTAAATGTAATTAAAAAGTACAGTAGCACCTTGAAAATTCATCCTTGGGGGAAAAGCATCTCAAAATGGAGACTATAATTTTAAGAAGACGAGGATGGCAGCAGCCAGGCAGATGATGGAGTAAGTGTTACCACCCCCACGTGCACTCCTGCCACTTGTTATTGCTCAGCATTTCACTTGGCAGTTGCAAGAAATTCACTGGAGTTCCTGCAGGACATGCTGGAATAACCAGTGCTACATCACATGGAAATGCAGATGATAACTCCTGTCAGCTCTACTGGGGCCTGCTTTTAAAACATACTTTAAGACAACACTAATTGCAGAGAAAACCCTATTTGCTTTAGATTTTATTTCCAAGGGTTCAGCTGTTTATCCCCCTGCAGATCCAAACATTTACTGTACTCTGAGAGTTCACCGTACTCTAGCAATTAAATTAATGGCTGCAGCAACAGCAAGAAATCCTTTAAACCCCTGTGGGCTTGTTCCTTTGATTAGACTAGATCAGTGAAGCTACAGCTATTTGCAGGCAGATTAGATAGGCTTGGGTTTTATTGCCATTTGCACTAGAGATTGAAAGGTCATGTTTGTTGACATCTTACCAAAACCCATCTGTGAAAGTTTACTTTAAAAGTTATTCTTCAGGAAGATTTTTAATTTTTAAAGAGTACCATATGGATCTAAGAGGAAGGAATGACCTAACCAGGGCAATACAAAGCAAAGCATTCCACTTTTGCAGCGAATAGCAGAACCTATCTGGTACCCATATATAACTKTCTCTCCTTTAAGAGCAAAGTTTGAACAAATTATGAAATATCGGGTACTATTAATATTAAGCTTTGGGGATGAATCACAAGGTAGTTCAAAATCTGCATCTCTCTGATCTTGTTTTGGCTGAAGGAAAGAGTGTCCTGTCTGCCATGCTATTTTTAAATGCATCATGCTTTTTCCCAGTATTTAAGAATGTTCATGATGATGTCATAGGTAACAACAAGCCTGTCAGAGCATCTTACAAGTATTTCCATTCCTATTCTATTTGTAGTGTCAAATGCCAGACATTTTGGGATCAGAAAATATCTGCTCAGCCTTGTGGGAACAGCACTGCCATTCCTCAGCTTCTGAGACAAARATAAAAGAATAGGAAAGGTACTGGCAGAGCTGGGAAGGGAATTCAGCCTTCTGCAGACCTTACTGCCAGCCCTAACAACGAGCTGATCACTCTGTCCCAGGATTTGTGCCTTTGCAGGAACACAACAGTTGTGCTTGAACAGAAATTATGCTTTGAGGACTTCCTCACCAACAGCAAGATGACCCCAGCAGTCAAACAGAAACCTACAAAAAGTGAGTGCATCATATATTTGTACTGCTGGGAAACAGCAGTAAACTAATGGAGTTTTGATCAAAAATGTGTGGCTTTCCATACAATCAGCCAAAACAACACTTTCCCTGAACCTGCTCATTCCAGACACAGCGCAACTCAGAGCTCAAAGTACCAAACTGTTTGCTTGCTTTAAATTCAATGCTACAGTCAGTAATACTACTCAAGAAAAAAAAAAGTCTAAAAAGAAAGTGCACTGTAATTTGCTATCACATTATTTACATCACCAACATTTTTTATTTTCTTTCAGATTTCCATTAATATCTGCACATTTCAACAAAATAAGTATTGTGATAGATGGGATTTCCTTCCCCCAAACAAGATTTCTGTAACTTGGTTTTAAGAAAGATGACAGATTTTGAGATAKTCTGAGTTTCTAATACTTATAATTTGTATAGTGAAATTTGTTTTAACACCTCCAGAGAAAAAAACCAAAAACTAAACATTTTTAAAATGCACTAGATTTTGCCCTTTTTACCATGCAAGTTTCACACCAATTTATTCTACTCCTACTGTACTGCCAGGATTATGATTGCCTCAAGAAAACAAAACCTTTAATTAAACTCTTATGAGAGGATAAAAAGAAATTATACTTTACTTTTTTGCTTAGCCATATTAAAATAGGTCTCCTAGGCCATTACATTATAAGTCTGTAATCCCACTCACTGCCTGTGCTGCTGGTGTGGAGCAGATGTCTTCAACCCTGCTCACAAAGGAAGTGCTTTCTGTATGGATTTATGGCTCCTAAGTAGATGAAAGGTTTGTACATTTAATTTTGAAGGATGTGACTTCACCTGAAATGTTCAGATTTAAGACTTGCAAACTGTAGAAGTACTCATTCTTTCATCCCTGTTGCAACCCTGGAAATTCCAGTAATTTTTCCCCCTCTAAAATGATACTACATGGAATTATGCTATAATCATTATTCTAAAAAAAAAAATTTAAAAAGAGAAAAAAAACTCAAAAAGGATATCTGTGACTATTTCCCAGCAGTTTACAAAGTTATCTTTATTGGGATATATCCTATTTTCTTAAAATAACATATAAAAATTCCTCAAATGAAAAAATCTCTTCSTCAGTCAGTCAGCTCTTGAAAATTCTATCTTTGCTGTGGGTTTTATTGTTTAAAATTTTTGAGRGGTGTGGAGGGTTAGAGAAGACAGAAGACCAATGCCACACATCTTCCTAAAAGGCACAAGATCAAAAAACTCCCTTGAAGTATCTTTSAAAACATCCAAAGGCAGAATTTCCAGACCGTTCCTTATGTGTTTCTCATTATCTTGGCTCCCCAAAAGAATGCCATGAACAGCCAGTGCTGAGTTGTTTTCAACTTCTAGAAAATACACAGTACAAAATCAAGCAYCAGTAGTTCTTCATTTCCACTTGATATTTTTCAAATATTTATATGACACTACAGAAATATGTTCTGAAGTGAATCACAGTGGGTAATAMAACTGATTTTAAATGTCTCCCAATTTCAAAAATCATGAAGTTCTTTATGGCTCTTATACCTGCAGCTTTTCAGTTCAATACCTGTGCAGGAATCCAATGAGAACAAGCACGTAAGGAAACCACAAGGCAGCAAGAAATCTGGGCTGTGACTTACCTACCTCCTGATTTCATCACTCCTTCATTTCTTCACACCCTGCAGCACAACCTTTACTTGATCACAACTTTGCTAAGCAGTCTAAGGAAAGGTGACATTATTTCCCATTTAAGGCAGTAGCAACAAAAATAACTCCTAAACTTAATTTTGATACATCTTTTCATGGAGAGAAAGCAAGAAACCCACTGGGTAAAGTTTCTGTGTTAGTTTTCAAAAGAACAGCTGCCTTCTACCAGAGAATAAAAATTCTTTGCATTCAAGTGGAACACTCTAAGTTTTCCCAAAAATCTCCACTACAGCTTCCAAGTTAAAATTACTTGATTCTCTAAACAATAAAGTTGACAAAAGAGAAATGAGGAAATGTATCAACTCTATGGAATCTTTGATTTTTTATTTGTATATTCCCTTTACACCATGCACTGGTAACAAAACAGGCAAGTTAATCAATCAGTCAACTGATATAATTCAATAAGCCACTGAACTTGAATTCTCATCYTGGGTAATAGCAATTTAACAGTTGCATGATTGGCACAGTTCTTTGGAGAGAATTCAGTTATAAAAGCGACTTTTTATCTGCCTTTCTTTCTAGATTCCAACCTCTCATTTTGGGCTCTATAATAAAAATTAATGCCARCCACAGAATCACATGTTTATTTGTTTTTTCTCATGCTTCACTGTCTTTAAACATCAGCCATATATAACCCTCTTAACTCAGAGTGACCAAGGAAACATGGACCAGTAACTTGAGTTTATAAAATRTAAATATGTGTTCATTGAATTCTTGCATGTGCTCCAGAAAAAATGGCATTACATASCAGCCAAAACCCTTGGATGCATTCCAGAAGTGAACCCATTCCTTCCTCCTTTTTTTTTGTGTTAATCAAATTTTAAACCTTACCAGCTGTTCTTTCTTCCTCAGTTTGGAGTGTAAGGCTTTATCTTAAGCTRGAAAGGAAGTTTTTACACCTAGGAAAGCCCATTTCCCATTATTTTGTTGTGACACAGCTTCCTAGAAAATTTATCAAAAATATGACACCTGCCAGATGTTGCTTCTCAGTAGGAAGCCTTTCCAATTGCCTAGCAGATATGTTTCTCTTCCTCCCAGGGTTTTTTCCAAATATTTCCTTTTTTACCCCCCCCCAATCTTATGGCACTAAAAAATGCCTCAGCTATCTGCAAAATGTGAGAACTTGCATATTAAAATATTTAGGTACCCAGTCCTCTGAACCCTTGGGGTCCTATGTTGTCATTGCAGTGGGAGGCAAATTTTTGTGATGTCTTCTGTCCCAGATTAGCCCCCTAATTCTTCTAATGCTCTTCAGTCTAGAGCACCTTTTCAGSTTTTACCACCAATTCAGGGAAACGAGGAACAACATTTCAGTTCTGTAGCCTTCCTGCTTAAGGATGCCAGAAAATTACAGTCAAGTTTCACACAATTGATATTTTAATACGCTGGAAACGAGGTCCTCTCATTAGCCATTCAGGCACGGGGAGGTGCAGTTAAAAGAAGCTTCTGGGGAGGGCAGTGAACAGGAGCAGGCAAACAGGTGTGGCATGGCTCTAAGGGCACAGCACAGCACGCAGGAAGGGTTGCAGTCATCCTTCTGCTAGTGGGGTTTTTATTTTGTGTTGGGGTTTGATTGGTTGGTTGGTTTTGGGTTTTATTCTGCAATGGTCACCAAACAATCAAAAGTTATAGCCAGTAAAGTGTACCAACCCAAACAGGGCCTGCCAAAAAGGAGGCRTCTGTCCAGACCACTTCCTCTAAGGATTGTTTGAACCTGTCAGTATTACCAGGGGCTGGTGAAAAAGCATCTCCCTGCAGTGCARACAGGTGAATGATCTGTGATTCTGAGGTAATACTGAGGAAAATTTGTAGTTAACTGCAGTCAACACACTGGTTTAGAACTTAGGTTCCTAATTTTTCATATTTGAACTTACACAGTTTGTGCACTCCTGCAGTATCACCTGGAGAAACATCCCTCTAGAAGGACTTGTATGCACATGTTTTCACCCTTGTAAGATCACAGTTCATTGTTTTAATCCATAAGCTGGTTGTGCTGAGTGAGGTCCATTTTTAACAATAACACGCGCACAATCTAGGCTAAGAGTCTATGGACCCAGTCATTAGTGAAAGCACTTCCCAGAGGAAARATTATCAACTCTATTAAATGCTCTATGGTTTAACCACAGTGATTTTCGTCACCAAAAAAGAGACTGTCTAAGAATAGATACAAAAATACACAAGCCTGCAGATATTAAAGSCCTATCATGGAACTGTGCTCATGATAAAACACTATCTGATAGTATATTTATGGTCCCCAGTGGCCTGGAGCAGGGACTCCAGTCCCAACGACCTCACCTCGGCAAGGCCATCAGTGGCCTTTACAAAGCCTTTGGAAGGTGCCAGGAGGTGGCACAATTCGGATCAAMTTTGCAACCTGAAGAGTCTGTTTGCCCTGTGCCAACAGCAAACCAACAGATCACACCGCAAATCACCATGGAAGAGAAGACTGGATCAACCACAGCACAACAGCAGCTTTCCAAGAAGGACGCACAAGCTGTCCTGAGCACAAGCCAAAGCTTGACAAAAATCATCTCGAGGAGAAAGCATTTTTCACAGCTATTGCCACCAAATCAGTGCAAGTGTGACCAGCCTGCCCTCATCCTGTCTCCCAGTGTGGCCTCACTGGGCACAGCCTCACTCAGGAACAGGCTGCAGACACTGCTCCAGTGTGACACACACAAATGAAGAGATTTTATAACACAGACTCTTGAAAGCACAAGGATTAAAGTACAGCGCTTCTGTCAACTGCAGAAGCATTTATTTCTAGTCCATGGATGCCATTTGGGGAATATTCTTTTTATATAATCTTTTATTTTCAATTTAAATGAAGCAGCATTACCAGCATATTAAAGAGTTCATTCATTAAAATTAGGAACTTTCTTATAGTACTCTAATACTTTTTTCTTGATAACAGCTTTTAAATTCTCTAACTACATATTTGTATACATGTACATACACTCCCTAYGTTTCCAATTCATTATATTGAAGCACAGCACATAAGATTTCTTTATTCCAACATTGGCAATTCATGGATTTCCAGTGTGTTTAATTCACCCCCACTGATAAAATGCTCCATGATATTCATTTCACACAGAGAGTCATCATATTTCATGCACTCCTTGAAACTCATTGCTAAAATCTGGGATTTTTTTTTTTAAGCCTTTGTACATTTTGGATTAATAGAAAGTCCCAAACCCCTAAAGACATTAGTGTTCAAATGAATAGAAATGGCTTTTTGATCTTGAAATTGCAGCAATTATCATATCCCATAAATTGCAGGAAAATCAAGTGGCTTAAATAAACATTACTTGCTTCCTCCCAAAAACTGGCATCTACCATTTGCCTCATTGAATTCTAAAGCATACAAGAGAAAAGTCTGCATTTATTCTTCATGTTAAATTAAGTAGATCAAGTTTCATTAGTAATATATGCATAATATTAAAAAACTCAGTTAAGTCTTGATTTTTCAGGAAAAGTAGATAAATCAGGATTAAGTCTAATTTGTTACCATCAATAAGACAAGTGAAAAATGCTGCACACTTTTTAGAATTGCAAAGCTCAGCGATGAAGTCCCTCAGGCCTTAATTTCCCASATGTCAAAGACTCTTAGGAATTTCAATAATGATTATTAATCATCTCATAGTACTTCTCCACAAGAATAGAACTCTTGTCCTATGATGTGGTGTTGGTTTTAACCCCTAAATTTTAAAAATACAAGGCATAACAGACTAGAAATACATAAATTGCACATCTTACTCTCAGGAACTTTGTGACAGTCAAGGCTTCTGCTGCTGCTTTTTTTCTCTCCCTATTGTGTCWTATTAATCTCCAGCACATTACTTTCCATGACTTGATAAAAGTTTCTTTTCTATTTGAACGTTCCATAGCAATCCATCATTGTCTCAGGCAGAATGGGTGTAAGTTAYATCCACTCCACAAAGAATAACCTCAGTGCCTCCTTTGATAGCAACATTCACATTGATATCATCGTGACACTATTTATGACAGCAGTGTCAGGGACAGAACGATGTTCTCCTCCATCATAATTGCTGAGGTGGAAGAAGTTACACAACAGAGATTAAGCTGAGTCAAAGTGCCAGGTACTYTCAAATCAGCAACAAATATAGGCTGGTTTTGGCTTGATATCACTGCATTTTGTGGTCCAAACACATAATTAGTTGATCAAATCACATGACAAGTTTGTTTATTCACCATCTGTCAGCACCTCTAGGTAGTCACCTTCCAGAACACTATCTCTGCCTGCATTCTTGCTTTCCCAGATGTTGTGGTGATTTTTCCTATCTGTATCCTATCCATCAAAGCCATGTAGCAACCCGCTGGAAGCATACATAGCAATGTTGGACAAATTTTCCACAAAGCCTTTTGTGATCTGCTGGGAGGCAGCAACGGATTAAGCACAATTCAACTTAATGACATTAAAACAAGCTCTTCCAGCTGAAATGCTCAAAGACACACTCTGAGCATTATTAATTGTTTGGGAAGGCCAAAAACAACTTGGAGACTCTCATTTTTCTGGCTTCTGCTCTTCTGGAGACTCACTGCCCTTCCAATGTCTAGAAAGTGCATCTGTCTTTAATTAATGGGCTTGAAGAAAGAGAAGGGAAAATAGGGATACTGCAAGGGAGAACAAATCTCTTCCTTTCCTCCACTGCAGAAGGAGTGATGTGTAAGTTTTTCTCCCCTTCCCCACCAGTTTTCAGAGCACATGGGACAATGTTCTAACAGCCTGTCCAGAAGAAATGCAACAGCAGTAAGAGAGTTGTTTACAGACCTGAATACTAAAAAGGAAGAGCACAAGGACATAGGAATAGAAATTCAATGCAGATGGCTAACTGGAGAAGTCTGTCAGCAAAGGAAGGAAGTGAACACTTGCCCTTGAAGAAGTTMAAGAAAAAGTTGGTTTAAGCATCCTTTAAAAAGATAAACTAAAATAGTGTTWACTAACATAATATTTCTGATTTTTCATAAATAAAGGTTTTAATAACTGTCAGCTCTTAAATTGAAATTATATTTGTGCTAATACTTCAAATATTCTTTTATGTTCAAGAATAGAACAAACCCTTTTGATTGAATCAAAACAAAAAGATTTGGAAAGTTTTCATTCTGTCCTCAGCAAAAACAAAAAAAAAAAGAAGTAAAATATTGTTTCTACTCAACTGGCTTAAGCAGCACACATAGTTATGGTTGTTAAGCTCACCACCCAACATCACTTTCTAAGATTTGACCAGGATTTTTGCTAGCTTTGTCTTAGTTCCTGACTTTTTCAGTCACCAGATTTCTCTACCTAGATATTTTACTAGGTCTCTTTTCATCTTCTGGCTTTTCAACCTTAGCTTTGCAAGAAGGGATACAGGGCATCAAAGAAACAGCTGAAGMACCAAAAATAAGCAAGCAAGAGAAGGCAGCACCCTATGTGACAGGCTCCCCAGCATTTTTATGCTTAYGTTTCCACAATTTCAATTCAACATATAGAACAAAAAAGGTCATCAAACAACCACAAAATTTTACTTTCTGACACCAATACAGTTTGTTGATGAGAAAGAATTTTTTGAAGGCAAGCATAAATTTGATTGGAAAAATGTGATTTCTGCTCACTTAATTGTTGTTCTTTAAGAGCCTATAAAGAGTTAATTTAAATTAAAATTCAGTGGTTTAACTTCTAAAGCTCAACAGAAGTGAAAGGATTAGACATAAGACTTTCTAATATCAGTTCAATGTATCAAAGATAACACGTAGGGCAGGAAGCATTCTGGCACATCAAAGAGAAATAAGTTACAGACATCTTTTGTAATATTTATCAGGTTCTCAATCTAACATACTTCATACACATGTATCTTTTGCACTATTTGGAAATCTTCATAATCCATCCTTTCCCTGATTAATATTCAGCACTGCAAAAGCAAAGTTCATGGGATTCAGCCCCCCAGTCACACCAGCTTGGTTTGTCCCCCTGTGCTGAGGACACCCTCCAGTGCTGCTGTGCTTGGTTCTCTYTGCATCCAAGGCAGAAAACAAACCCAAACAGCTCAGAGAGCTGCAGGGTTGACCAGTTCCAAAGCAGCACAATCTAAACCTTTCCAGTGGAGCTGCTACACAATAAGCACCCACAACAACACCAGGAACAAATATATATACCACAGGCAGTGTAATAGATCACACTCAGTATATAACTCCAAGCCCTGACTAACCCCAGTGGGCTCAGTGGGACTGGCTTGTTATTGTCTGTCAAGTGTGGGAATGTTTCATCCAGGGAAAAAGAAGCAAAAGGAAATATATCTGAGTAAGAATACAGCTGAGGGGAAAAGCCTGYAACACCAAATCAGTTTTTTAGGCCAAGGCAGCTTCTTCTACATTCAGTTACTCCCCAAACCTTCTTATTTGTTACTTATATTTTATTTTTTAAAAATGTATCACTGACKACATAGATTCTCTAGTTATTTTAGKTTGCTACTTCTTACTGTAGGACAGTACATGTGACAACACTTCATCAAAAAAGCAACAAATACTCCTAGGCTATTTTTTAAAGTTAGAACCCTTCCTKTAGAACCCTATATCCAACTCCCCTATTGCCTTGCACAAGCCTGAAAATACTGCCAATGTTCCAACATCTCTTTTTTCAAACCTCATTCACTCTCCTACCAGGACTATGTGCAGTAATGCACATATAATCAACAATAAATACTTTAACCTTAGCAAGGTGATGCAGTATCTATCAGAGAGATGAAAAATATATGGGGTGGTGTGGTTCCTTTTTCGAATCACAATAAGAGTGTTTGGRATTTGTTTTCATAAACTTTTAACTTCAAGCACTCTTAACTGAACTTCTACTTGACTTTTGCTTGTTGGAATATGAACCAAAAAAGTTCTCTGTTAGTTTGTCATTAATTTCTCTTAGTTTATCTCATTAAACAACTACACTTTAATACACTTAAAATAGGAAGTTAGGTAAACAATTCAGAGTCCAGCAGATTCTTGTGGAGGYCACTGTGTGTCATGCAAACACCTGCCAAACATATGCTTTGAGAGAAACTTTTAATTCTCAGATTATTTATTGGTAATAGTACTGCAAAAGAGCTGGATAGAGAAGCAGCATAAAGTCTGTTGAGAGGTGACTTCAGGGTTGCCATGGAAATTTGTCTGTGAGCATTTCTCTGTGTGTATTTGAGTGTCAAAAAATTCTGCATTGGGCAAATTTAGCAGATAAGGAGTCTGCTTTAGGCTGAAGAAGCTCAGAGAAAAAGCCTGCATCCCACAGCTAAATAATGCAAGGAAGTTGATGCTAGCAATGTCTTTAAATTTCTGTGAGCATCTTACACCTATGAACAACAGATGTGCAAAGCCAAAAGCAGCGTGTCACCCTCACCCAGCCAGAGCAGCCCCTGGCTGATGCTGGCTCCCACATCTGGCTGGGCTCTGTGGTCAGCACCCACCGAGCACTCACATCTCTGACCAGGATCTCCTTTAAGTAACATTTCCTACAGCTTCGGCCCCAGGGCTAATACAAGCGTAAAATGGGAAAACAAAAACCACTGCCCTTCAAGGAGCTGACACGTAGAAAGTTCCTTAATGCAGAACTCTCTTACCATACTTTTTGTTCCAGCCCTCTAAAACAGCCCTGGCTTTGTGTTGTAGTTCTGATTGAAGTATGAATTTAACTTTTACCTGTGGGTCGAGATAAATAAGCACTGCCTTGCACATTCAAAGTTGTTCCTTTAACAAGATTTGCTTTTAAACAAGTCAGAATATTTCTTATAGAAGAAAGTTTAAGCAGAAAATTTTCACACAGGAACACTGAGAGAAAGGCATTTTGCAAAGAACTGGAGTTTCCTCACCACCTTTCTGGCAATCTGCTATTTCTAAGCAAACCTTAACAACCTGATTTTGTTTAGAAACTTGTTTTCTGTAGAAAAATTACCTCATATTAAAATAGAAACATATTGCAAGAAGAGGTTGCTTAAAGTAATATTTCCTACTGGTGAATTGTTTAAATGAATTCTCACCTCATGATAAGCTTAAACTATTTCAACTTTACTCTTTTGGTTAATTTCACTTAATTGATTCTAAAAACTAAAACATATTCCAGTTGAGAAAAACCTCATACTTTGTATGAAAGAYGAAATTATTCAGCAAGAGCTATTTTTATACTAGAGAAATTATATTGTCAAACTGCAGAAACTACATTTTCCTTTTGATCTACATATTGTATTTTCCTGAATGCATATGAAATCAACCTAAGTTTATGTTGTGGAAATAATCAGATTCAAACTTYTCATTCTGATTTATTTCCAACTACTTTTAAATTTTTTTAATAAAGAGAAATTTATAGGTTGTTATTGCTATGTCCGACCAAGTTCTCTCCCTGAACAGTATTAAAAAGCATTCCACAATGATTATCACAAGCTAAAGATATACCTTATTTTATAATTTGGGATATTTGCTCTTAATTCACATATTAGAAATGTCACTGAAGGCCTGACTACACTGGGCAGGTATTACAAATATAAAGACTGTGTTCATTTGTGTGTGAGCACACACACCCCCATATACACTTTCTGCAAATACAGAATGGCRGTGGGGTGACCCTGGCTGAATACAAGGTGTCACCACAGTTGCTCTTCAGAGGTTAAAAACAGGTTAAACCATAATTGCAACCATAATTGACAGGTCTGAGAATGTTCTCATGTTCAAGTTACAAGCATTGGAAGAAAAGGAGTTTGTGACTGAAATGCTGACAAAACATTATGACCATTCTAAACACAATACTGTAATTRCATTCCTTGATTAACAGCTGGTTGGAAGAATTGCCACCCAGAACAAAACTCTGATTTCTAGCTGGGAACAGTCAATCAGAATTCCCAGATTATAGAAACTCCTGCAAGACACTATTATCTATACAGCCAYAGCCAGAAGGTGTCAAGGAATCAATTCATATAATATGCCAGCTTAATAAAATCTGCATGCAAAATTTATGAATACAGTAATATTCCCTTATATTGTAAGTTATTAATGGTCAATTTAATGACTATCTACAGCTGAAGTGCTTTGGTTCTGTATGATATTTTAATCATCCTTAGGCATTTATTTAAATGCATTTCATTTTATAGCCATCAGCTCCTCACAGATAAGACAGCCATTACATTCATATGGAGACATGCGAGGTAGCTACTAATTCTGTCTTTAAGCTGTTATTGATCCCTTAAAATTTACTACATCAGGAAGAGAACTACATAGTGCCATTACAACAGTACTTGTTCTAGTGCCTAAACTAGACTAAAAAGATATTTATGAGAACTACTCTATGTGTAATCATTCTAATATCTCTTTATGCTTACAGTGCACAGCCCTACATTGCTGGAAAAGCAACATTGTCTGAAGATGGTGAAAAATCATGGAATTCAAATACCAGATTCAAATATAAGATGAAACACTGTTCTCCTTACTCCATATTTACATCAAAACAACAGACTTCTTAAAAGCTTTTTTTACTTTTAATGAAGGCATTATTCAAAAGTTCATTTTGTTGCTTCTATATAGAAATAGTCATGAATATAAATAGCCTTATAATAAGTATGTGAAACTTCTGCTTGGATCTATGGTCAGACAGGATGGAAAACTAAAGAAAGCAAGTCCTAGGAGACAATATATTCTTTATTGAACAGGAAAACAGTATCTTTTAGATCAAATCTGATTGTTGATCCATTAAACTCGCTATAAGAGACCTGATAATCCCTACAAGCCAACAGAAAAGACCGAGAATCCAAGATGGAACACAGCAGTTGTTTACAATCAATGTGCAAAGTATGTGCTGAACACAGTCCCTGACTCCAATAACAGCCATAAAAAATTGATGAGATGCAATTTTCCACCCTACTATTTTTTGAGGCAACTAGTAATCATTAAATTAGGGCTTTTCTATTTGTTTGCTGTTTGTTTGCCCTGTACAGCCAAAGGAAAAGGAGTTGAGATACTCTACAAAGAGATCAAGGACRCCACATACGCATAATTAGCCCTCTTTCAAATAAAACCTACAGCAAATGTATCCTTCTATGGAAAACCTCAGTCACCTTCACTGGAAAGGATAAAAGCCTAAATCTTGTGTTTATTTTCCATATCATAACTCAGTTTCTCTTTTCATCAGTTTGAGATAAATATAACCCTTACAGAATTTAGATCTCCTCCTAGAACTATTATGGCTCACAAAGCTATTTCTACTTCATATATCTTATGAATACAGGTAATTATAATTCATTAAAAAGCATTTTAATCCATTACAATTTTTCCTGTGTCATCAAGAAAGATAACATATGCACAAGCACTGGACTAAAGCAACAAACTAACCAGAGAATGGAATCAGCTAAATTATATTGTACTAGTGCTGCAGCTTCCTGAAAATAAAACACATGCCTGATCAACGATCAGAAAGGAGTATCTGAATATACAAATTCCAGTCTCAGATGTATTTTAAGCTATAGTGTGATTACAATATTATATGCTTACTAAAATATTTCAAAGGCTTTAAGAGAAATGTGATTCTTAAATAGGAAGATATTCTTCATTTCTATTTTACTAATGATACAATAAACAAAGGATTTCAAAAACRGTGAAAACAGTTTAAGAACCCACCCAAACTCAACCTGTTTTCATATGGATCTATTCCTCAGGGAATCAGTTTCGTTTAATTTCTCTACTGCCTAGTAAAAGGCAAACCCCTGTAAAATCTTCATTTTGGGTCACCATCAGTATCTCTCCTCCACTCTGCTGCCTACTTACTTTTGACAAACAATCTGCCCCTCTGCCAAATTTGGCAGGGAATTAACATTTCCAGCCTAAAGATGAAGTATAAAATGTAAACGTTATCATGCTACACACATGATAAATGTTCATATCCAAAATCATTTATACTACTGTCCTTGCAAATTTAGCCCAAATTGGCAAGCTCAGTTASGAAAGACAGTTGAATCTATGAGAAAACAATTTATTGACCCCTCATATACATAATTCCTTTTATTTAGAATAAATTATAAATGTGTAACCAAAGACAGTAATATGTAATAATCTTTTATTTTTATTATGATTTCATAAAGCTTTAAAATTATGGTTTTGCTTTATAAATACAGCATCTGCTCCTAGAAAGTTCTACTCAAAGCTAGTTTTATTAAATGGCATCATTTGAATAAGTAGAAAGACCTTAAAATMATAAGGACTATTCACACAAGTACACAAAGGTCAAATCAGCACCATTCTGACTGGTCTTCTGTTTGTTTTATTCTGTTCTGCAAGCTAAGTGCAATAAAATAACAGAACATGATGATGAAAATCACAAAGGATTTTGTTTATGTTGTACACATGACTCGGTCAGCGCCCTTGGCTCCAGCCTGCAGCTTTCTGGCACAGGGATTTTTCTTATGGAACTGCTTTGCAAGCCAGGATCCTCTGTATTCAGAGGAGCAACACACTCAGTATATGCACAACGTTCAACTTGGAAGCATCTGATAAACACTGTCCCCATTCTGCCACCRAGCCATGGCACTGCTGCAGCTGCAGCCCCTGGCATGCAAGGCACTGCCCAGCTGCTGGGGGTGAGCAGCTGGCAAACCCCAACMAAGTTTTGTAATTGTATTCCAGTGCTTTAAAAAGAAAAAAAAATATGACAACAAGAACTTTTCTCTCATTTGCAGACTTTGCTAATCAGTACAGGGTTATATCTCAGCATCTTTTGCATATCCAAGGATAGGCTACTTTTCAACTCCCTGGTAATAACACACATCTCAAATCACACACACCATGCTCAAGGTTCCCATTTCCTGCTTGAGCAGCCCTTTGACAACTTGTGAAGYGGGAGTTCTGGTGAGATTGAAAACCTGTTGACTGAGGTAGAAGCCCAGAGCAGCAAGGAGCAAAAGAATACTCAGAAGATTTTAACACCCTAAAAATAGGTACTGGAAATCACCTGGCCTTCTGTCAGCCCATTCAAGCACATTTACATCATACAGGCACTTAAGAGAAAATATCCTTCCACATAAATTCCCAAGCTACCAACTTCAGAGGGGTTTTATGACTTGCACGTCATGAACAAAAAGTAAATTGGAGCATTGGCATTGTGATTTAGGTTTAACATATAAATCAGGAAACACTCCAAATTACTGTCAGTGTATCTACAGAGAGGGGAAAAGAGGCTAAAAAGAAGGGATGCTTCCTCTGAGGCTGTATACAAGTTTAAAAATTACAAAATTCAACAGGGAAGTAAAATAAAAGCCAATTGTACTAAATTCCATGCTAAAGTCTGTTGTTTGTGGTTAATCTGTGGGAGTACCTCACAAAGGCAGTAGCTTTAATATCTTTGRACAGCATGTGTTTACCTAGGCAGCTGTAGGAATCAGGAGGGTGGTTAGTCTTAGCCATCTACAATGGTCAATCACATATTTTACTTGGAACTTGAGTGTTCCAAGTCCATGGTACTTCCTGCCCCAAGCCATCAACTTCCTGAGCATTTAAGTGACAGAATAACACCTTGTTGTGATTTCAGTTTAAATTCCCCCAGAAMAAAGGTCTGGGCTCCAAAGGTAGGCTCTGAGAAAAGAGGGTGAAATTGCAGGTCTACTGAAAAGACTGTATGGCMTTTTTCCTTTCTGCTGATCAAAAAGATTAGCCAGAAAATAGTGGTTATTGATATACTTTTATGCTGCAAACACCCATAATCTAAAGATGGCTTTAGTTTTTAGCAAAAGTAAAAGCAGAAGTTAAAACATTACATGTAGTAGTTACTTTTAGACACTTAATACATGATGTGACCTACTGAAAGTACTTTACTGATATTACTGACATTTGTTTAACCTATAACATAAATTCTTTGTAGCTCAATAAATCTGAGTATCTTCCCCCTGTATCATCAAAAGACTGATACTGACAAAGAAAGTCAATCTGAGGGCCCCACAAAAATAATAGCTTTCTATTACATTTGCCATTTCACCTGAATAATTCCTGATAATCATGAATAATGATGTTATTTGACATTCTAATGATATCATGCTGTGCAACTTCAATCCATCAGTCACTGTCAGGAAGGTCAAATATTTGTATTCCATTACATTATGCAGAGTTCATTAAACAGTTAAATGACATTATACACCTTAATTATACTTCCAAATGAAACTAGCACATATCATTTAGATTTTAGAGTCTGTGTGATGCATCTCCATCTAAAAGAAGGATCATGATTTTGAATATTTGCTCATGACAAGGAAATATATTGAAAATTCAAACAGTAGTTCTTCAGCTCTAGCAAATCCTGATGTGAAGATGAGTTCACTTGCTACACCTAAAACCACCATGTTCTTCACACACCAAGTTTATCATAYCTGCTGATCCTATGGGTTYCTTAGTGATCCTAACAAGAGTTCAAACACTGAGACATAACTGCCCCAGGAAAGTGATTGCTGATTAAAGCTATCTGGATCCAAAATGAGAATGTAGCATTTATGCAAGGAAATTTCTTATCAGTAATATTTTCCTCTTCTTGAAAGCAATGACATAAAGTTTACCTCAACACAACTCAAAATCTGCCGCAGTGGTTCAAAACCAACATCAGAAAAAGGAAAGAACCATATTCAGCTGTGGAGTTAAAAGAGTTCTATTTTACTATACCTAACATTACAAATAACTACACTCAGCTCAGCTTAGCAGTGTAAATACTTACTATCAAATTACTACAGGAAGTAATCTAAAAGACTTGCTTTGCATGAATACAACTTTTTTCTTTTCTCTCATCGAAACAGCTGTCAAGAAAAACAGTAAGAGGTTCTTAGGCAGCCATTAAGGAGCTATCAGTAGCAATTTATTGATTTAAGTGGACGCTTTAAGAAATCATAGTCCTTGTGACTTTATTAGGAATCCCCCTTCCACCACAATCTTCTAAATGAGATACATACACAATAGGCAAAGAAATGGAAAAATGAACACAAGGAAAAATATGTTTAAAATCTACAAAAAGTACAAGTAAGGACAAGACCTTTTTTGAATATTSTATTTTACCAGATTACAAAAGCCTTATTAAAATCCAACTTTCCTCTTAGCTACAAATTGTCTACTTTGGAAATGAGTCTCTGAGTCTAATATTAAAAGACAAAACCAGCCTTTTTATCAGATTGTCTTYAATTTATTGCAGTATTTTATGTATGGGAAAAGAAGAAAATTCATTAGATTACAGCAGTTATGTTCTTCAGTTCCTCATCTAGYTTGAATCACTGATGGGAATGTGCTTTTAAGCAATCCAAATCAACTCAGTCATTTATGAAACTGGAGAAGTTCAGCAAAACTCAAGAATCCTGTTGAATATGATCTGARTTAATTATAGGGTTTCCCTCTCCATATTAGTCCAGCCTCATGCATGGAGCAATGTATATCTGTTGGCATCCCTAACTTACATCTGAAACAACTAAACCAGTACAGCCTTGGAATAAATGGAGACATTTTATTGAGTAAAGAGCTGCCATCATATACAACTAGCTGATCTAAAGAGTTTATTTATGTTTAATTATCTTTCTTTGCTTTCTAAAGAACTAGGAAAAAATATGGTTTCCCTTCACATTACCTATTCTTCACTGTTCTAAATCTCGGATAGTTGCCAAAAAGTATTGGAGGGAACTGGGAATAAAGAGTCTACCAGCTTCTGAGTTATTCCCTACTGTTTCTCCAGCTGCATTAAAATTATTTKCCAGTAAAGAAGACATTTTTCCACTTTTTGGGAACTACTTCCACATGTCTTTCATTTGTGGTATTTTTATAGTCCGAAGTGATCTGAGCTAGACTGTCATCTGCAGAATCAAACCTAATTAATTACTTCTCTACTTCCTTTTGTTAGTGCCAAATGCATCCTCACATCCTTATTACCAAACACTGCAGAGGGGTGAAGGCCAGGCCCTGGGATTCAATGTCTAACAGAGCAGATTTAAAGCCCTAAAGAAAACAGCAGCCTGTGTCACATCCTCAGCATTCAGTGTGCCCAGAACTCCAGGGAGGAGGACAGAAAGATGACTGCCTTTTTTTCTTTCATATGGAATGAATATTTTAAACCTAATTTTCAACTCAATCTGCATAGAAACTTTTAAAATGAATTTGAGCCTCAACAATATAAAATAAAAAAAAAAAAACATTTTAGGGCTAATATTTTTACATCAAAAGGCACAAAACAAGTAATATCATGAGGTGAATCATGAAAGTGAAATTAATCTTAAACCTTGCTGCTAACTGGGCAAATTGAATTGCTTTCAGTATATGCAGCACACTTATGCTTCCCTTTCCTTAACAACAGACAATCCAGCAGTCAATACAGGTAATGATATTTAATTACTCAATGGGAATGGCACTTTCACAAGGTTTATCACTGTGTTGCACAGAATATGTGTTTATATTAAAATTAATTTTGGAAGTTTTCAGTTTCATTGTTTTACTGAACAAACAAGGCTGTCATGGAATATAATTAGGACGTCACAAAGGACCCTCTTAAACAGATATTCAGAATTATGTGGCTCTGACAGAAGAGGTTTTGCAGAGTGCAGCAGCTCAACTGACAACCAACAAAAATTAGATTCAAGTGTTGGAATAATATTAGTTTTAGATGAGTCTGCTGGCTTTCACTGCACTCCAATGCAAGGAACAAGGACAATGGGATAAGGAATTCAGGGAAGTTCCTCAGCCCTGCAATAGTTGGACAGTTAAAGATCCACTGTCTCTCATGAGAAACACAAACACAATTTATACCTCCACACTGTTTCTCTTCCTCTTCTGTTCAGCATTTGTAGTGGCATTTTTAGTTTTTTTTTTTTAAAAAGGCTTATAAATACATCTTTTTATTGGTCRCATGTTCCCAAAAATGTGAATTCCAACTGGGAAATACTCTCAAATTCCTTATTTTCCAKGGTATCTTATTCTTGAAGCTATCTTCTACCCCTTGTAGGTAGAAATGAACAATTTTGGTCAGTCTGTGACTACTGACAAACTGGTACAGTGCTAAGAATAACAAGTATGCACATCTTGCTAAGAAGGACAAATATTGATCTTTTGAGAGTTAATGAAATTGCCCCTGCCAACRAGTGGAAACAATTATCAAAGGAGACCTGCAAAATGCTCTCAGCAATGGTTTTGAAAAATCAAAGCCACCAAATATATAGGGCAGAAAAATCCTTAAATATAATTTAAAACCAAAATACAAATTAAAAACAGAATCAGATTAGATAAATCATGATTTTTCTCTCTTCAAACCTGCAGGGATAAAGTGCATGGATTTAGTAAATTATTGTTTTTTCTCTGCACACCTGAAGGGATAAGGAACACAGGAGGTGTCTGACAGGTGAGAACACTGTCATCTCCTCTCAAAATCACCAACTTGGGAAATAGGCTTTAGAAGTAAGAACCTATCCTTATGTCATGGGCACAACAAACACTGGAGATCTACAACAGTTGACAATTTTTCTTGCAAAGATTAAAAAGTTTAAAAAGGGAAGGAGAAGTAATAAGATGGGAGATAGTTATTGCTGCTGAATCCTCTGACAGATCAGATGACAATCTTGATTCGACTTTCATTATTTAAAAAGACAAATAGAGCATCTCTCTGTGCCTTTTCAATCGTGACAAAACACAGGTATCAAATCACATTATTTCCTTTACTCTGATATCTTGTAGGCAATATAAAATGATCCCCCATGGACAACACTTTAGCTGAGGTACAAAGTTAAATTCGCTCAGGTACCATCAATGTGATGGTTAAAGATCAAGGGGGATCTGAGAAAAGACTCAAAGCTGGATTGCACATCATTCCCTGCTCCCTCACCATGCCCCCATGTGGRAGAAGTAGAAGAGTATCTCAAAAGCAGTAGATTTTTGGAATACAGAGGTACAACAGCCATCTAACCATCGCACAGAAGAGGACCCTGCATTTTTACAGCTTAGTTAAAATAGTAATTATTTTACCCTTTCATTTAGTAGTGCCAGATTCTTTGGATCTGTTTCATATCAAAATACTCATAATTATGTGTGCTGGTGTTTAAATTAGGAAGATCAAACCCCATTACATTTCYGAATAGATCCCATGTATAATTCTGTCAACTCTTACCTATGGYAGGTACATAAAATCATCTGTTTAATTTGCACACAAAAATGTCCCTGGTTTTAGCAGGCAGTTTTGCAAACTGTCTGTTACACTGCAAGCACTRGACAGATACAAATGAGCAGCTAAAACCATGGGCTTCTAAAACACCACRAAATGTAAAACACCAGTCCTCAACAAGAATAAAGAATCCACACCACACATCAGGGTTCCAGTAAAACAAGCAATGCTGCTGTGAATGCCAGATAAATAAACCAAATTTTGCTTGTTTAAGGATGAATAAATCCTGACCTGGACTGGAGGTTTGGATTATGATTATCATTCATATGCAGAAAACTCACATTGACATTTTGTGTCCCTCCAGTTTAAAAATGGGTCAAACAAGCTTAAGATTTGTATATAAAGATGTAATAAATGTCATAAAAACCATTGAGTCCTTTCTTTTAACACCAAACTCTCATGTAAGAAGTATGTTGTCCACATTAAAAAATATATTCAATATCACAGGTATTTATTTATAAGTCATAATTAATACTAGATGCATTTAATTTTATTTTGTTAAGGAACTTGAGAGGAAAGGGAAAAGCATACATTGTTTTCTAAGCTAAAATGTCCTCAGCAAAATATTAYGTTAAGTCAGCAGTGCTCCATTAACATTGCTGATAAAAATAGAATTGTACAACTCTGCAATATTTTTGTGATGAACTTTCTCCAGGTCAAATTCAGATTTTTTTTGAAAGACAAGCAAGTATAACTTATTTTATTAATATTGATAGGGTCATAGTAAGGAAACATTAATTGAGCAGAAATGTCATTAGTATGCTTCCACATGACTGGATACTAATTAAGTGGCTTTCTTTTTTTTTATCCTGAAAATCTTCTCTCTACCTAAGAAGGGTGTCAGTTCCATGTTTTGCATTCCCTMAAAATGACTGTAAAAAAACACAGCCAAAAACAACTTTCTTGCAATACTCTGCTAGTTCCTCTGCTTCTCAGTGTAAGCAGCCATTCCTCAAGTATCTCACTAAATTTTTTTAAGGAGAGTCATTTGAAAAATACATTTATCCTATTTCGAACTGTTCACAGAGTTTTCACTCCCAATGTAATTTCTCTCCACCATAACAKAGCTATGCAAATTGAATTTAAAAGTTTGCCTTCATTTTGTCTTTAATTTGCACTACCTGGAGCTAAAGCAATTGGCAGGGGGAAGAACACACAATTTCATTTTGAAAATATGCCAAAGTTTTATACAGAACACTGAGACAGGAGGCAATTGGCTCTAAGAAGAAAGCATTWGATTGTTTGCAGTATTGCTAGTGGTGCTTGCACCAAACACTCAACAGGTAGGTAAAGCTTGGCAGAGGTGTCCTGCTATGTCCTCATGAWCAGACAGTTAAAAACCCAAAACATCAGACTTTTTCCAGATGCAGTTCCAATTAATTGAATTTTGCCCCACAATGAATGCAATTCACAGAAGTTAAGTGTTAGAATGTATAGCAATACAATCACTAATATATGAGTTACTATATATGAGTTACTCAGAATTTAAACAAATTCTAAATTAGCTATTAATATATATTTAGAAATAGAGTAACTTTATGTTCCCTTTCAAGCTCCTGGCAGGAATATGAGGTTAAAAGGTCAAAAAAGCTGACTTATTTGTAATTCTCCATCCCTATTCTCAAACTTAAATGATACCCCTTCAAAAATAAGATGCATCTCTCCTTTGAAAGCTTATCCAATTATCTTGGCTTCACTTCCTAACACACCTTTTTCCCTTCCTTTTTATATCAATCTTTCTTTTAAAGATGACATTCCATCTTGAAGGACTGAGAATGGCAAAAAATGTCACAGCTCATTGTTGTCCCACTAASAGTCCACATTAGTCAGTGAGTGAGAGAAAAAGAGAAAAATTATTCTCAATTCCTCCATGTCAACCCAGATTCCATTAGCATTCCTCCATACAGGTATTAGCTTCTTAGGAATCCTAAAGAGAAGCTCAATCTTGATTTCAAAGTACCAGATAATAACAAATGTTCCTCCAGCAATTTGTTTCAGTCACAAAATTTACTCTAAATATTAAAAAAAAAAAATCTCTGCTCTTAGTTCAGGAATCCCCAGATGCAGATTTACAGCTACAGCTCATATTAATGCCATTGTTAATCTAAGACTTCTATTCCCGGAAAATTTGTTCCCATATATATAAACCTGTTTCCCCTTCCCCTTTCTCTACTTCTCCCTTCTTCCCCTTGCTCTCCAAATCACACACCATTTTGAAATCAATAATGTCACCAGAATTGTAATGCTTTCACAATTGGGCTCTAGGATTCTTCCCAGCCAGAAATGCAGTTTATTTACTGAGCCAGGTGCTCACTATATTTTTTCCTCACCTTTATCTTTGGTATATGAAGGTAGTAAAGTGAATTAAATCCCAAATTAGTTAGGCTTTACCCAACTAAAATATCATGAACAAAACTGAGCCTGAGAAAATGTTCCTGCAATGTGTGCTCWCAGTGCCTGGATTCTGGCAATGTTCATTTCTATGGCATAATTTAAACATATAATCTGTATCATATATTCTTTCTCTGCAATCAGGCAAATTCTACCTGGGAGTGCAGAAAAAGAAATACTGAATGAAACAATGACACATTTTTAAAATATGCTCATAAATAGTTCCATTTTTACATACACATTGGAGCAAAATCTTGTATTCTGATAGACAAAGTTCATCAGACCAGAAATGCTCATCAGACCAATTTAAAAAATCAGACCAACAAAAAGCAGAATTTCCAAGTTTACCTACTTAAACTCATACTCATTGCGCACAATTTCTAATTCTATGAAGCAAAAAGTAACAGRCCACCTCAATACATTCCCAATTACCAACAGGAAAAGATCATTGAATCCTGAACTAAAAGCAACAGCTCTTAGGCAGCCTCTTAGAGGGATCACTCATCTGAATGCAGTACAATGTTACACTGGAGCATCAGAAGGAGAATATTCAACTTTTATTGTACAAGATGAACATTTTCTCAAGAGAGATCACTGAGAGATGCTGAGGTTTTCATGTTTTGATTAGAAGCAGTAGAAGTCGGCAGGTTACAAGGAGCAGCACAAGTAAAACACATTAGCAAATGAATAGCAGACTGTGCACACTTGTGCAGCCTTAGAAACCCAGATATGGTATGAGTGATAAAGTGCAATACATCTGTATCCATGAATTATGCACTCCACTTCCTACTGTAGCCTCATTTTACAACAAAGCCTCCATTGTCTGCATGTTGATATCTAACTTTACTCAAGACAACCTACTAAAACATAATTTACCCAATTACCKGCTCAGAGAAGGTGCTTGACCCTCYGCTGAARCTCTGCAAAGCAATTATGGTGCCTTTTGGAATCACTGCACTTGATAATCTCACTTATCACTTCAAATCACAGAGGAAAACATTCCCTGAACAAAAGAAGGAGCACAGGTGAGCACCTTTGGACACACAGGAGGTGGGAGACCCTGTACRTGCTCCCCTTTGGAGCAGCCAGTGAGGGAAAGCACAGCACTGGGTAGGTATGAGCTACCTGTGCTGTGCACTGGCGAGGAAGAAAACRGAGGGAAGGACTTCACCCTACCTAAAAACAATAGAAGCCAGAAGAGCTGAAGCCAAACAGACTTGAGGCCTTGCATCTCAAAACTCAAGCTATTGTACACAGGTATGTGGAAGTCTAGTACTGTGTCAGAGCAAAACAATCGCGCTCAAGATTGCACAAAGCAATTGTGCTCAAGATTTTCCCTTTTCCTTAAGTTGCATCTGAAAAAAAACTGTATTGGTGACTGGACTCATTAAGGGAATACAGTAAATTGGCTTTACCCTCAAAGACTAACCCCTACACCAGGCAGTCTGAAAAGATACAGATCACTCGATGCTCTGGTGAAGGCACATCACAGTGGCCTGTTCCTTCATTCCAGGCAGCACTCGTGCTTATCTCCCATGTACATGGAATGCCCTTTACTTCCCTCTTGGCTGCTGAAGGTTGTACAAGTTTGGGCTGGGGTGGAGTTAATCTCTGCAGGAGCTGCTCTRGGGCAGTTTGGGATTTGTGCTGGAAACAGCATTGACAACTCAGGGATGTCTGCAGTGTCGCTTTGCTGCTCCTCACCCCACCTTGTGGGGGTGGCACAAGGAGCTGGGAGGGGACACAGCTGGAACAGCTGATCCCAACTGACCCAAGGGATATCCCAGACCATCAGGGGTCATGGTCTACATATAGAGCTAAAGGAAGGAGAAGGAATCCAAAGAAGATTTGGGAGGAAAAAGGAAGTCAAGGGGTGTTYGAACTGTTCCACGTGATAGGGCACTGCTCTCCTGGGGATGGCTGAACATCTGCCTGCCCATGGAAACCAGAGAATTAATTTCTTGGTTTGTTTTGCTCATGTGAGCAGCTTGTGCTTTACCTGTTAAACTGTCTTKATACCTAACACTGTTTTCTTATTTTTATCCTTCCAATTTTCTCTTTCTTCCTACTGCAAGGGAACAAGAAGGTGGCTGTGTGGTGATTAGTTGTTGACTAGGGTTAAACCACAATAGGGGTCCTCAAAATATAAGGAGTACAAAATAGTTACTTGTGAAATKATGAAATATCTTCTTTAGAATATAATTATGGTACATTAAGGAATATTAATGTACATTTCAACAGAAAAATACCATATATTAGGCTCTTCACAGCAAGAAGAGATAAGAGATTAACACTGAATCACTGGATCTCCTCTTAGGAGTTGCAATAGGAAGCTTATGCCAGATGCCTCTCAAAAAATGTGTTCCTGAAGAAAACACACAGTTGTATTACACTGAATAGCRCAAAATAGCCCAATATGCTGGAAACAATAAGCAATAAATGAAATTTCCAATTGACTTTCCAGCAAATCTATTCTCATTACAAATGGAGATTTTGCATGTATTGCATTACTTATGGTAATTGTGTGACATCTATTATGAATAACCATGTATTCCAATCATCTCTTTTAATTATATTCTGCTGTAAGAGCAAGTCATGCAATAGCTTGCCCGAACTTGGTTAACTGTGTGTATGCTGCATATCACTTTGTAATGGCTATATTGAGGACAAAAGGTGCACAAACTGTAACAGGAATGGCTTGTAACTGTCATCTCCTTCATTAGCCAGAAACTACTTAAATKAGTAAAAAAACCTGAACTTAAAGCCAGTTATATGCTGAGGGAAAAAACTTGTTTGTACTCCTTTCTTTTCTGAAGTTCATAGTAATTGGAATTTGAATGCAAAGCTTGTGGTTATCTGCTACTGATGCAGAAACATAAATTTTCTATAGTGTCAAAAGTGCAGCAGCAGCAAACACCTCCTTTATACTTGTTATCTACCATCCATTTGTTTGTTTGGGTATTACTGATAYTATAAAAAGGATAAAATTACAGGTTTGTTCAATATGCACACCAATTACAAATTTTTTCTCTACTAGACTAGAAAGTAACTACTGGACTAAAAGTATTCATTATTTACAGAATCATAGAATGGGTTAGGTTGGSAAAGACCTTGAAGTCCAACCCTTTAGTCAACACTGCCAAGGCCACCACTAATCCATGTACTCAAGTGCCACATCTACACATCATTTCAATCCCCCAGTGATGGCAACCCCTCCACTGCACTGGACAGCTGTGCCAGAGCTGAGCAACCCTTTTGACAAATACATTTTTCCTAATGTCCAATTTCACCCCCCCCCAAAAAACTTCAGGCCACTACTTCTTGTTCCTTGGGAGAAGACACTGATCTCCACCTCRCCACAACCTCCTTTCAGGTASTTGTAGAGAGTGATAAGATACATAGGACTTCRCAGTTTTTTAACAAGAATGCCCATTATTGTGTTAAACYTCAAAGGAAACACTCATTTAACATTTCCTGAGTCCTGCCTTAGTTTCCCTTCCACTTTTCATACAAAAGTTTGCTACCACTTAATTTCATATCCTTCCACATTTCTTTGCTCTTCTGCTTTTTAACCTTGACTTCTCCCAACTCCTTAGATTGATGCTTTTCTCAATTAACATTTGGCCAGGTTTCTTGCTATGGTAAAATAAATTCTTTTATCAGGTATTTCCGTCACCCCAATGACACAAACCTCAAAGTAGATTCACTTCAGTTACTTTGAAAATAAAGTTGTAACATGCTTTGAAAATTGATAAYGAGGGTAAACATGACAAAATGAGAGCCATTCTGCATGTCCCTGGAGCTCATAAGGACAAGCAGTCCCACTTTTAGAAGATACACATTACTAASACACCTTCAGAATTGGACAGTGAGAGCCCCTGAAACACACAGAGCAGTAGAGAGGTTCATGCATAATGTGGTTTAAGCCATTTATAAGTTCCAATCAACAATGATGACAAACAGGTRAATAAAAGCCATTAGACAGAAATGGAATTGGAGTTTTCAGCTGAATTTTAATATTTGTTAGCAATGTAGTCAAGAAATTCAGTTGCACAAATCCAGCCTATTATGGCACTGCTTACAAGCCCAGAGATCTCATTACTCTCCACACTGTCAGGGTTGAAGGTTGGTTCAACACATGACTAATAAGAAACAGCTCACCCTCCACAGCCCTGGTAAGATGCAACACGTTCCAGCCTAGGAGCTGCTGCCTCTCCCTTATGTGGCCTTACACAGCTTTTCTAACACCCCTTCCAATGTAGGTTGTGCTACAGCCTGAGAAATTCTTACCACTAATCTGCTGAATACATGTAAATACGTGATTTAACTGGTAATTTATTCCATTTGCAAATAGGCAAGAAATACTTCGGACCATATTACTTTAATTTTTTTTCCTTTCTATTTACAATACTGGCACAAAGGATTTAGAATGGGATTTTCATCAATACCAGTAAATTAACACAACTATAACAATGCAAACAGAATTGTATATCCTTATGGTGAAGGACATCCTCTTTCAACAGTCAGCACCTTCCAAGCAAGACAAGATTTGAAGGGGGAGAAAGCATTTTTATCAGACCAMATGAGACAGTTGAACTCCATCCCCACAAATAAGTCATACAGACAAGCCTTTGTGCACAGAGCCCTGAATCTCTTATCTTCAGYAGCAGCATTTCTTAATGCGAGTCAAACACCATCCTTTTGTTTGTAGACTGCAAACAAAATGACTCCAGCCCTGAGATAATTAACTGGCCTCTCTATCACCAGCAAGTTCAAGTGGTTTGCATACACAGAGCGGATCAGTCATTCTTTGGGCTGTTAGAGGAGAGCCCTTTTCCCAGAAGGGAGCTGGAGAATACAGCAAATACTCTGCTGGCTTGCTGCTGCCAAGGGCACAGTCCCACTCATTGCCCTCTGTACAACACAGCCTAATTTCGCTGCAAGTTATTAAGCATAGGAACTGTTTTTTTTCCACTCATTTGTGCAAGTAAACATTAATAAATCCTACTTGAGGGATCAGTAAGGTAGAGACATGGAACAGCTTTATTTGGGATCTGAGGTAAAAAAATTCAGGAGTTTTCACCAATTCTCAAGWGCTTCAGATGCTTACAATACACAAAGTCTGAATTTCCTCTGCATTCCTAATAAAGACATGTATTCTATATTTCCTCCACATTTTCAAAAAAGATGCATCATTCATATCAGTTCTTCAGGAGGTCTTTGGTGCACCAGCAAAGGAACTGCATCCTCTTCCTAACGCCCTCCTCTTCAACCTTTTGAAAAATTCATGTAAGTAGTCCAGTCCTTATTGTACCAAACAACATTTTGTGTMTCCATTGTGATTCCCTTGCATCTCCAGCCTCCTATTTAAATTACAAAGCCTTCTCCAAACCCCTTTATTTTTAGCTCTTTGCTAAATAGCTAAATGGAACATGACTGCTCCTTAACATTGTGCTAAACAAACTAATAATACTGGTAATGTATAGGAAGCTTCTGTWATGAGCACTAAAGAGTACTTTCCTACAAGATTAGATATCTCTCAAACAAGCTGTTGCAAACACGCAGTGTACATTATTAGAATATGTAGATATAAACATATTCYGCAATATAACTGAATTTTATTTTCTTAATCTTAGTTTTATGGTAAATATTAACACTTATTTAGGCTGAAACCCATAAAATTCATACTTACAAAGCATAAATATAGATATGATAAATGTTGAATGTACAAATAAAACCATAACAGCAATTCTTTAAGTTTATGAAGAATTAAAATTTCATGTACAAGATAAATACCATGGTTTTCAACCAAACTTGTGAGAGAATACTACTGTTCTTTCTAGTGAACTATCTTCAGTGGAAACTGTCAGGTCTGTAACTAAATTAAAATTACATTGAAAATATATTAAGCAACAATAATAATTCTAAAAGACCATTTTTTTCTAAGGAAAGCATTAGGAAAATATTTGTGCACTACAGAACACATCAGTCTGAAGCGATACAGCCGTTGTGACAGCAGATGACAGGGAGCTCCCAGCCAGACAAACTGCGCAGCAGAGCAGATGCTGCTCTCACATTGCCTGACCCTGGATCCCATCCCACCCCTGCAGCAGACCAATTACACTGCAGCTCGGGGTGTTAGCAGGCCTTTGAAGGGAGCATCTGGTTCAACTAATGTTTTCTCTGCTCATTAATAACAGGAACAAGCGGCAGGAACTCGCAGAACAGCACACGGCCTCGGCAACAAATAATRACCATTATCTCCATGTAGTGATGAGGGTGCCAGAAAATATCATATGCTTTGGGGTTTTGTACATGGTCTATTCCCTACAATCAGAATACTTTCTGGTGGGAAAGCTTAGATATCTATGAAAAGAGCAGTACAAAATAGTCCAGCGAAATTCAGTATATAACAGTTAAAGAGTCTTCCTTTTTTGTTTCYRTTTTRTTGGGTTTTTTTAGATGGAAAAACCTTTTCATAATCAATCCCATATGAAAAGTTGTTGCAAAGTGTTTATTCTAATTTATTACACACATACATGTGCCCTTAGTAAGGGAGCCAAAGTGTCCACAAATTTTTATAAAATTACTTGGTCCCAATAACCCTCTGTTTGCTTTTCCCAGTTGGAAAGACTGTTCCTTTTAATAACCAATTCAATAAACTGCTGAAAAATGCTTTGTATAATATAGTATTGCCATGGATCTGTTGTTTGTCTCTGTCATTACACACTGCATTCAATCAATTTACAAATGTTGCTGCGTTCCTTTTGTGCTAGTTCTTATGGCACCCTGAACACAAATCTAAAGATCAATACCTTGTCTACTGAAAAAAAATGGACATAACTAATGAATAATTTTATTTATAATAAAAATTCCTAGTCTTCAAATGGATTCTGCTAATGTTAAAATTCATTTTTCATATTTAACACAAGATGAAAACAAGTACCCTGCACAACACCATAAGAAARGCAGTGATAAAAACCAGCTCATATTTATTGAAGAGAGGAGTGAAAGCTCCCATGTAAAGCTCTGGTGCAGGGCTAAGAAAACATCAATAAAATGGCAGGTCATTCACAAGGTATCTGTTACCATATTAAAGCACAAAAGGTTCATGTCAAAGAGCAGATGGAATTTGTTTCAAACAGCACCACAGTTCTGCTCTATGGAAGCAGCAAGGTTCTGAATGAAGTAATTCAAGCAAGAAGCCAAGGAGAAGCTGAGCTCATGCTGCTTGCATGAGCTGATTCAGTTCTTCTTGTGCCTTTTGTGTGACAGAAACAATGCATTTGCTGACTATAGACACATCCCTGCACTGCTCCAGCTATTGAATAGCTGCCTCCTCCAAAACAACCACAGAGCTGTTCAAGGAAGCCACAAGTGACTGCTTTTCACATTCACCCTCTGCAAAGCAGCAAGCTGACAGAACAGAGAGGGAACAGGGACCCTCGTAAAAAAGGGAATGRAGATCTGTATAAGGGTATCCCAGCAAGCTTCCAGAATACCCAGCTACCTCCTCCCCACCGCAAGCTTACAGCCCAGATGCGCACTGAATACAGTATTTAYGTTCCCACCCAGACTCTTGCCTCTGCAACAATGTCAGAAGGCATCATAAAAGTACACTCCAAAACCAAGTACCYCATTAATCGACACTGTCCTCAATGCCATGTGCCTTCTGCTCTGATATCAGACAAGAAGGCAGCATCAGAGCAGATACAGACCCCTTATYATTACAGGTGTTAAGTGACAATGTCTCCATACAGCCTGTGGTCCAACACCTCGGAGTCCTTGCCTGCCAGGTGACAGCAAAGGGACTGGATCTCCTGAGGGGAACAGGCACTAACCCTGCACCCTGACCACCTGCAGCTCTCTTCTGAGGGGAACAGGCACTAACCCTGCACCCTGACCACCTGCAGCTCTCTTCTGAGGGGAACAGGCACTAACCCTGCACCCTGACCACCTGCAGCTCTCTTCTGAGGGGAACAGGCACTAACCCTGCACCCTGACTACCTGCAGCTCTCTTCTGTCTTCCTGCGCCAGAAGAGGTCAATGTTTCCTACTGATCCACACATGTGCACATCATGGCTGGCACACTGAAGATTCCAGTTTAATGTTGGATATCCCTTACTCAACAGTGAGTACCCAGCACCCTCCCATCCAAGAATCTGCAGTAACCACACAAAGGGATCCCAATACAAACMGGTTCCTGAGTCTGTGAACTCAGTGCTCCCATTGGGCAGAAGTCTAATGCTGGGAAAAATGAGGCACCTCTGTCCAGGAACAGGAGAACCCTTTCCTCACCATAAATACTATATTCTTACTCTACCTAGTTTTGAACTGCTAGCACAATTTGCCTTTCAAATGTCAAGGTTAATTCACAGGATTGGCAGATCAAAATAAAACAAAACTGTGAAATGTGTTAAGTGAACAAGCCTGCTTTGGCATTGCTCAGGTCACACTGAACTCCACAAGCATTTGTGACAGACTTTTTCCCAGAGAATAGTTTTATTTTAAAACTATTACTGCAAATTCACAATTCCAACCCTATGTTCTGTTTCMAGATGGAATTTCAACCTTACTAGTTAATTAAAGCCACCACCTGGAGTGATCTGGCTTTCAAACTGATTTCCTTTGTCTCTCTAATTCACATACATTAATATTTTATTTTCTACTGAAAAAAAAGTCACACATGTGCCAAAGACAAGGCAGATAAAATTATTGCAATAAAACAAAGAAAATACACTTCTTACTGCCAGGTCTCAAGATGAATGCTGCATTATACAGACACTTTTAAAGGCTTACAACTGCAAATTGCTCTATTTTACATRCTGTATTCTAGCCTTTACATCAAGATCTCTCCTAATTTCTTCTCATTGTAATAAGAGAGGAAAAGGGTTGGGTTTTTATTACCTGAACATTTATTCAATGGAGAAACAAAGACTACATTATATATTACAACACAAGCTATTAAAACAATGTGACACTATAAAATACACTGCAAAACTCATTATGGGATAACAAAGCTAAACCCTGAGCAAATAAATGTATCTGCCAAAAGTCAGCAATAATTATACAATGAGAGTTTATAATCTTTAATTATTTAAGAAGAAAAGAAGCTTGTAATAATTAAGTTTTATAGGCTCCTTAACTTGTCATTACTAGGTGCTCACAAATCTTTAAAACAAGAACGCTTCATCTGAAATACTCTATTTTTAACAACAGATGCAATTGTTCGCTTAACTAATTAATTTTAAAAAAAGTCAAATATGGTTTTTAAAACCTGCACTCACAGAACAGATAAGAGTTTATTTACTCTCTGATCCACACAATGCATACAKCAACTGCTCAGGCACTTACAGGCCCTGCATCACACAGTGATCCATGTGACACTGTCTTTATATAGCTTTGAAAATGGTTTTTGTTATGAGAAATATGTAAATCACCTTGGATTTACATCTGGAATTTCAGAAACTCAAAGATCAGAAAAACTGATCATTTAATTCATTAAARTATATTGGTGAGACAGTAACACCTYTAAAGTTTCTATGAAGTTTGTGCMTCTTTGCCATGCTCTGACTTCTGGTACACAGAAACACCATTCAAAACAGGTGGAGAGAAAAGTTCAATATTGAACAATTATAATCTACAGAACTGGTGGGAGGAAGGGAAGRTTCCATACTTCAGAGAAAAAATAATTTTGAGTTTAAAAATCTATATTAAAAWTCACTTGATTTTAAGTTATGAAAAAAACAACATGCAACTACAAAACTAACAAGAAAATTTTCAATAAACTCCAGACAACTTCCTTTTTTTCCCCCAACACATTCATTCCTTGCCTGAGCTCCTCCTAAAATTTTATCATGAACCTCTACGGAAGAGAAGATCAGTCTTAATTATTTCTGAAAAACTTCATTTCCAGCAACTAAAAGCARCACAAATTACAGAGCAGCAGAATTTTGACTGGAAAATAACACACTGCACAACRCATTAAATAGGTACATTGAGCATCTTGTATAATCAAGTTACAATACAGTTTCAAACTCAAGAATTTTACTTACACCATGAGGCTTCATATTTTCATCATAAAATGTGTGCACTACACAGATGGCTTATTTAATCCATTCCCACCTAAATTAATCAAAGCAATCTGTACCCCCCCCAAAAAAGTCTTCAAAGTCTTCATACAGGGTTCTACTGGCATTTGACAAATGGTATACATTTAGCCAGGAAAAGCTGAAAATCCTCCATAAAAGAGTTACCACGTCAAAAAATAAGTGACATTATTAAAAGGGAAGTGGGATGTGTTATTTAGCATAATATGGAATTTAAACAGCACCACCTCCAATAGACTTTAAAATGCTTTTAGTAGCACCTGGTTGTTTATATATCTTCTGTGGCAAAAAGGTCAATAGAATTTCACCTCGAAGGTCACAGTTGCTAAGCAACTGTTTTCAGCAGTTCTGCAACACTGATCAAGCATCTTCTGATCAAACATCACTGCCTGGATTTGGAATAAACCCATGTTGCATCCTACCTGGCCTTCCAAGTGTCCTGAGCGCGTCCTGCCCTTCCCAGGGAGCAGCAGCATGGGAAGGATACGTCCTGGCACCACCGGCCTGCGGTTCACCAGAGCAAAGCAMAGCTCTGTCCTCAGGAACACCACCGAGGGCTTGATGAGGTGCTGCCCAAATCTCAGCATGGTCGGGGTTGATCTTCAGGGTCTGAAAGAGACAATGGTTAAGACAATTAAGGGATTAACTCTGCCTTTCCAAGCAACAGGAACAAAACCATCAAACTGCCTATGTAGCTTCTAGCAGAAAGTGTCTCCTGTGCTCATCAAATCATTGGATGTCTTGGGATGGTTGTTACATCTTCCCTAAAATGATCATGTCTTTGAAGGAGCGGCGAAAAAAGCTTCTTTCCAAAGCCAAAAATTTACATATAATTTTTTAAAGTCTACTCTCACCATCTTGGCAGGGCTACAAAAGTCTAGGGAATGCAATTTCTCCCTCCCATTTTCATTTGTCCTGTATTGTAAACATTTGGGTCATGWGTTCTTTGAAAAGCACAAATAGGATTGCACATTTTTTTCTGCCACAATGCAAATCTGTACACACAGGACTTATGAAATAAACCGCATTTTCTAAATCTCTCCRTTAAATACCTCAACTGAAGAAATACTGGCAAATTGAAGTTTATTTAGCCATTTTCCATCCACACTTTCTAGCTTGAGCAACTGGAACATGGAGATGATCACTGCCACATTTTCTCTTAYAGAAAGTCAAAGAATTCCACTTTCATTCACTAAAATTTTCTCTTTTTGTGACAAGAACAAAAACCTCTCTTAAATAGCTGCAGCACAGTCCCAACTGTGTCTATTTTAGCTCTTTAAGCCCTAGAGTATTTAAAGCATTTAATTCAATCAGAAATATCCAAGGTACTGCAGGGTGAAAAATGAAGAAATGACAAATTTCATGTGACAATACTTGAGACACATCAGAAGCATTACCCAGTTTGAACCAAGTGACTAATCAGGAAATTCAGTTTTCTATGTTGCCTGAGACAGGGAAATCTACTGCTACAGTCATGAAGGGTCTTCTATCGCAGTTCCTTACTTGCAAGATTACTGTGTATACTAAGGCCTAAACTTAGTTCTTAATCTAAAAGATTTATTCTGATTTATCATCYCACTTGTGTCACAGCATGTATCACAGTTGAGATAGCTGCAATACACAGAACATCACCACAGAACTTCAGAAATCTTTARGCATCCACCCATSAGAGTAACACCTTACCTCACCAGAAGGCTTCAAGCATCTGCCTGTACAGAATAATATCCTATCACTTTAGAAGGCTGCAAGCATCTGTCCTTCTTGTTCTTCAGCACAACCTTTTATCCCCTCCTGTKGATGCATTGCACCTGTGTGCCCTCTGTTCCCYTTGGTGGTTGGTCAGTGCCCCTGGGCACTCCCTGGCTCGTTGCTGTCGATGCTTTTCACCTGTTTTTCACAGCTGTAGCTCATTAGGGATGAGGCTCAGCCACAGCCCCACCCCAATTAMCCCAAACCGTGTGCCCACACACCTGTACCTGCTCCCACATAYGAATGTCCCCCCCTTTAGAGGGAGTTATTATGTACACATAACAACCCTCTYTAAARAGGGGGACATTTGAAAATRTCTTTGAGAAATACTTGTTCTTCTAAAGGAACTTCTAGCTTTGTAGTGGTCTGATTCCACAAAAGAACTTAAATTAAGGGCAGCAGATGCATCTAATCAGGGTTTACACCAGARAAACACATATAAATCTTAGTATAAGATACAGTAACAAATAAGATTAYTACATTTCCATGTAATAAWCATTTTCTAAGCAGGCACMATGTCTTGTTTTATTTTTRAAAATCACAGATGAAAAGAAAYGCTTGAACAGACCATGRAAGAGTGGAGATTTTAAGTATGCCTGTTTCAAAGATTTGAAAAGGTTCTACCTTCTTTTCCACATAAAGACAACAGAAGATTAAGYGTCTGAGATGTGTCCCTTAGCATATATTAAACTTGAAAGTTGACAACATACAAAAATCAAGTCTCTTTAGCTACTAGAAGAATTGCTTAGCAGAGAAAACACCTGCTATCTTGTGCTGATGCTTGAAAAAATGACTATTAGGAACTTCAATCAATCTGCCTCATTTCTCTTAAGCCATCTATCAGCAACCCCCCATGGGGGTTTTTCATTCCAATTAAAACATGCAAGAATGTTTTCACACAACTCAGTAAAGAGACATGGTTCTCTTTGCAATGAAGGAAATGCTTCTGACAAAGGAGAGAAACACATTCCATACCAGGACTACCCTCCAGTGATGAAATGGTAAGCTGGTGTCTCCAGAAGCTGGAAAATCAAATGTACTACCTGCCCTTGCATTTGGCAATGCTATGGACAAAAACCAAAGTACTACTCATGATTTCTTGTTCTGTCTTCCAGGATACTGATTAATAAAGGTACTGTCCAGAGACAAGGGACAGAATTAAGCACAGAAACAAGGCTTCAAAATCATAAATGCTAAATGTAAAATATGATKATTTGAAATTTGACTTAAGGAGGGAGAGAACCTGAGATCTGGTAATCAACTGGAGAAGTCCTCTGGCTGATTGCTGCCATAAGCAAAAAAYAGCAAAAAGTAGCAAAATAAGATTGGTGACATTAGGTTGCCTGTACTATGTTTTCATCATGCACCTACCATATGATATTTACTTACTTTACTACCTGTCTTTTTTTTTAAATACTTAGAAAAATCAGTAAAGTAAAAGCACTAATTTCATACTTTCTTCGCAGTAGTTTGAAGAATCACATTACAGCCCAAGTGGCTTGATCCAGAATTATTAGAACATTAAAAAATCTCATGCATAGAATTAAAGTATGTATTAAAACTCTTTCTGTTTGTTTACTATGCAAAAATGTATCTGAATAATGTATTTCTGTCTCTTGATTCAGACTAGATAAATGTGTTTCAAGCTAATGTGTCAGTTGGACTGTTGTGCTGTGTAATATTGCAGACTTCCCAGTGCTACTCTCTCTAATTCTGCAAAGGGATCATGGGAGACTTTTTCTTAAACAATTATTCATAATCTATTATATATTACTTCAGCTGCCTTCTGCCCTAGTGATCCTCTGTGTTTTTCTGCACAGTACAATCATCTGTGCTAAGAACCAACACAAACGCTAAAAAATGCACTGGGGAAATAAGTAATGGGTACAAGTGAAATATCCATGACTGTGCAGCAACACACTATAGCAAGGCTGGAATATTCCAGAGTGCTGCCAGGCAGGAAACTGCCACTGGCAGAGCAAGATTTTAGTCACCTGAACTCTACCACTTATTGCTTGCATGGTCTGTAARGCAGCAGGAATCAGTGAGCACAGGTGTGTGCACACAGGTCATGAGGTGCAGGGTGTGCACAAGGCTTCCCGATTCCCAGATTGGAATGACCATGCTAAGTCTGCTCCTCCAGGGATTTCCATTTTTCACATAAAGAGGAGGTCAGTGCCAGACAAACTAGAAACAACACATAATTGGTTAAAGATGTTTCCTCTTTTATGATGGTAGCCTTTCTAATCCCCAGTAATAAGGAGGACAATTACACAGTAATGTAAGAAAATGAAAGAAATCTATTTCTGATTAAATTTCAGCCCAGTTTAACACAGTTTCTATTCTGACTATTCAGATGAAAAGTGTATTTACTCTTCTTCATATTGCAGATATACATTACATTGCCTATTTCATCTGCCTCATTTTCCTAATTAAATTCCTTTCAAGCTGTGTTACTGCAGTTGTAGGTGGGAATACAGTATTAAAGGCTAACACAGCAAGTAGACTCATTTTACAGCCACAACAGACCTCAAATCTGTATAACCCATACTAGGAAAAGAAAAAGAAAAAAAAAGACACTGAAAATCTACATTACACCCTGAAAAAAGAGTGTTAAAATTAAGAAAAATCATTACACCCTGAAAAAAGAGTGTTTGTAATTCCTKAAGTCTGACAACTTAGCATAGTYCTGGTATTCTGTTAGGCCAGGAGACCAAACATCCTAAAGGCCTTGCAATTGGGGGCCAGAAAGCCCTACAATATCTAGAGAAACCAACATCCCCTTTAGAATACATCCTGTAAACTAAAATTAAGCCCATCTAGAAGGGAATACTTTGGGATAGGAAGATACCACACTGTTCATTCAAGCCTCTCATTGGGGCATCTTTGTTGAACATGCTAATTTGCAAGGTCTATAACATTGTATGCYGGATCTATCCTGAATGTGCATTTCAGTGCATTCCACCTTGGCCAAATGTTGCACCACAAGGATCCTTATTAAATACCAAAATAAAAACCCTTTATCCTTTAACCATGCCTGGCTCTTAATTTTAGATCCAAGAAAAAGGCATCATAGGCACATGACATTTCCCCAGTCTGTATAAGTACTACCCATATATTAAATGCATTTTTGAGCGGAAATTTATACACATCTCACTTTTTCAGATTTATTCAATTTTGGGGTTAGGGGCTTYGGTTTGCGCTTCAGTTTTTAAACAGCATAAGCTGTAGAATCATTTGTGTGGAATACACAGTGAGAACTCTGAACAGAAAATAAGTTCTCTTCTGGGCAGAAGGTAAGTTCACCTAAAAGCAGGTCCATAGGACATCAAGATGGGTGTCTGCTTGTTMCAGGTCACAGTTAATATCGGAGACCTGGAAAAGTGCTGGAAGTTTGCTGACTATAAGGAGTGATGATGGCAGTTCTTTAATGTTCTCTTCCTGCCACCACAGACCTCCCCACTGAATGCTTAATTGAGATGGTGTTGGTACTCCAAAATGCCTCTTTTTTTTCCTTATACAATTACTCCTCCTTAGAACAAGGTGTTGAGATCAGCACCTGCTGAGAACCAAGCTCAAGGCTTTTGCTGAGAATCCCCTGAGCACTGTTTTAGGAAAGCTGCACATCTGGTTGTAAAGGGAGAAGATGAGAATGCAAAATGGGCTGCTAACTTCAAATGTGTGTATTAAAGGAAACCAATTACAATACCATTATCTCTCTGTGCTAATAGAAAGGACTGTTTTAGAAACACTCCCAGGAGTATTCTTAAATTTTAAAGTTTATTTTACCATATTAACATCACCTCTTCATGAATGTTGACAGTCCTGATTCCAGTACTCAATTTCATGTAAAAACACTGTAAATTTATGTGGCAAAACAAAACTTCCTCCTTTCTAATTTTCTTTAAGGTCTTACAAAAATACTAATTTTTTTTTTTTTAATTCATCAAGATACGAAAATTTGTGTTACACACTGTAGTTGAGGGAACAAAGTACCTATATCCTTAATTTCCTATTCAGCATTGTTCCCTTTCAAAGGTTTGGTTATGGGGAAAGTGATAGTCCTACTTAGACATATGAATTCTGCACAATATCCAAGAAGTAATGTGCAATGAAGACCTGCACTGCAGGCTACCTTCCCTCTTTTCACGTTTTGGAATTTTTTACTTATTCTCTCCTCTCACTGCCACTTTGTAAGGATGAAATCCACACAAGTCAGAATATTACTTATTTAACTCAAGCACCTAGCAATAAATGTGCTTGTTGCTAGCAGCCAGGATTTGACATTTTCATTAAGAAATACCTAAAAACACTAATAGAAAGAAACTGTTTTATTCTAAAATCACTTAGTTTTTCTACTGGCTCTATGTCCCTAGAACAGCTTTATCTCTCAGCACCCTTCATTCCCACTCTTGCACAAAATTTAACTACATATTTTGTGTTCTTCCAGTTCCAGAAAATGGCCTCTAATTAAAAACTGCTCTCCCTCTCAGTGAGCCGAAACATCACATACTATGCCATTTCTGTTCTGAAAAAGCCAAGAAGAATTACAAAACTAGAAAAGGTGCTCCTGTATCTTTGACAGCCATAGCCTAGATTCTSTCCATGAGGATTGTATTTAATGCTCTACACGATGTTGAAAGGAAAAGCTTGTGTGGATTATTTTTCATTTTCACCACCCACAGAAGCTACTGAACAGCAAGCCCATTAAATGTGATGCATGTAACCAATCCTGTGGCATTGACAAGGACCAATTCCTCCCATCACAGACAGATTATGATGGACTCCAATCCACTACACGTGGCTTCCCCTGCTTAATCTAGCAGGGAAGAAAACATCAAAATTATTACTGTTTAAATAGATAGCCATTTTCTTAGCATGGTCAATCAAGCTATATTATCTACACTTACAATGAAAATAGACTGTGGCCTGTTGCATAGCACCTCAGCACCTTCACATGTGTGATGCCACACATCCATCTGCAATCCCACAGCCTTTGCCTTGCAGCTCTGTTCCCTTTCCCCTGAGCTGCAGCAGCTTTTCTCAGTCCCTCTGGGGCAGGATTTTCCYTTCTGCTCTCAGTCTCACCCCTGAAAACCCCAATATTGTTGTTATAGTGGGTTTTCCTAGGGCATGACTGCGACCATCATGAGAGCTGTCCCTTCTCCTGCCTGGCTGTGCCTTTTGGGTGGCAGCCGTGGGCCAAGGAGGAGACTACACACAGCTCCCTGGGCAAGCAGCACCACCCCAGAGCTCAGCACAGGACATGGACAGCATGATGAGCAGCAACCTGAGGGAGCTCTGAGCTCCTGAGAAAAACCAGAGAGTTCCCAATTGTACTGGGTCTGACTGGGATGGGCTTTTATTCACAGGAGCCAGTATGGCTCTGCAGTTTGGTTTTGTAACCAAACCAGYGCTGACAAGACACCAATATTTTGGCTATTGCTGTACAAGGCTTTCTCATTTTCTCCATTCTGCCCATCAGCAGTGAGCTGATGTACATCTTCACCTTTGGCTCCTGACAGGAAAGCTGCATTGCCCCCARACATGTCTCAAAATACTTTGTGCAACCAGTCCAGCTGTCCCGTCAACTTATCTAAAGCAAAAAACACACAAAATTCAAACAAAGACTATAGCCTATTCAAMAGCTACAGGTCTAATACAATACTAGTGTTCTCATTTTTTTTTGTGTACTAGCATACACATTTATTTCTCAAAATTATCCCTCTTCTGGCATCACACATCCTGTCTACTACACCTGGTTAGGCAATGTGTGGGTWCACACAGGCAACATGTACATAAGTCTGTCCTCAGTTTCCTCTTCCCCAATTTTCTGGTCCATCATCAAATTTTTTTAAGACTTTTCCCCTCTCCCAAAACCCTCACAAGCCCCTCAAAAAACAACTAAACAACTCAAACTTCAGATACCCAGAACCCTCTTGACCAAGAATAATGCAGACACTTAGAAGGAAGTGAGCAACCATGTAGCAACACCGTAAAGCARTTGCAACTTTGACAAGTTAATCAGCAAATGCAGAATCAAGCTAGACATCAAAGGCGATATAACATCCATAATACATGGAGAGGGCATAAATATTTTTAAATGATGTAGATGTAGTTGTCAAATTCATTTCTACAGCAAGCATTTTGGAATACAAATTAGGCCAACTTGGTTTTTTCTTATAATTCAGGTAAAGAGTGCAAAGTTATAAACAATAAATGAAAAGGTTTGTAAAGGCAAAAGAGTTGTATAACACATAAAACTTGTAGAAAAATGAGGGTTTAGAAGAGTCATGAAAGCACTAAACAGGCTCGACATTCTTCAAGTGTCCATGTGTACACTGTGTGCCTCAGAAGATGACTCACACACCATTAAACCATGCTGAGAAAATCACTCTGGCAGTGGAAGCCCTTGTTTGCCTCTGTGCTGAGGTAAMAGCCAACTTCAAATATGAGGATTTGTTTCCAAACATCACCTTTTTGTTGTTATTGTTTTGACATCCTAGCTAGACCTGCAACTTTACTTTTTAAAAAAACCTATTACAATTACAAGCATGAAATGAGATTGCTGTCTTGCATTATCCTGCAGTAGGTTTGTGTCCGTTTTATGCCAGAATGCACCAACTCAATGCATCACAATATTACAGAAGTTATCTTTCAAAGAGTTGATCTAGAACTTCTCACAATCTTCTCTGCTCAAAAACTGTGCCCATTTCTCCTCTTATTGGCAGAATTTATCTAAGATTATACCTCCTTCTATCATTATTATCCAACAAAAATTCAGCAGGAATTCAAAGACAACTCTGGTAATCATGAAACTCAAAATCCATGGATTTTATCAGTGAYTTTAAGGAGGATGTTTTGTGAAACAGGATAAAACCAATTAAAATCAACAATTCATTCTTAACAACTTTTACCAAAAGAACAAAATACATGCAAAAACACAAATATCCAATAAAATAAATGATGTTCACAGATCCTTCTTTAGTGTTAATCTTCYGGGGCGGGGGGGAAGCAAAACAAAACAGAGAAACACACATTAAATTTCAATTTTTGAACAACTTGCATGTACCACAGCTATTATCCTGATGCATGGAGAATTCAGGGGTTTGATTTTGCCTCTGCAAGTCAYTCTGATGAACGAGACCTTTGGTGCTGTAATAACTGCTGTGAGTAATGGAACAACCAATGGCTTTTATTAAGAAGAAACACTGAATAATGTATTACCAACACTAAGATCAAGGGAAAATACATTTTTACTAGGGAAAAATATTAATATCAATCATGCTATTTTTTTAAGCAGAGAGGTGAAAGGCAGAAAAGGAAAAAAATTAAGAAAATGCTTTACAGTATGCATTAAATGGCAGAAATTATACCATGAAAATCCTTTTTCCTAGTGTGGCTACCTAGGGCTACATTACATGGTAGAGGAGCAATAAAAAATTGTGACATCTCTTGAGATATATAAATGTAAGGGAAACTCTACCCCAGCAAAAGAGGGATGGAGGAGGAAGCTCATTCCTTTTGAAGCTACAGACTAAGAGAGCTGACATGATGGAACAACTAGGAATGTTCTTTTGCTGAACCCTTCAGTGGAAAAAAAAGGTGGCTTTAAAAATGGGGAGTGAAGAAAAAGCTGTTCTATCTTTTATTATTATAACTTATATTGCAAAACATAAAGTCACTTTACAGGCTTTAGAAATACACACCAAGACTAAGCCTTCCCCTGAAGTGGCATCCTACTTCCTCTCAGTGAATGCAATTTGGACATCTACAGTGTTGGACAGCAGAGGTGGGGCAAAGAGAGCTGCAGAAGACAAGCTGCAGGGAGTTAAGTGAAAAGATTCAAGGAGTAAAGTCCATTGGGAGAAGAGAATAATGGCTCTTCCCAAACCTTTATGGTGGTATAAACCAAAGCACAATCAGAGAGAGAGAGAGAGCACAGGGTGTGCTATGGCAAAAGGCTGCTCCACACAACTCAGAGCCAGCACAAGTCCAGGCAAAAAGAAGTGAGGTATGAGCCAGACATGTTGGATGATGAGTTTCCAGATACAGTCCAGAATTTTATAATCTCTTCACTGAGAAATCTGCTGCATCACTTCCAAAAGCTCTCCTGAATCAGTAAMCACCTTTAAAGATTTATTTCTTGTATTTTATTCTTCTGTCCTTTTGCCCAGAATTTCATTCTGAATGCAAACTTATTATTATTAAACTATGGCTATTTGGTAATACTATGAATTTGCATTTATTATATTTAGAGCAACTCCTGTGAGACCTGAGTATCTCTGCAAGCATTTCGGCTTRCTGAATTAATAAATGTAACACAAACATTCAGAGGAAAATGCAGACACCATACTTAGTCTAAAAATTCCTCGGGCATATAAATGAAAATAGACATTTAATGAAAATTTATCATCATATTTACATTTATATCTAGCTAATAAGACAAGATAGTGGGTCCTTCACATTTATGTACAGCGCATTTATGTTTATTTCTAGATATTGGAATCCTTAAGATAAATCCCATTAGTCCTCATTTCATCACTTTATATATGTGCTTGCTCTCCAACATAAAACCACTTAAACCAGATTGTTCCATGAATGCTGGAATTAATGAAGCACTATTTCAAAGGATTTATGTCCACATCTTTCCCCCACCTCCTTTTGTCCCCTACAGAATGAGAGCCCTCTGCCCCAGCCCTGAGTGCATCCCAGGCAGGTGATTCCAGCAGGGTTATCCTTGTGGAGAGCTGCCAGCCCAGGGCTGCACCCTGGGGAGCAGCAGGAGGAAAAAGAGGCTCCCACAAYGCAAAGCAGGTCAAGGCCACTGGCCAAAAAGTGAACTGTTAGGACTGTACAGGCTAATTACAAAATTACCATGGTACACACACATATCCAATGTATTAAAAAAAAGAAGTGCTGCTCTAATGCTGAAATTTGACAGTTTTTTTTTTTAAAGTTCCTATTACACTCACTGGAAAAATGCAATCTGGTGTGACATGTTCTTACTATTTCTGGTTCATKTACACCAGTCAAATTATGGACTGCACGCAAAGAGCATTTTCTAGGTTTAATTTTCCCCCTCTGCACAGTTTTCCCTCTGATTTTCCTCAAATGCTTTCTCTTTACTTGCCCATGTTTGGAAAATGGCAAATACCATTCCTGCTTTCTGGTCACTTCCTTATCTTTCTCAAAGAAACCTGTGGCAGAAATCAGAGCTTTCTGCATTTTTGTACAGAGCACTATGAGGATCCTTGCTGAACAAGGTAATGTTGAATGATAGCTGGGCTGCAAATCAATTGAAAGAATAAGCAAATTTTGAAAAAGGAACRCTCACTGTCAAACCAGCATTAAAGCGTGACAGGAACCTGCTTAGAGATTTTTGGTTAGATTAATCCTGAGCACTAGGACTCAAAAAAATGTAGGCAAATACAGGCAGTCTGACATGATATTTTTGTGAGAAGTTTCATACMTGGTAGCAGAAAACACAGTTATATTAAAATACAACTATTTACTGAATTTGACTTCATAAGATAATTTCTGCTGAGAAAGTGGCTTGCAGTTCCTGTTATGTAAAATATGCAGACATTAGATTTATTCCAGTAGGAMACAAAGCCTGAGAAGTTTGGGTTACATTTTCACCTCAAGTTGCTCTTCAGGAATCTTTTCCCACTAGACAAGTGCTCTTAGCAAATTAATCACTGAAATCTATTAAACAGTATTTTTGGCTTCACTAAGTTGCTTTGAGAATCAGGCCTTAAGTCCAGCAACTCCTTTGATTGCTTTACAGAAGTAAGAGAAGTCAAAGATGATTTTGTCAATATTCTTAAAGTCAAATTTCAAAATCACTGATGGAATAAATCATTTTCTCCACTGTAAYATTAGAAGCAGAAATACAGAGAAACCAAAACCAAATGTGATAAAGAGACTAAACCTATTTTCAATATGCTAGCCTGCATCATCCTTGGTAAAAGATTAAGAAATGCTTTAAAAAAATTACATAAACATAGGAAATTTTTCAAGTGCTCATTATTTTTACAAATGTGTTATTTAAATTTTCTCATTTTACTCTATCTGTACRTCATTCTCCTGGTTGCTTTTTGTTTCATGATTGCCAAGAGTCCTGAAAAATATGCATTTTGATCTATCTGTAACTACCATAAGATTCTTCATGTTTTTTCCTTTTAGAAAACAATCTATATGATTGTTTTTTAACCTCGACTCACCATGGAGAACTGCATGAGTCACATAATCAAGCCATAAACCAAGGAAATAGTTTTGTATGTTTCTGCTGTATTTCTGGCTTGCTTTCCTACGCTGTATCACTTCAGGCATCAACAAAAAATGTTTTAGTGTTCCTGCTTTTAACTTTTCAAGATTAAAAAACATTTATGGTCACATGGTGGATTGGAATAGCTGAGAGTATTATGTTCTCATTTTTCTGTAAACTTGCTAACATTTTAAACAAGAATTGGGTGCCAGATGACTGTTCTGCAGCTAATTGGGGAACAAATTTTTTGTACGATTTACTGAAAGGTCGTTGGAGCTCCTTGCCAGCCAGGGTTTCTAATAAGATACTCATGAGTAATTAGAAATCTATAGACATGATTAAATCTTAATCTGCAATCTGCAGGATAAATGTTTAGGCTGAAGTATGGCAAACTGGCAGAGACCTCAACCAGGGACCCCTCTGTAGCTCCAAGAATTTGTCAAAGCTGAAACTCTGATTTATTTCTGAATTCCTCTGACTCCCCTGGACAGGGAACTCATAAATTGGGCTGCCAGCTCAGTGCCACAGCCCTGCACCCACAGCCCTGAGTGCCCCAGTACTAGCATATTTTATAGAAGGTAGGCATAAATGGTTTATTTCCAATGAAAACTCTGGACTACCATTGCACTTTTTGAATAATGGATGCAATTTATTATTTAAAAGGTGATTTGCACAATACACATGTACTACCCAAGCTGCCCAGTAGGAAATCACACTTAGTCAAGCAAAGTTCTCAGTAACTTCCATTTTTTCCTCAATAGCAAGCAGTTGTTCTGTAAGTAATGCCACAGCAATACCATAAAGCTCTGGGAATAGCTGGCTCTCAGCAGTCTGGAAATGAATACAACTGTAAACAAAAGAGACTTTGAAACTACTGAAAAATTAATTTTCTTGTGTTGCTATAAGAGACATTTTGGCTTCCCTGAGTGCACTTCATAGCTGGGAGAAAACTCTCCAACTCCATACACACAGGGTAGTCTCCCAGGTCCACAAAAGACAGGAACTTGGCATGAGGAATGTAGTCTAATGAGAAAGGTGTTTAAAGAAAGGGGTTCTCTAACTCTCTACATAATTCTATCATACCAGCCACTATCCTGGTACATTTCTTGATGAATGTAAGAAACATTTCACTTCTCGAATCATTGCCAGCTGAAGATTTCAAAGAGCTTTGGGAAACTTTAAAGAAATATGAATCTAACAGGTAAGAAAACAAAGCAGAGATAGACTTTAAGGAGCACAAAATGATACAGTGAAATCTTTTTTCCCCTGGTCAAATTAATGCCACAAAAATTCTCAAAAATAAACAAAAAGACTCACAAATCACTGTGTTTACCTGTGGTGCAAATCTATGCTGCTGCTTTTAAAGAGCTGTGAAGAACTAAGGCCTTACCTTGAATTCTCTATGCTACTCTAKAAGCATTCAGCAGGCCTAAAACAAAAACTATCGTAGAATAAACTGCCAGTAGAGAAAATGAATGCAAGGAAAATCATGTAAATGTACTCAGTATACAAAATGTGGACACAGTACATTAAAATCACCAATTAAATTTTTCCCAAATAGAGAAACAGTATTTTGCTAGACTTGCTCACAACCCTTCTGGTATGTAGAATATCTTCACAGAGATAAGAAATCTGAATATACAATGAAAATGAATGAAAGTATATTTGGAAAGATCCTCTTCATGTTTATCACAGAGAAGACAGTACCATCTTTGAGGCAATATGGTTTCTCAATTAATATTCATTCTCCAAATTAACTGGATCACAAATTCCAATATTCCAAATTAATCTTTCTCCATTGCAAGAATCAAATGACCAAATTGACAAGGATGAGAATTCAGATTGCTTGTGTAAAGCCAATTTACATGCAAGCATTAAGGAACAGTCTTTAATGATAAAGTCATATCAGAGTTTTCAGCAAGCCCCAGTGCCTCAGTTCTGCAGGTGATTCACTGAAGTTCTGCTTATTTCAGAGAAAGCTCTGAGTGCCTGTGTGATACTGCCCAAGATATCAAATACAAAGTTTCCTTTAGTGGTAAGTAGTACCATGTAAATGCTCAGTTTGCAGCACKGAGCTGTTGGGGAAGTTATCCAGTRACAAGAACACAYCTGATGCTGAAGTAGCAAGTGGTGTTTTCTGAACACAGAACATCCTGTATGATCTGAAGGGCGCTAAAATCCAATCTTGTGTTCTAAAATGTACATCCAAATTTGGTGAATTTTTCTGACCTTAATCTCTGTCAGCTCCCCATCTGTAAAACAGAGATAATACCACATCCCTCACTGGGGCTTTGTGGAGATAAATTTAATTTAAAACCTGTGTAGCACTTGGATGCAGTAGTGATGAGCAGCACAGAAAAGCCTATGAGGAAATTAATAATTCTGACGTCTGAGCAGGGTCTGAACAATGTGCTGGAAATAAGGCTTAGGGCCACATATCAAACACTCAGGATAAAACAACATCTCAAATAGCTGCTCATTAATTGAGCACTGTCCATCTTGTGCACTGAGCAAGGAAGAAGTTTTCTGGAAAATATTATCTGTTTTAGATAATTCTGATTACTTTATCAGGATGCATACGCGCAAGAGAAGTTGAATTTGTGTTGCAATTCCAGTCTTAACACTCTCTTCTTGTGCCCACTTGCTTTTGAATTGTTAATCATGTTCACTTCATAAAGTTTATACATGTAACATTTATATAAAAAAGAATGAATTATAATCTCATYGTGAATCTCTGATTTCCATGCAGAAATGGTAATGAAAGAAATCTTGGTTTWAAAAAAATTCTTTAGAAAAATAAAATACCACTCTTGCCTCGGCTTGGTAAATTCAGCAGGGCTTCCACTGAATTTCCTTTTCAGTTGCTTGGAATGGTCCAAGTGTTACTTCTGCTCACACTTACTGTGCACTGCCATAAGAAACTTGGGAAGGGAAAACACATCAGGGCACTGTCCTTTTAATTTTAATCCAAGGTATTAAATTTTAATTCTCAACAACAACAGCAGCTGACATACTCCCCTTGCTAGTTCCTGTGGAAGTAAATCAGGCAGAAATTAAGTTAGAAGTGCACTTGGGAATGACAGAATAATAGAATCTCCCCAACATGCTCTCCAGTGCCTTCCTCCTTGTCAAAAAAAATCCCCTCTGCACTTGCAGAAGTAGGTGATGGTGCTTTTCTGGTGACAATCTCCTGCTCCAGACTGCACAAACACACTGAAGGCAATGGATACCTCTGTGAGTGCCCTGGGAGAACAGAGCCCTCCCAGAAAGAGCCCTACACAAACAGCTCTGCCACCTGACCAAGGCAGCAGACTGCAGGAGCATGGACAGTCCCAGGCCTGACTTCATTCTGCTGACATCTAAGTTCCCCCTTAAAATCCARAAGAGTTACACTCAGAAATAGAGCAGACCCAGAGCCTGCAGCTCAAAAAGTTTTCCAGAACTCAAGTATTRAAATAGCATAATGTATTCAAACGCAAACTGATTTTGATAATAGAAAATAATACGAAAAGATAAAGTAGATTTCCCAGAGACTACTTGCACAAACCCTTAAGAAAATAATACTCCCATTTCATTAATATCATTTATGTATGATTAGTGCTCTTAAACATCCCCAAGAGAAGTAAAACCTGTTATATTCCAGCTAAAATATCTGTCTTCAGAGAGTAATTAGCAGACTTTTTTGTTCAAATCAACACCAAATTCATTTTACTTTGTGAACAAATCTTTCATAATATAACAAATATACAGGAATAAGAAGCCAGAAGGTTTTCTATCTAGAATATGCCATCTTCTCAAAAAAGCAACAGAAAGCCAACATCTTTTAAATATTTAATTAGGACTCMAATCAAATTTACATAGTGATGTGCCACATTCTCAGCTAGTGATGAAGACAAACATCTCTGTGTGTTATCAGTACTTGCAAGGGTAGTGATTTCTGTTTCACTTTGCTTACAGAAGGTCTCCAGAGATTTTCACACTGTTGAGCATCATTTAAGAATTTTTTTTAGCTTTTTATTTAACTAGTTCATTGTTGATATAAGTTGGGAYGTTACAGTTTCAACAGCAAAATATTTGGTACTTGATCAAAGATTGAGATATGCCCTAAAATAATTGTATTTGTCTTTAGCAAATACTACAATTGAGTTTTGAACAAAACTGCTGATTGAAGCTGATGAACATTACTCCAGCTTGACATGAATTGACAGACGTGATACCTAGCAAGGGATTTCCCTGGAAATTTTCTAATTTTCTTTCACTAATTTAGAAAAGCTTTATTTAAAATCTGCAAGAATGTACTGAAATACTCTGGCTTCTTGAAATGTTAAAAAGTTATCTAGAAACTAGGAATCTTTTACATGATCTAACATTTCCTAGCAAAAGGAAAAGGGAAAAAAAAAAAACCAAACAACCTATAATTCAATCACACAACTAATAAAATGGACATATATTTCTCACTTCATGAGCTTTTTGAAAAAATCAAAAGGGGAAAATAATTCCAAAGAAAGCTTTCTCCCTTTTTCTCTCTATTGAAATACTTAATTGCCAAGTAACCAAATTTCAGTAAGCAGCAACAAATACACAATCACACAGATACTGCTACAAAATCACTATGGAAATCTCCATGCATTTCAAGGGTATGACTTGTAAAAACCTAAAATATCAAACACAGATGTCATTGCCAGCCAGCAAATWTGTATTTTCCAATGACAAAGTGGTATGAAATTAAAAACTTTCATCATTAWTCGTTAAAAAAAATTAAAAATACAAATTGACCAAAAAAAAGTAATAAACAAAACCCCTTGCCTTCAAACTTGACTTAGCTATTTTCTCTTTCTGACAGCAATGTAACCGGCTAAACTGTGCATTTTCCTCTTCCCCCAGCATCAGAAGATCAGAAAATCGAAGGTGAAGAGAGAAGGAGTAGCTCATTCTATTAGAACTCCTATGCTGTCTAGAAAATGTTGACTGGAAGGGAGATCTAAAAGTGTCAACTCCGACCTCAGGACAACAGTGGGACTGTGGCAAACACTTGATCATTTCAACCATGGCTCTGGTCTGCCGAATCTCCAGGGATGGACATTCCACAACCTACCCCAGAAACAATATTCTTCATATGGAGGGGGAAAAATGTAGATTATGAATGAAAACTAAAGAAAACAATCCTTAGGTTTCCACCAAAAACATCACAAGCCTTATGGGGCAGCAGATTCTTACGTTAGATATGTACTACCCCCTTCAACTTGTTGGATGGAAAGAGAAATTCAACAGTTACACAGCAACTGTTCCAGTTCCACATAGATATTCCAAGCTGTGACTCACCTGTGTTAACCTTAAAGAATGAAATGTTGGGCCTTGCTCTTTTAAGGTGCAGGACTAATACTCTGTAATTCATTGTTTAACTGAAGAATGTGTACAGGTTGCCATGGCAATGGTTAATCCATATTCCTACAGCTGAATACTTTCTTCAAAATWATTAGTTTTACAAAGGACTGATTTCCATCTCTTCAGAATATAGAGCACAGGATACTGCAGCTCTAAATTTGCTCAGGTGCAGCCTCTCAGGTTGTGCCTGTGCCCTGGACATTTGCACTTTTAAAGCAGGCAAGGGGGCTTTGGGGGCTCACTGCATTCCTGATAACAGCTACTCTGTGGAATTAGCAATTTCGGATGAAAAATCTCAGATGAAGTCACAGGATCTCACAAGAAGTCCCTGAAGCAATTGCATCCCTTGAAATGTAATTTCAAACCCAAAGCAGTGTGGGGAGCAGCCTCACTCCCCTGGTGAACACCTGTAGTTCTGTGCATGGGGTAAACAGTGCAGTGACCCCATTTAGTAGGAGATTCACCTTCTGGAAGGAGGGATCCTGCTTTTGCCTACCTTGTGCTTACTCAGGTGAATAAGTAACTTTGCTAATTGGGCTGGGTAAATTTTTTTTTTAATCCTGCAATTTCTACATGCCCATAGAGAATGGCTTGCTAAATTGGAAACAAAAGTATTTATAGAGAGAAGAAATATGTGTGATGTATTCTTCAGAGCATCATACTCATGGGAGAATTCTGAAGACAAATCAGAGCATATCAGTAGTGTGTCATTTATTTTATGCCCATTTGCTGCACACATACACATATGCCTACACCCACTGAACAAGAAAGGAAAACAAGACAGTTCCATTGCACGGCTTGTCATTATTTCTGAGTTGGAGAGGAACCTCACTAATATTCCTCCAGGTATTTGAAATGCCCTTTGTCCTTCCCACTCATTTAGACTCCCCATCCCTACTGAACACACACAGAGTCAAACATTACTGCTGCAGAGGAAACAAGCCATGGCAGCAGGAGGCAGAGCTTTTCCTTTCCCAAGTTCACCATGTAGAATTCACCCACCCCAGCGCAGGGTGTTCAAGAGAGCAGGGTGGCAGACGGATCTGGACTGAGCAATCCTTTATTCCACAAAGAGATGCTGCTAATGCCTATGAACAATCAGCTCTTCCCCAGAGGCCACCCYGTCCCCCAACAAACCAAGGTATGGAATCTGACAGGACAAATATTGATTTCCCCAGAGGAATTAATTTTTCCAAACACAAGTGAAGTAATCAAACTCAAATCAGCAATCAAACTGCAGCAGCAGCTTGCATTTAAAGACATTTAAAACTATTATACTGCAGTGCATCTAATATGTAAACATTCRGGACAGCCTAAGTACAATATGTATTCACTTACAGACCTTGAGTGTACTAGATGTAAGTGTTGCCATATTTAATTATTTCTGAATCAACACAGTTTTAAATTAATTTCTCATTTTATTGTGGTTTAATTTACTAAAGGCACAATCCAAAGCCTTTCCACAGGAAGGAAAGATTACCATAACACTTGAATTGACTCAAAAGATCTTCTCAGAAATGGTTCTTATCACACCAATATTGTAGGTCCCRTCTTCTCTGCAGCTATTTAGTGCCCCTTCACTTACAGAAAGGTAATTTAGGTAAATTTTCCATAATTTATTTTACTCTTTGAAATAATTTATAGCCTATATGCCCATTTCATCAGTCAGTGGCATGGATCTCCCAGATATGAGACTTGTATTTGACCCATATTTAACTGACTTTAATAAAATMAAGTTAACCAAACTTGAAGAGGAATAAAAAGTGGATTATAAATGGATATGCCTAATCCACTCAAGATCACTCCTATTATTTCATTCATCCCATTATTTCATATCAAAATAATATGAAATAATATGGAAACTGGAAAATGTATTTCTTAACTGGTGCATATACAGTACTCTRACATTTCTCTGATGAATAAAGTACATCTACTATTAATCCCCTCCTAATTTATTCCATTAACTTATTGTCTATTTGAACAGTTTATTTGAACCACCTACTCAGGGMAAAGAGTGATTTCTGAAATCAAAGGTAACCCTAAGACAATACAAGTTAATTTTCTGTGTCATCTGATTAACTTCCAGCAGTTCATATACTTTTCCACTGTTACAGTGAGCACATTTTATGCTGCTTTATAGGAGACAAGAGTTCACATACAAGAGCAAAGCCAAACCCAAGCACAATTTTTGCTTTTGCAAATATCAACTGGAGAAAAAAAAATCAAAAAATGTTCTAAATCCAAAAACTTGCTATCCTCAAATGTCCTTTTGTATCAAGATGATTAAGGAACTGTTTTTTCTCAGGCAAATATTCAAGTGAGGAGGGAGAATAATAGAATGATTATGTTTACCAAGCTTAAACTCTCAATCTGTGGAYGGTATTGTTTCAGTATTCAATCTATCAACTTCTACTTCAAAACCTCTATTCCAGATGAGAGCTCTTGAACACTTCATCTAACAGATGTGTCCTCTTACAAAAAAATTTGTAGACTTCCAGATTGATCTACCAATCCTAGACTTAAAAAAATAAATTAATGTGATGGCTCAGTTCTTGGAAGAACATTTAGAACACATCACCCTCTTGCCTTTGCTTCCCCCTTCTTCAAAACTGTAAGATCAAGGTGTACAAAATAAAACTCCCCACGATGCAAAAGAACAAACAAAGTGAAGTGACAGCAAACTAAGCCAAACTTCAATGARCTTTGCAATTATGGAAATCTGACTTAAAAAAACTTGTGAATTGTTCACTATAGAAGTCAACAGAGAAAAAGTGATTTGGGTTGTAGAATGTTGGGCACTGTTTAAGAACAAGTTCTGTGCTCATGGATAGTCTTAAACAGGAATTAGGTAATATTGGATTAAAAAAAATCAAAATAACCAACATGATTTAGATCAGTAGTGAAAGCCACATAATGAATGAAWGAAAGTAAAGCCATTCCCAGCAATGCATATGAGTCAGGACTAAGCAATTGCATAACTGATCAAGGAAAAAATATATTTAAAAAATGGGCAGCAGAGGACACTAAGAGATTTCATACAGAACACAGAATTTATCACATGCTGCATATATGCATGGTTTGTGGCAAAAGTATCAATAGAAGTAATAATACAGAAAAAAGACAAAAGCATTCACTAAGTATTGGTCCTCAGGAAAAAGTGAGATGATGCCATTGCAGGGTGAGTGCTTTCTACAATTATTAGAGAGAGAAAGTTAATTAACAGTTGCTGAAATTAAATAGATCTGGATAATTTTCATCCCAAAACTTTGAGACAGCTAGTCAAGCAGCAAAAAGAGTGTCACAAAGAGATTACATTGCTAAGCTTTAAAAAAACAAACAAGCAAAACCAATATCCATAAATTGGGCAGGTCAGGCAAAATACTGGAATGGTTAATGCATGACTTTACTAATAAGCAAGTAAAATACGGAAAAATTAATGCCACATGAGATGGATGTATGGGAAATAAAGTTAGCTACCTGGAATTCACCTTTTTTTTTTCTTTAAATGCATTAGAAAGCTTGACTGATAAAAATTAGGGTACCCTTCAAAAGGGTACATTTTCAAAAAAAACAGCACAGGACATTTTCATTAAGAACTAGAACAATTCAACATGACATACATAAGTCAATATTTTTTTAAATCACTAATAGACACTAATAAATAACTGTAAATTAGAATAATATGAGTTTAGATGAACACCATAGAATTTGGCATTTAATTCCAKACTAGCATCATTACTGGTATTTAARAGGAAATTAAAATCATTGAAGATAAGGATTYTGCATAATAGACTGAAGAATGCTCTGACACASAGTAGAACACAAATGTTCAGCAAGAAAATCACTTGACTGAGAAATCTGAGCAAAGAGAAGCAGAAGCTGTGCTAAACATCAAGTTATCAGGTATCTGTTGCTGTATTTGCATATCAAGAACAAACACTGAGAATCAGGAGTTTAGAAGAGTTCTGGAGTCACTGAGATCAATGTCAGAGACTTTTCTGCAAAGGTTCAGCCTCATCACTGGACACGTACACAGGGAAGTCCCAAGCACACAAATGGATGCTAAATTACTTTCTGCACTTGGCACTAGGGCAGCCAGAGCWGGAATAAGGCCTCATGCATGGACTTATAATTTCTTTTAATCAGGCAGATACATTGGAGAATATTCAAGCAACACAAAAACAACAAATCAATTAGAAAACATACTTTGCCAAAGGGCACAGAACTCCATCTATCTCTCTTGTTGAAGGGAAGCTTGAGGAGTGTCTTGAGTGCAAAAGTAGCTACAAGCCACACAGAGCTTAGCAATTTAGAAATAAAAAGGTATAAAGCTTCTATTGATGGAAAATGATAACTATTAAAAGAGATGAGCTCRGAAAAAAAGTGCCTGCTTTGTTTGGTGCATTTCTCTTAAGGATAACTTATTATTGGAACAAATTACCCAGGTCAGGATCTTTCAGCAAGAGTAATTTTTAACAAATAAGTTAGGATGGTCTGAAATATCTAATTCCAACATTAATTCATTTGGGAAAGTGGTATGGCTTTGTCCAGGGACAGTGGAAGGCACTCTAAGGTGACTGCACAAGTGCCAGCCCCTCCAAACTAGGAATTAGTTCCTTGAAGGAATTTTACTGCTGCACATTGCAGGCTCACAAATATTGTGGTGCTTTTTGTGTCATGACAATGATCATTGAGCAGTDTGATAGGGGACCGAGTAAATGAGGTAATCTGTAATTAAAATTAAATGTAAGTTTAATTTCTATTACACCTTTAATTCTGTTATGAATTCTGGTCCAGTACTTATATAATAAAGCACATTAATCAACATTATCTCTGTACCTTTTTAAAAACTTGGTATGCAACCTCTTTTCTAAGKGCCAAAAAAGTCTGCCATCACAAGCAGAAAAAGAGTGATTTACRTTTACTTTCAAAACACAACTTAAGGAGTTTAGGATGACAGTTGGAAGGCTGGTTGTCACTAATCACACATATGTTTCTATTTGCAATCAGGTAGAAAACTAMAGTTTAAATTTACACTAAACTAAGCACAATATTTTCGTTTGCAARAAGTAAACAAATATTTGGCTTTTTCTCTCTGCAGTCCCTCATTCCAAAATTGTTTARCTCAAACTGGGCAAAGCTTACTCAAGAGAAAACACACAAGGCAGATGGTTAAATGTCTGTATGGTCTGGAATTCCATGAACTTCCAGCTACCAGCTGACCACAAGGTACAATGGCTCATAACCAGTACCAGAAAAAGTAACCCTTGGGGAGTTCTATGAACCAGCACATGGAAAAGTGGTATTTTGTGTCCAGTGGTCATTTTCAAGAAAGTTCTTCTGGCACTGGAACTTACTGCAATGTTCTGCTAGCACACTCTGACCACATCCCGCCTCCAGTTTGGATGAAAGGTGGATGCAATTCTCACAGACCTGTATAAGCCAGTGCATTCCAAGCTAAGCCTAATAACTATAAAAGGAAAATCAAGTTGCACAAAAGAAAATTAGTCTGCATACCAAGTCCAGCTAATTTCACCCGAGAGGAACTCTTCCAACAAGAAAGACAGTTTTAAACAGAGGCTATCTCCTCCAAATAACCAAACCTTTTTTGACAAACTGTAAAATTCAATTTAGAGGTTACTTATATGGGAGTTGTTTCTCTGATTCCAGAAATGTAGCCYTCTTTGGATAAGGTATGGCAGCTACACCACCAATCCAGAACTGCCAGTATCTTCAGCTAGCAGGGATGAGCAGTAACAAAGAGGCCTCTGGGCTCTAAACCCCCTCCAGGGATAGCAGAAGTACCACTACTAAATCTCTGGCAAGAAAACATCACTTAGCAGACTGCAGATTTTTTTTTATTATCTACATGTCTCTATTTTCACCTACCCACTGCTTTCAGCCTTAGGTTTTTGAGGTAAAAGTAAACATTTCTCTAGTGCACAGAGCCATCTCCATCAGAAYGCTCTGTGAATCATTCTTTCTTTATGCTCCTTTCATTGGGATGTGGAGACAAGGAAGTCMTTTCTCAGCACTACAGCAAAACTAAAAAAAACTCTAAAATCAGTAATGCTAGGCAGCAGCTCCAGCATGAAGAAAGAAAAAGAATTTGCCATGTAATTTCAAAAGCTGAAGAGATGGATTCATAAACAGAGGCCCAAGAATTCCAAATACTACTTCAGTGATAAGAGGGGGCCAGGTATTTCAGAGCCAGGAAAGCTTTGCCCACATTCAGCAGGTGAAACAGCCAAGAGTCCTAACACAAACACACACAGACCCCCACAAAGCCCACACTCCTTCTGAATTTACAACTGTACTTCATTAGCCTCCCACTCTAATGATTCCAGAGTCATGATAAGAAAGGACCTTATTTACTGTGTCTCACTTTGCCTGAAGAGAACCATTTTAATGGTTACAGCGCTGTACAAGTACCTCTGCTCAGGGCACCTCTTCATTTGTTTAAAAACAGAAGTCTTCTTAAAATGCAACACACTTTTTACTACAGGAAAGAACATAAAAATAACTGCCTTAGCAGGAGGCCCTGTAGTCTTTAGGGATTGAAAARCAAAGAAAAGAGCAACCCAGAAACCTTAGAGTCAGTATTGTGGCCTCTTGGAAAGAGGTTTAAAAGATCAAGAGCATATGGATTAGCAGCCCTTTAGGCAAGGCTGGAGCCTTGATCTTATCTATGAAAAGGCAAGAACAAAAACCAGTAAGAAAGACTAAAGAGTGAGCTCTGTTTAATTTACATTTCTCCATTACTAAAAATTACAAAGGTACAAAGTTCTTTAAGGGAGAAGATAAAATTCTAATTATTCAAATTTTAAAATTTAAATATATTCAACCTAAGCTTTGGATCCGGAACTGTAGTTTAGGATTTTTCAGTGAGAAAGAGGGGAAATCATTGATCTTAATATTCATCCCAGTGTGAGGGGAACACATACCAACCACAGCAGCACTGAAAAGAAATGGCTCTTTAATTTTTAATGCAGTTGTGTGGGTAGGGGAGGGGGTCATGTGCACTGAGATGCACACACTTCTGGATTTTCTTACATCTGATATACTCACAGGCCACAGCAAATTCTCTAGAGACTGGCAACAGCTGATACTTAAAGACTTGGACCTAATGTTTTTCACACAATTACCAGCTCAGTGATACTAAAACACAACCACTGTGCAAAGCATTTCTTTGCACCTAAAGGGTAAAGGGGGTTTGCTKCCACTGTGTAGAGGACATTGACACAAGACTGTTACTGGTTTACTTTTCCCCCTGAAATGATGAAATGATGTGATAATGAATGCTGAGCAAGAAGGTACTAACACACCCATGACACAAACAGAAAACCCATGGGGAATTTATCAGGGAYAAGCCCAGGGAAGGAGGAAATTCACCCTGACACAAACTGGTTAAGAGTAAAGAAACAAACTGTGCTGGGGGGGGGGGCTGTGCACATGATTTATTCTTTAATACCTTCTGCTGCAGTATTTTTGGGGCACATCAAAGAACAATACAGGATGATGTTGACAATCTCTCTCATATATAAAAATTTCATTATAGAGTGTTCAAGGCATCTCTCTGTATGAGAAACAGGAATTCATAGGAGTTGATTTTTTTCTGTCCTGAGGAAACCCCTCACCCCCATGGTGACTGCGTTGGGTTTGTGTGGCCAGGTTTTGGTAGCAGGGGGCCACAGGGGTGGCTTCTGTGAGGAGCTGCCAGAAGCTTCCCCCATGTCCAGCAAAGCCAATTCCTGCAGCTCCAGGATGGATCCACCACTGGCCAAGGCTGAGCCCATCAACAACAGGGGTGGGGCCTCTGGGAAAACAGATTTGAGGAGGGGTGGGAAAGCCTGACACTGAATACTCTTGCCAGAATTTGTTCTGAAGGCTGCAGATGTAAAATACGATKAAAATCTTCTAAATGGGAAAAGAAGGAAGAAAAAAATAAAAAGATCAGCACACCACTGTCAGACCTGCAACTATTTTACATTCTAATAAGTTTTTAAATGGTTCTTGTAAACACTTCTATTTCCTTCTGCAAAGTTTTCAGCATTAACTTTTACAGAGATCCCTTTACTCAATGTCTTCTCTTATAGAATCACAGTGAAATAAGTTTTATTTTTTCATCAGCAAGAAGTGCAGAGCTCCTTTCCCTCCTGTAGTTACAGCAGCTGGATAGCCTGAGCTGACTGAGATGCACCCTCATAATTTCCATCTCAATTCAGTGTAAAACTCTCCCCTGTTTCCAGASCTAAACTGGTGCACTCCGTCCTGTCTTAATTATGTGGCTGCCAAAGTCTGCCTCAGGAATGATTGCACCCTGGAAACCCAGCAGAACTACTGATGCACTTAGCACACAACATAGACTTCAGAGTCTTCAGAAAGGATGGCACTGCATTTCTGGGCCTCATGAAAAAACATGCACTCTCAGTTGTTTTTTAATACACATGGATGAAATTGCAAAATCAGAATATGTAATAAAACCAAGAGATGAAATTATCCTCTCAGTCCTTCCACAAGCAAAATGAATTAGAGCTGTATTTGATTTTCAGAAGTAAATTTACTTAGAATTTGACCCAAAATTCATATGGAAGATAACCAGTACAGGAGAGCTAGCCAGGAAAAGCTGCCAACAGTGCATAAAGAGTTTTAAATAGAGGCCACTACCTACTGCTGCTTTCTTTTCCAACCTAGAAAAAGAAACTGCTTACCAGATGCTGAAATCTTCAGCAGCAAAGAATCTATCATTCTCTTCTCATTACTGCACTGCACATGAAAAGTACCTTCCTTTGACTTCAGTGTAGTCAGATGACTACAGACTAGAAGAGGAGAAACGGGCCCTATGTTTTATTAAACACTTTAAAAATTGATACAAAGAGTGCTCCAGTAACAAGAGCTGACAACTTTGATTAACATAGCTACATTTCCTTCCTGTTCCTGCATCACAGCCATTGTAATTTAAAAAATAAATAAAACCTTCTTCATAAAGTACAAGAAACTTCTAAAAACAGCTATTTGTAAAGTCAAAGCAAAGAAGAAATAAACCTAAAACCTTACTCCTCCCAAGTCATGCTACATAAAGTGGAAGGGTCTATACCTAGGAAGAAGCCTCTGCCAGGATTGTGCAATTAACTYTCATTACATTAAGTTCTCAAACAAGTATCCAGAGTCTCCACAAGGCATCCAGGCAGAAAAAGCAACGTGGTCTCTGCCTCAGACCATCCCTGCAYCAGATGGACTGGGGGGTTCACAGAGAAGGGAAGGGAACACAGAACTCTAAACACCACAGCTTATTTTCCYTCAGAGGCTACAGAGCATCCCCAATACTCCCATGTGACACCAAACAAGGTTTCTCATGTGGTAACAGAATCATCTTGCCCTAACACCATTCAGGCCTATTTAAGTCACATTTTCTGTTGTTATTYTTCTTTTTTTTATTAAAGTAGGCAAGAGCAAACAGCTTTATAATCATATTACCTAGTCTCAGTCAACTGTTTGCCAATGTAACAATATAGTATAGTGGTGTATATTAAAGTTCAAAAGTTGGACTCCAAAGCAAAACCTATTGAGGAGAATTATTTATAACCTTTAAATCAAGCTGCAGGGRAAGAAGTGATAAGGCATTCTGGTTGCCTGTTGGGGCAGTAGGGCACAAAATGAGACAGGATAATTTAAATTCTTCACATTTATATTTTAACTTTAAAATGTCTGTGTTTGACACAAATAAAATAACCACCCTCATGCAGATATAAACATTGGCTGTGACAGCACTACTTGTGTAGTCTGAGTGCCAGGGCATGTGCAAGCCCCCAGCACTGGAAATGTTCTGCTTTTGAGGACAGAAATTTCCTCTTTTACTTAGTGACAACTATTAGTAGTCAAATTCATTTTACTAGGATTACTTCCAGGCTCACCAACACACTGACTGTGTACCTAGAGAATTGTTCTACTGTCTGCAGCATCTTGGCAGTACCAGAGCACAACCAAGATTWGATTTTCCTGGGCTCTTCCGGAAGCAATTTGGTAAAGAATTATTAACAATAAAAAATAGCACAGAAAATACAACAAAAGCTAATGCAAAAACTGAAAAGGCTAAGGGAKACCCTACAAACTGCAGGGTATTTTAGATTATATGCTCAAACKGACTTGGAGTCATGGAATTCTTTTAATTTATGCTTCTGCCTTTGATGTAGCTGTTAACTGAACGTGTCACTGACCTTGGGTGGATGACAGAGGCAATCATTTCCCAAGGATGAATTGCTCTTKAACAGTTCTTCATTATCAGGCAGGCCTATGATTTCTTTTAAAGACTAGATATGCCTCTATTCTTCTGCTTTGTTTATTTTGATAAAGCAAGTGTATCTCATTACTAAGGAACATGCTAAAAATCTATTTTATTTCCASCTTGTTGCATTCCAGAGTATAGATCATCTTCATGTGTTTTTTTGAAAAAGATCTGTATAAACATTAATAAGAATTACTGGATACTGAACATTTCTGAAAACTCACAGGAACAGCAGGAGGTTTAGTCATAGAATTTTTAATTTTCTTTTTTAAGTCTGGCCAAAAATTGAAAGTATTAAGCAATCAAACCCAGCTTATTCCATGCCTAGAAAACTGTGGTAGACCTTATCAACCCTGTGATCTTTYCTCATGAGGTAAAATTTATTTTTGATTCCAATTAGCCTCTGGATGCCTCAAAATAGGAAGAAGGTCCCTGTGGAAATTGTGTCCTTTGCTCACAAAGGACAAGAGGACTTCCCAGTAATACCAATGCACATTTGTCATTTTATGATCCTCCTGGCACCACTGATCTTTGACTAAAAAAACACAGACCAAAAAACCTACTTTTTCTCATCTCTCCTTCTTAGAATGCAATCTGCTTTTAGCCATCTCTATGATTTTACTCTTTCTTGCCCTTTCTTTAGCAATAACAAGGGAGGAATATCTTACATTAGGTTCCAAATTTTAGTATGCAGGTTGCTAAATATTATATGCAAATACTTCATAATATATTTATATACTCCCCTTAAAGTTTGCCAGTCTCAAAGGGGTTGAGACAAAAGGTTCTTAGGAAACTGAAGCCAAGTATTTCCAGTCCTTGGTATTCAAACTAGAACACTGTAAGGGAGAAAGATTTTTCCTGATGATCATTTTAGTTAATGATCTTTACCCAAAGAGCTCTCCATGGACTCATCTCCTCTTTCAAAGCAGAGCTCCCTGCATTCAAACCACTCCCCTTTCCCAGTCTCTTAATGCTGGATYCACATTTCAGTACTCCAGCCAGGAGACTGCCCACCACCAACCTCCACCAACCAGAACAAGCTCCTGCAATTCTGGACAAACTTCCAATTCTTCCAGTTTGCTCCCCTTGCTGTGTGTTTTCATGTATCACTAACTAGAAATAGCATGTAAAATCTGAATTCCTTAGTGATTGATAAGTGCTTTAAAGTCTGTACCTGCTCAGACATCCAAATCAAACTTCCTGAGCTGAAAAAGTTACTGCTCTTCAAAYGGAAAGATTCTTATTTTATAAACTTGGAGGGTCATGGTCAATTGATGACTACCATAGAATACTACCTGAAAGTATGAACTTTATAAGACAGCACCTGAAACACAAATTGCTTGATGCTGCCTAGTGCAAGCAACAATAATCAAAAACACAAATAGTCAATTTATTTTAAAATTGCCACTACTTACACAGTAAACACAGCTCACTCTTGTATATAAACATTTTCAAGTGAAACTGCTTACACTGGACAGTAATTTTAGCAAGCTCTCCAATATAATTTGCTTGTCTTTTAATGAAATTTAACTGCTGGGAATAAGGAGCTATAAGCTGACCCCAGGTTGCCATAAAGCACAAGCCCTCACTCCTCTGCCTGTGGACTGAAGTTCAAGATGAGCTGCTCAGAGCTGATCCATTGTTTCCACTGAGGGAGCCAAATGTGGTTCCCAGGAGAGGGACTGCAGTGACTCCTTAGCAACAATCCATTCTCACACTTGAGAGTCTTTAAAGGATTCAGAATTTATAWATATGATGAAGAATTTCTGTTATAAACTCCTGATGCAGGAAGCTCTCCCCCTTGATTATTGTTTGAGAAGAAAACTAAAAATGCCACCACCTCGTCTATAGTAACAGGTGAAAGGAAGACAAAGGATACAGAGTGTTGGTTCAAAACTCACCACCCCCAAGTACCAAATCAATGCACAGCAGGAAGTCCTTGCTATACTTTCAAAATATTCAGATAAAAATTTATTTTTCCAAACAAATAAAATAATTCAAGTTGAGGATCCTTAAATTAGTATTTTGCAAATTGGGCTACATATATTGCCAGATAAAATGGATTTCTTTAACTTCCCTCATTTTTCTGAGATGAGTTAAGAACACAGTTGTTAAAGTACACTGTGAATTAAATTTTGTAAACCTTCTATTTAACAGAGAAAAGAGACACTCTAATTTCAGAAAATGCTTTTGCTTCTAAAGTAGTTCAGAGTTATGATTCTGCTCAGCCCCAGCTGAACTGGATTACCTACTGCATCATCTAATTCCCTGTCTTCAGAAATATCAAAGTGCTACCAATGCTAGCAGGTTCTGGCAACACAAAAAACTTGGACACTGTACTCACAGTGAAATGAAAAAGTTGCACTAATGCAAAGATAAATTATGGACTCAGCATAAGGAGTGAGGGCACAAACATCAACAATATCAGCAAATAGGGATATTAGAACAAGTATATTAACCCATATTTCATAAATTCTTCATATTTTTGAGATTTTTAAAAAATGCAATAGAATACTCTATAGCATTTTCAGAGAACTTTATGGATGCTGCATTTTAACCTGTTGGGTAAAATACTTTGGAAAACAAAGTGCAAGTTAAAAGATTTTAAAGAATTCCAGAACATGTACTTTCAGTAGGTACTACTATCCACATTATAATGTCAAATCCATTATCTGGAATTGAAGTTAAATCTCACATACGTACTGAGCAACCCAAGAAGAAATATCACTGTTTCAATATTGGAATACTTCAGTTAATAAATGTTTAATATTGATAATTTCTGGTATGTCCATTTCATATTTCTAATTGAAAGACTSATTTTTTCAGGAGGGCCTTATGCAGGACTGCTTTGATGAAATTCAAAAAGCTCTTGCTTTCTAAGTGGTCATCTCTATTTCCAGGACAAATCCTCAAAAATAAATTAGCAAAATTTCCTTTGATGTCTGCTAAAGGAAAATCAAGTTTTGTATGAGTAATTAGCACAGAACCAACAATAGAGGCCCTGAAAGGGGTAGGTCCCCTGAAAAAGTCCTTTCTCAGCCCTCCAGAGGGCAGATCTGCCAGAMGAGATGTCTTTCAACATTAAGCTTCATATTCCCTGGGAAACCAAGTGCAAAACAATCTTACAATGTTAATGAAATGCTGAGATAGAATAACAAGCAGTCAGATGCAGCTAATATTAATCTTTCTCCTGTGGTTCCACTGCTCTGATGCAGCACTTCCCAATTACTTTTTCTTAAATACAAACACTGATCTCTTTTTTGCAAAGTTAAAAATCAATATTGTACAAGGACCCTGGGCCTAAGCAGTTAATACTTCAGCTAAAAATGAACAACCTTCTGTCACACAGTGACACAGGCCCTCTGCACACAGTGGGGCTGTGTAGATATTWTATCATTCTTTCACCAAAGTGCAGGTGAAAATTTTACCCTACACTGTAATCTGCTTGGAAATTAGGAAAATGATGCAACATAAAGAAACCTGCTCTTCTGGAAGCAAGACAATAAAATAAGAGAAAAATCTAACTTGCTTTGGGAAAGATCYGATTTTACAATTTGACTACAGAACCTCGGCATGTGGAAAAAACAGTTTACAGGGAGAATGCCACCAAGCAGCAGGGGATTGACCTGTGACATGAGGACAGCCACCCTGGAGGATGAAGACATGTTGTGCTTTTGCACATAGACTGTTTAGCTTGGGAAAAACAGACAGCTTGATGTTCCCAAAGAGAAGCAGAAGTCTCAGAAGAAGTGATCTAGGAAAAAAAAAAAAGGCAAGATCCTGGCTGGAGAAATTATTCTGGAAGCAAGATCCTACCCATSAAACAGAGGCATGGATATGAATGCCAGGGAATTCCCAGGGACTTGGACCAGGAATGCCCATGAGCACTAACTGCAGGAGGTGGTGCAACACAAAGTGGCTCAACTTTCAYCCAACCTTCCCAGGGCAGCAGCAATGTCCCAGCTGGGAAGGGAAGCCAAGAACAGTGAACACAGCAGGAAACAAGACTGATAAACCAGGAAGAAAGGTAAATCTTCAGTTTTGTTTTAGATTAAATTCCCAAACTAACTGCAGACCATTTACCCTGGTTAATGCGTGTACTGTGAGTCTGCAGCCACAGCAGATAAAAAGAAATTGCAGTTCTGTTTCCAGAGAAGCAGACATGAAGCCTAATAAGTCTAAATGTGACACTAAATTGAATAAACTTGCCGTTGACCAGTCAGTACCCGTTCTGTGATTCCCCTTAATGTCTGACTTTTCAAATCTTAGCAAAAAGATTTGCAGGTTCATGTGGCTTAACAGAAAGTGTACATGTTTCAACAGCAACATCCTCATTCTGCTTATTAGAGTAGAAAAAGTGGGGTGGAAAACCAAAGAAATTTCAGTTAAGYGAACAAAATCCTGAATCAAGTGAAGTACAACTTCAGCACAATTACATGGTAGAGTCTGTAAGAATCAAGAGAAAAGTGGGGGCAGAGGTTTCACCATCTTATTCACCTCCACCCCCCCACCATCAAACACATCCTTCTCATGTGAGGAAACTGAAATCCCCAGGCTACTGCAACTCTTCTCTAAAATGAAAAACAAAGAGTGATCAAGGAGACAAAGAATTAAAATGTCTGATGTCATGCCTCGCTGACTCCATTGAAAGAGGGCCAGTGTCAGAAGCAAACTGATGAGTGATGCTGAGGAAAGAACCATTGAGACCATGGGCTCAAACCCTTGCTGCTGCACATTCCTCTTGATGGAAGATGTGAGGCATCCTGGACATGGGCAGGACATATATCATTACTCTAAGCAAAACATTTATAGAGCAGCTAGCTAATAGCCTGCAGCAGTTTAAAGTATAACATTTCAGATAACTGCTGGATTCTTTTTTAAATCACCAACCAAAAACATCACTTGTTAGAAAACAAAGCAAAGGAACAGCCTTAGACCAGAAAAGAAGTGATGGTATTTTCAAATAGTTGAAGAACAGGAAACAGTACCCAAGGCAAGTTGGGCTTGTCCCTTGAGTTGAAGCTGATGCACACCGAATTGTTCTCTTAGTTCCACTAACAGGTTATGTTGTTTTTTCTATATCCTTTTTTCTTAGCTATCAAAAGAGACCTGCAGAGATAAAAACCTCAAACAACTGTGGTAAATACTAAAATTCCTCTATCCCTAGAAGCAGCCACAGCACAGAAACAAACTACACCTATTGGAGGCCAGGAGAGGTGGAGATTGAAAGTTTGATAGGATGCCACTGTTCAGTCCAGAGACAACAGGGGAGGGAGAAATGCAGGTAGCCCAGATATGCACCATGTACCTTCAGGCAGCTCATGTTCAGATATCAATGAAGAGACAGATGTGCAAGCAGCTGGATAATTTAGATGCTCAGCTCCTTTGAGCCAGCAGTTATTTAGATTAGAAGCTTATTGTCAACACAATGTAGTTTTAAAAAAATTAAGATACTGAACCACTTAGAGCTAAAAGATGAAAAGGAATTGTGCTTGTTGCTCTTTCAGCCTTACTGGAGTTTACTAAAGATGATGATCAACACAGAATGCCAGCCAGTTTAATAAAAACAGGACAACAATAGGAATTTTGAGATTACAGTGAAAGGAATGCCTGCTCAAAGGCAGACAAAAACACATTCAAACACTTATTTTCAAAAGACAGTCAACATAACTGAACTTCAGCCTTAAAAACTTAATCATTTTTCCCCACAGTTAGCATTAAATATTACCCTTGTCCACAAAGGAGATTTAATCAGGGCTACTTTCCCCTAACAAGATAACATCTGGCAATAACAATTATATTGATTATCTGATTCCAGCAACCTTTGCAGAACAAAGCCTCGGCCATGAATGCATAATTCCCACCTCTCTATCATGGTTTATTATGTAATAAGATATTGATTGAACTGGAGGAGGGAGCTTTCTGGAGCCAGTCTTTCAGGTGTATTTAACTACCCCCTAGCTTCTTTTCCTAAAAACCACAGTGATGGGTAATTACACCTCATGCTATGTTTGCCAACTGACTGGGTTTTCAGGGCCCACTTACATTTTGCTCCTTCCGCAAAAGCAGCCATCAAACACAGCCCACGTGAGTAAACTGCTGAACTGCTGCAGTCAGAAACAYCATGACCTTTTGACAGCAAAATTCTTTGCAAAATAGACAAAGCATTAATGATCTTTGATAAATCACATTTTCAGACCCAATCTGTTTTATAGCTAGAAGGTAGATGAAACCATGCCTGGGGTGCGTGAGAGAAAGCAACTTCCCATCATGTCTCCTCCACTTTCTTCTATTTGCCCATTCCCAAAACCACTCAAACCCCCAGTAGACCTTCACTATCAGCTTAGTGCAGGAGCCTAAAGGGAGATGTCTGGGCCAAAATTTAGACAGCTTGGCACAAACCTCCTGGCACATCCCACTATGAGAAATTCTCCACAAAATAATTATAACCAATGTCAAAAAATACATCCAACAGCAACAGAGGGTAATATGCAAACTGTGTTTGTAATTAACCACTTGTTCTGAAAATACTAATATAATTTCATTTTGCAGATTCATTAATAGCAAATTAAACTAATTATTTATATGGCTGTACCATAGTTTGTGCTCTGTGCATTATGCAACTAAATAGCATGGATAAAACTACTACACTGCTATGCAGAATGTAATTAGAATTCCATTTTGCATATGCAATTGCTGCTGTACTATAATAAAGAATTAACTGATAAACAAGATTCAGGATACAACCATTTGTCCTCTTTCCAATCATTATATTTTGTAATGAAATGGCATTGCTCAATTTAGCTCCTAAATATCTTAACAGAGAATAATGAACTTGAGATGTTCTGGGAAGCAGGCTAGGGAAYGCTGTGTCGATAACAGCATTGTGTTCCCATGACAAGAATGAACTGGGAAAGCATATGACATAAAAAAATTCATTTTGTGATAAGGAAAACATTGTGCTTATGCTGTACTGAGTTTGTTCATTATCCTTTTTGTGCATGTGTCTTATTTCTAATGCATCACAGCTAAGTATTTGTGCTTTACTTCATCATTCTACAAAGAAAATGTGGGGGAAAACAAGACCAAACTGTACCGCAAAATGGTTTATTCCTGAATTCCTGCTTCCTGTTCTTTTACTTGAGTCCAATACGGTTTTTCTGTGGGCACTAAATACAAGTACAAAAAACCACCAAAAAGACTCCAAAACACACACAAAAAACCCCCCCCAACCAAACAAAGAAACAAAACCCCCAAAAAACAACAACAAAAAAAAAAAAAAACAAAAAAAAAACCCCAGAACAGTCACTAATTCACTGTAATATAGTGAGAGATCACCTTCTGTTCTTGTGATAGCAGCAGTTTTTAAATAGGGCTCTCATTAAAACACCCAAAGCACCATGATTCCCCAAATCTTACATGCAGGGGACAGACTTGAGAATGTTCTCTCCCAAAGCATCAAAGTGGTTTTTAGAACTGAAGTTCACCAGTAACACACTGAGAAAAGCAATGCTGCCACACTGCAAGTTCTCACCCTGAAAACACTTTACAATATTAAGCTAGCATCATTATCCCTTTTTTATTGAACAAGGCACAAAAGGATAAGTAACATGGCAAATGTCTTAACAGTGAAAAAGCTGGAGACAGAATTTAGATATGACATCCTGTTCCTTATCCTCCTTGCATGGCTACAGAGCTTCACATTTATCCTATAATTTACATGAAAATACAAAGCCTACTAGCATTAGAGTATCTTTGTGCCAAAGAAAAGTTAAAATGTATTAAAAATACCATGACAGCAGCCTGCAAAACCTTCTCTAAACCGGCTTCTAGTACACACCACTGAGAACATCTCAAGCTGACCTGTAAAATTAATTCCTTGTTCTTTTCAGATGAATTTAGCTAGAACCAGAATTAGTGTTAATACATTTTAACACAATTGCAATGCCCTATTTTATACTTCATTTGACAACAAATATGAGCAGCACATAAACCTCAAATATTGACTAGCTCCCAGCATAGGAGTGTGTAACATCCAAAATCTAAGTGTTGCTAAAATATTTTGGAAGGAAAACATGTATCATCCAAGGAARTGGAACAGCAGCTCTTTTCCTAGCCCTTTCATTTTGCATCGTGAGATTAATCCCTAGAGTAATTTCACTCATTAGAACGGGTTTGGCTGATTATGTTTGACCTAAGCTCTACTGCTAGCGCATTAGAGCTTGTTGATTTGTTAATTAAAAGTGCAAGTCCATCAAGCTAGTCACAAAACAGAAARCCTCTTCAGAAATAGTAGTCTCTATAGCTGCTAATTTCTCCATGCCTAAAGCCAGTTTAGTACACAGGAGAGCAAACTATAAAGGACATTTTTTGTTCTTTATGCAAAAGCAATGAGCAATGAGTAATAAAAGGTATCAATTATTCACATTGCTTCCCAGCAGTTCAGAATCTCAAGAAGCACAAAAAAAGCTATACTGCTTTTCAGCAAAGAGCAAAAATTATTTGGTGATATGCAGCTATCTCTGTACAGAGAATTTGGCTAAATACATTTAGAACCAAGAAAAACAAACCCATCTTGATTCCTTTCTCTCAATTTATTAATAATATGGGTCTTTTGCTGAAGTATAAATTCCAGAATTGAAAACTAAGATGAGAGAAGCCACTGAATAGCTCATACTTGGGATTACCAAGCCAAAATATATTTCCTTGCAAGAGTTTATGCCTCTGGAAATGTTGAGAAAGCACACGTTGCCCTTTGCCTCCTTGACTTGAATCAGCTGTACTTAGGCACCAAGAGCTGAACATTTGAAGGAGAATTGCTTCCACAGTGGTAGGGCTTGCTGATGCTGGAAATATCATGGTGTATTGTAAATATTGKACAAAGCTCCCTGTGGGTGTTGGGTTTTTTACTGGTTTGGGGGTTTTGGGGAGTGTGCTTTTTTGCAGGGGGAGGTTGTTGRGGTTTTTTTGGTTGTTGCTTGTTTTTACTTTGTTTCCTTTAAGGGAAGAGGTAAGAAACAGTAACAAAAGGAACATGAAAATATGAAATGTCAAAAATGCTTCAAAAGGTTTCTTTATACTAAGTGAGTAAACCTTTGCACAGGAAGGCAGATTATACATTTTAGAGTTAGTGTTTGTGTTAAAAGAGTTAATGAAATGAGCAGAGAATAAAACCAGTGCTTTGTATTCAAGCTGCTGCTTTTTGCATGGTCACCATATCCCAGTTTGTAAAAGCTGAGCAGAAAAGGCATATTGGCTTTCCAAGCTTTTTAAAAGTAACCACTCTGCCCATCAGGCATTTGATGAATTTGCTCTTTACAGCTCTTCTTAACAGAGAAGACTCAACAAAAAACTGAGTTTTGTTTTTTTTACTTTTCCCAAAGTCCTTAAATTATTACATTACAGTGGTTTAGAATATTGATATCACYATGCATTTTCTAAATAATTAAATACAAAGAATAGAAAGGGCTAGCTTTGCTTTATGGTATTTTCTTAATGAACTCAAGAGGGAAAAAAGGATATCAAGAGTTTATGAAGTGTTTAAACATAAAACCAAGGAATTATAGATAAAGTTCCAAGCCATTAATCCATTATATACTGAGAATTGGACAAGCCCAGTGAGATATTCTTTCCAGAAATGAATTGAGCAAAGCCATCAGCAAATAGTTAACACTCTGAACCTCTGAAACACTCCTTGATTCAATTCAAGCTGCAAACCTCTATGTTTAGAAGCTAATTTACACTGGAATCTGGAATTTAATCATCTCTTCTCATGCATTTGAAAAAGGATGACTTTACTTCACATAGTCTAAATTAACTTTGAAATTTTGCTACACATAGTAATATAATATCTAGTCAGATATGCTGATCTTACCTTGAAATAAATTAATTGCTTGATTCGTCCTCTTAATATTATCCTGATGTTGATAAAATTTCCCTAGGCAGCATTATGAGTGGCTCTGGTCTTTGTTTAAATTGGGTGGAATATATTTACAGATATACATATAAAATCACATAAAAATCATCAGGAGTGGGGAAAGGAACAGGTTTGTTAGACAGGAGGTAAGAAGAGATGAAGGGGAAATAATTTTCTGTTTGATCCAAAGTTCACTGATTTCCAAATAAATAAATCAAAGGCCTTTGAAATAATTTTGTTTAAAAATTGTATTTGCAAAGTGAGGACATTGTTGAATTTTCCTTTTGCTGTTGTTGTTCTTTTGAAGTCAACAAAACCTGGTCCATTATTTACATAACACTTACTGTAAGAAGACTACCAAAGTGATTAGCTATTTATTTCTAAAAGTGCTCTGAAGAATCCTCTGGAAGGGAAAATTCTGAGAAGTCTAGATGTTCAGGCAGTAAATAATATGGGAAGTATATGATTTTCTTTCCCTCAAGGAACAAATTCTGCAATCAGTAACAAGAGAGAGAAAACCCATAATCAATATGAAGAGAGCCTTCCTATGCTTCAGACTGTATGAAGGCAGATGTGTTTTTTGATAAGAGTCCTCYAGCTCAGGAAGAAAAATGTCAAGTATTTGCTTGATCTGGTGGGTTTATTCTTGTTCACCATTTGAAGAGAACAGCAAGTTCTGTGATCCTTCTAAACCAAGGTCCTGACCTTCACAGAATCACAGTGCAATCAGGCTGGCTCTTGAGAAAGTCAATCAGTGGGATGTTAGAATATGCAATTGTTAGTTAACACACTAAAGATTTCAACTGGTTTATTATCACCATGCTGGGCTCTGCCAGTTCACAGGAGTTAATACCAACAGAGTTTCCACAGAACAGGACGTGAGAACAGCCATTTTCAGGGAGACTAAGAAATTCTCCCAAGGGAAACTCTATAGAAGGGTATTTCACCAAARGTGCCATTTATTTATTTATTTACAGTCTATACTATTTCTCATTTTTCATAACCCATTATTTACAACAGAATACAAAATGTTATCTGTATAAAGTCCTCAGTGATAGATTAACCTACCCAATARGCAAACCAGTAATAATATCTGTAGACAGATTAAAATACCTAGTGTTGTAATCTTTCCCTATTTTTGGCCCTGAACATAGGCAAAGGTATGACCTTCTCTGCTTGGGGAAGCCTCAGTGGCTCTGCAGGCAGTCCCTGTGCACATCCACTCCAAGTTCCAGCCCAGACAGCCAGGGACAATCCCTGACAGAAGTAGCACTCTGAGGTGATGACCTAACCTGCTGAAACTTTGTTCCTTGCTCAAAACATCGGGATTATCAGCACAAATCAGCTCCTGTGGCATTGCAGTGCCTTCTCTGAGYGCCCAGCACTCAGGCAGGCAGAGGAAGGAGCTGAACAGTCTCTCAGTGAAGCTGGAGCAGCAGCAGGCAGGAGCAATGGGCAGGACTTGGTGCCAGCCAACCATGAAGGCAYGTGAGATCAACTGCACCTTCCATTAGAACAGAAAAGCTGGGTTTAATTACCTCYAACGTTACTAAAAACATCAGAATCTGTAACTTCCATGCCATTGGCAAACTGACCTCTGTGGCTTTGTTGTAACTATTAATAATAAAGTAACGATAGTAAATTATGGGTGTTCATGCATAAAAGTCATTTTTCTGATTAAGAAATTCTAACTTAATTTGGAAACAAATATATTTCTGCCTTCAGGAAAAGAAAACTGAGAAATAACTCAAATAAGGAGATATCTGCTTTACTGTTTAAGGTGGGGGAAAAGGGTTTTAAGTTAATTTTTCAGGAAATATGTGTAACCAGAAAAGAAGGTTTCTTTTTTTCCATCATATCAAGAGGGATGAGAAAATATTAAAGTAATGGAGAAATAAGACATTTATTATTAAAACAAACTGATACTGAAAGATGTGAATAACACACACAGAAAAAAAATAACAACAGCAAAACACAAAAATCAAAATAGAAATCCACTCCCTGACCTTGAGAGCCAGACTTCTGTTCAACCAAAAGAAAAAGGGGCTGGAACACAGGTGTTTGTCTCAATCCCAAACAGGTTTATTCACTCTGYGATAGCAACAGTTGCCTTTAATCCAAATCCAAGACTAAACCATTCCTCAGCCAGAGCACATCTTTAACCCTTGTAACATACTCCAGATCTCCTAACAAGATGTAATGCTGAGATGTACAGCCTGGTAACATTAAACACCTTTGGGCTGAGATGGAAATAGGATCAAGTTATTTGTATTAGATAAGGTTTTCTTCTCCAGCAAAACCAGCACAACACTTRCAAGTATGACAAAGAGATGCTGCAGCACAAAGATATTGAAATAATCAGCTGGAGGTATAAACAAGTAAATATTCCATTTTCTTTCATTTCCAGAAGAAAAAATAAATTTTAATATCAGACACAATATGCCTCATGGAGAAGGCTCTACACATATAGGGAATTAGCCCAAAAATAGMTACTATATCAAAACTATAAAATAGTCAGCAAATAGGAAGAACAAGTGACCCTCAACCTTTGGTTTAACTGCATATTACACAAAACAAATTRGACAAGCAAAACAATTTGCTTTTCAGAATTCACACAAGAAAATGCTATTTGCAGAAGGCTAAAAATGTTCTCCCAATATTGCATGGTATTTGGATTATCTATTATATCAAGAGGCAAAAAAAATTAAACATCCTGAAAATCAGGTCCACTTGTCATGGAAAGAAAGTTTGTGAGGAACAATAAAAGAGGCTCCAAATTGAAGTTCATAAAAAAAAAAAAAAACCCAATGCAATTGGTCTAGTATCAAAATTCAAATGGGAAAAGAAATGCAAGATATAAAGGTTCTCAGACTGTTTCTTGTAAATTAGAAATATAACCTTTCATGGGTTCTTTGCCRAATATTTGTGTGCAGCAAAGACCAGAAATATGAGAACATCGATCAGCATCTAACAAAGGGTCTGTAAAGGATTGCTAGAATTCCTACCTGTGAGCTGTCATCCCTTTTGAACAGAAAGATAAACATGCTAAMGAAATTAAGAACTGGATTAAGCAAAGTCAGTATGGAAAACTCTGGAAGTTGTTCAGCCACAGGAAGAAAAAGAATCCYAGCAGGAATATTTTCAACTGAAATGCTCTAAAATGAAACAAAAGTGGGACAGGTACAGTCAAAGCATGAAACAGTTCTCRCAACAAAATTTCATAGTCAAAGCCTGTCGTCATGTTCTTTGATTATCTCACCTCAGAAATATTATTTTTTTTGCATAGGACTCAAGAAGCCGTGGGTCAGCTCAATACCATGTTTCCATCTGCCTGATATGCAAACAAAACTGAYACTGAAGATGCAAAWGTCACAGAAWCATAGAGTGGTTTGGGTTAGAAAGGATTTGAAAGAGCATCACTATCTCAGGAGACTTCTCCTCTGCAAGAGATCTYTTCAGGCAATACTGATAGGGTTTCATTCATTTACTTCTATTGAAACTGGTTTAGAAAATAGTGAAGCTCTGTTCTTAGAAGGCATAACACCCATTCTTTGAAAATTCCATAGAAAAATCTAAGCTGCTSTCCATATCAATCAGAGTGTCCTAAAAATATAATTAAAAAGGAGAGAAATTCCAGTGCAATAGAAGGCAAATCTCACTTTGCATGGATTTTCTGATGTATACCTCCTGAGCACCACTTCAGAGTATCTGTGAAAGGTAAGACTACTTCAAACACACTTGTCCTTCTAYTCCTTATCCCTACCCTCCTCCTCTCTGTCACAGTTCAGGCTCAGTTATGCCATGGCACTGTTCAGCTCCMCTCCCTGGATTCAGCTAAACCTTGTCTGACACAGTTATTTACTGCAATGCTGCTGCTGCTCTGAGGCACAGCAGAAGTCAGACAATGTTTCACAGAGGCCTGAGCTCTGTATTTCACAAGTTCATAGGGAGCACAGAGCACTACCCTGTTTACTGGAGGACCAAAGAGAGCAGTGAGCCCATCCCTGAGCAGCTGACATTTCTGCTGAGACACCAGGCCACTGAACACCCACGGGATGAGACAGGAAGGGATTGCCCCTTTCCTCCAACAGGAAAATTAACTTCCTGTTTTATTAATACCTCATCACTGTAACATAGTGCAACTCCAGGCATGGAAATCACAGTAGGGAATAATGGGCATCTTCTGTCTTTACAGAAAGGCCCCCATTCTCCTTGTAACACGTGTAACTCTCATAAAACACAAGCACACTAACACAGCACATTAAACCTGGTGAACTGGAACATCCTTTATGAAGGCCAGTCCTGTTATCTCTTTGCTGGGCAGTAAATCAGCCCATTCTGCATGCACACACTCACTCAGAGACAGGGTGGCACTCAGAGGTTAATGCAGCCCTCCCTCAACTCCTGACATTGGGGGTACAATTGCACATGCCCCGTTATCCTTTTTTATGTTTGCATCCAGTTGAAGAATACTTGAGACCTAAGAGAGACATCAAAGCCTCTCCTCACATGCGAATTCACAGAATTTCCAAGGTGTGAGCACTGAATCCTGTCAAAACTYACACATGGAATGCCAGTTGCATCACTTTTTGTTAATCACTTTGGTCCTTTAGCCCAAGGCCAGTATTTCTTTTGATCAATATAAATCTTTTCTGTCATCTTATTTTCGCTGTCACTCTGTGAAGTATTATGTTGCTGAGTCAAGATCCTCATTTATCCCTGGTACTGCAGTCCTGTTCTTCCTGACAGCTATCCTGTGAATATATCATTATCAATCTCCCTGATCCTCCCAGGTTTGTACATAAATTCACCTCTCAGGAATTGACTTCCATAAAGTCATAAGTCCCACCCCATTAAATGCTACTTGCTGCAACAGAGGCTTRACTTGAAAGCAGCACTACTGAGAGACGTGTTTGTTGTGTTCTGTGGTGAAGAACAACATTCAGCAACAACAGGAGTAAAAACATGGACCTTGAAMGCTCCAGCTAATTTTTCACACCCACACAAAGTGCCATTCAACCTAATATTTTGTGYAGTATCAGCTCCCCCATCACACTGAACACCCCTTTATACTTTCATAAAAATACTGATTAAACRCATACAGAAAAAAAATAGTTTTTAATTTTATTCCCTTAGCACACAGTATAAGACAAGTATTTGTATGCACAACAGTGAGACCTTTGCATGCATACATCACAAAGCAGGATTCTTGCCATTTAAAACAGCTGAAAATTGAAGTATTTTTCCTCTGCACTGCTACTCAGTATCAAAATCCAGCATTTTTCATATCAGTTAACCAGAACCCCAGTCCCCAGTCAGGAGGAGGAGAATGCACAGCTTTCAGAAACACTGCCAGTACTGGCACAGATTCACTGCTGGAATAAACTGTAGTCATGCTGTAAGAGTATTATCACTCTTCATAGTGCAACACATTTTTGACCACTTCAGAAAACACACGAAAGTTGGGGTCTTTCTGGGCTTTTTTTCCTCCATCCTGCTTGTGTACACTCCAGAACATAACACATCAACTACAGTTATCAGCCAGGGAAAACATAATGAGAATATTTAAATAGTAGTACTAATTAAAACTTCTTTCCCTCTCATTCCTATTCACTTGTTGACACTATAACCTTTGCATTTTGTTCTCTGGGTAATAAGCSCATGTCCACAAACAGATACACACAGGTACTTCTGTCTGTATTTACACCAGTATAAGACAAACTGAATTTTCTTCCTCTCAACCATCCAGAAGCTGACAAAGTCTGTAACAGRAAACAATGTCCTATTCTTTATCATATCACCCCATAATAACAGGAAAACCAATTGGTCCTTACATGGAAACTGCCTGCCAGGTTTGGTAATTAAATCAAATATTTCCATTTCAAGCTATTCACATGCATCTTCAAACCCAGAAAAACTTTCAGAATTACAAATCTGATGTTAGACATCTTAGTTCTTGRTCTTAGCTCAGCCAAAACACCATCACATTTGTTGGCAGGAGCAGATAATTTTCAGTACCCTTTCCTACATCTATCCCTTCAATTTCCTAATTATATCTATTTTTGAGCAGACAACTGTATTACCATAGCAAATAACAAGGATAATCAATCACATGCATAAGCAGACCAGAGAAGGATACKGACATCTATCCCTGTCCCTTGTGTGTGTGATTTTCACAGCTGCAGCCATTCAGGACTTCAGTAAAAAAGGAGATCACAAGGATGCCCTCCCACAATCAACAGGGGCTCGGGGAAGGTGTTTTGGAGGGGTTTTGGTGGAGTTATTTTAAGAAAGAAACATTTTCAACATGAAATTGCTCAATTTACCAAACTTTCCCAATCTCATCAAAACGCCAATTTCTTTGTCACCAGAGGTATCCTGCCAGTGTTCCTGCATAAAATCCCTTTTGATCCATATATGCCAAGACAACACTATTTAGCATGGTAGCTACACTTGATCAGTATTTCAGAAGAGAAAAGAAATACTAYAACCAATATCTATGGAGAGCTTATTAATGGCAGAAAATCTCAACAAGCCACATTAGGATATAATTAAAAACTTATGGCTAAAACAACAGGCAAGCAGAGAGATTCATTACTAAAAACATCTGTGAGGAAATGTTCTTGTTTACAGCAGCTACTTCTTTTTTAGGGGTTTAGCATTCTTCTTCTTAAAGCAATTTATCTTATTCTGCAAACAATGACATATGAGTTTGGGGAATTTTTTTTTGTGTGTGCATGTTAACAGAAAATGATAAAACATTACTTYTGTCACCTTGTTCTCATTCTTCTGAAAAAATCTCCTTAGACAGCAGACAGGCCTGTCCCCCCCAAAAAGACCATTTGTATTTATTTATCCYGATAAAACAGAGAAGTGTGTGATAATTCCAGACAGAGACCAATTTGGATCTCATTATCTCCACACTTTTTTTTCAGTTACTGCATTTTTCCAAGACCGTATGTACCTTGGCAAGGGATTATTCCTTTATTATAACTGGAAAATATTTTATGTCTTCTCATATGAACCATGCAACACAAATAATCTTCACTTATTGTATAATAATAACATAGGCGTGCACTGTCTGGTACACTTCATTGCCTAAATGGATTTTAAAAGGTAGATTTTTGGTTTCTTTAGTCCAAAAAATTCTTAATTTCTGAACTAAAATGCTTTTTCAGAATATCAAATCATTTCTTGTTTTATTGATGACTATGAAAGTAGGCAATGATCTTTAATGTTAGCTCTTTGTACCATTTATCTTCTGAAGCATTAACTGATTGAAAAAATGAATCTTATTTTCAAAATGAAAGAAAATACAAAAAGAAGCAAAKACAGCATTTATTTTCTTAAACATTATGTATTATTAATAAAAACCTGCAGTAATTCAGCAGAATTATTATGGAGCTCTCCAGTAAAAACCTGCCACAGGGAGAAAATAATAAATAATAGACTGTCCATCAAGCCAGGTGAGCCTTCACTGTGCAGTGAAATGTACTCTGCAGCAGGTGTGGATCAAAAGTCACTTTCTGGAGCACAAATGGATGAAATCATATATTTCTAAATCCTAATAGTTAATCATTCCAATTTTGTATACTCTTCTCTGCAAAGGGAAGGGCTTAGAAGTYAGCTTTAGCATATTTCTTCTAGCAGCTCTCGTGGTGAATGAAATTTTGACAAATAATAAATATTGAATGTTTGTTGAAATTTACAATCTTTGGAGATCATCATTAAAAGCTAGATTATTCTACTATTTATTATTTAAGGGGCATAATCAGTGAATGCCTTAACTGTGTTTGCATCTAGGATTTAGATCCATGCATCTAAAATATGCAAGGATGCCAACAGAAAATAATTTTTGGTTTAAATAGGACCTATTTTAACCATGACTAACCAAGACAGTTACAATGTTAATAATTCAATGTTGCTTGAAAGCCACTCTCTTATGATTGATTTATACAGACTGAAGTAGGCACATGTTTTATGCTACAGGTGGATGTGAGGTCATAAGAAACCACTTTACAGTCTTCCCAGAAGTGCAGTGTCAAAAAGGTCACCTGTGGTAAAGGATCTTTTGGATTAGTCTTTCAAATCAATGCATGAATTAAAGGCAATTTACATATAAATGGGCTAATACTCTGGCTTTGAAATTAGATGAATTTTTAAGAGATTTAAGAAACAGCAGAAAAGGTCAGTTAGGCATTAAGTATACATAATGCAATTTTTAAAAACTCTTTGTCTTRGAACTGCATGTTTCTRGTTTATTAATATTTTGTATTCATAGCCTGTTTTTCTCAGAAAGGTGCTGCCAGCTATTTGTGAGCAACTGCAAAAATAATCCGTGCCAGAGGGAGCAGATTTCAGGTAAGTGTGGTTTCAGACAGAAAGAGTGAAATTTTGTTAATATTAAAATATTCTGGAAGAATTTTTCTTTTTATAAGGAAAAACTAAGAAGCTGTAAYCAAAATTAGTTAAGTTTATTATATACTGGAAAATAAAATTTTAGGGATACCTTCCCATATGAAAGGCAGGAGTGAGGTTTGAGCACTGGAAGGGGGGAAGGGGTGGGAGAGGGAGAAAGGTGGGTTTAACATTTGGCTCTTTACCTTGTTCTAATTTGATTGGTAATAAATTAAGCTAATTTTCCCAAGGCAGGTCTCTTTTGCTGGAATGGTAATTTGTGAGTGATCTCTTGCACATGAGCCTTTCATTCTATTGTCTCTCCCCTGTCCAGCTGAGCAGGGGGGATGATGGAGAGGCTTTGGTACCTCACAKCCAGCCAGGGTCAACCTGCCACARTCCTACAGGATTTAATAATCCTGGGCCATTAATGTAATACTGACAAACCAGCATGTGTTACAGACATCACCAATGCTATTCTATGAAAAGACAGAAAATCATTTATAACAAAGTTCATAATCCTTCCATGAAGCTAATTTTAAATATTACAGAATTSTAAAGAAAATATTATTATCTAATCAACCTTGCTGACAGTTTCCTTAGAAAGCCTGTTTTCTATCATACTGCACACTGCAAAACTGAATTTTCTGTGATAATTACTAAATTGGTCCCTTCCCTTACAGGAAGGCAAAAGAAATCAACAGATGCTTGCAATRAGCCATGCAACAAAAGAGAAGAAAATTGAGAAAATTTTAAATTTTGAGTCAATTTCAGAAGATAAACAATCAAGCTACAAATAGCATTCTGAGGTACATCAGAGGAATCATTTGAAGACTCTTTTAAGCTTCTTTTTATTCTTTTTTCAATTCCCTTTTGAATGGTGAATTTACTCCTACAGAACCAAAATAGCTTAAACCAATTACAGATTTACCTTGATAAATTTCCATTYTGTGCAGATACTTTTAGAGCAGGTATATGATTTTGTTGATAAAAAAGCCAGATTACTTTTGGTTGGTAACTGACTTTTGCTAGTGCAGATTATGCCCATAAATGGGGTTACTTCTTTAGTTGTCTGTTACACAGAACCATTTTTTGAGGAAAAGCTATCCTGAAAAAAAGAAAAAGAACATTTAATCGTATTCTATTGTGGGTTAAAATGCAATGATTACTTATTTATACAATTTTGAATGGTTTCACGTATGAAGATGCTGTTAGGCAGAGGAACATTATCTATTGCAAAGGTATGAGACTGAAAGCATATGTTGAACAACACCTACATTTTTAATCACTGTTTTATGAGAAGAATGCAAAAAATAATGATATAAACACATCACTGAATCATGTAGGTGCTGGAAGATCTTTGATCATTAAAAAACTCCTCATGGGAATGAGATCTAACCCTTAGAAAAATATATTAACAGCAGATTTTGTGAAGTTACACAAGAATTTTGTAAGATAACAAAAGATATAGTTTATAAGGCTATAGAAAGTTGTGTCAAACATAACAACAAAGGGCATGAACTTAAGCTAAGGAAGGGTCATCTTCAAAGGGAATGCTGGAAGAAAGGTTTTACACAGCGAATGGTTGCGATGGAAAATAAACCGCTATGACAACCTTWGCAACAAGTGATATAAACTTTAAAGGGTGACAAGCATGGGAGAGACAGTTATTGTGCAAATATAGAAAGAGGGAGAGAGAGCTGTCTGGCCTTTTCAAAACTAGACTTTGCATCCATCCGTCTTTAAATCACCAGCATTTCAGCCCTATCTGCTGCCTCAGAAGTTCACTAAAAAGAGAAAATTGACACCAAACTGAACTGAAGGATGTAACAAGAAGATCCTGACAGTTGAAATGGGTCTTAGAGATTCCATCTACAAATGTTATTGGCTGAACTTACTMATTTCAGTGAAGGAATAAATCTTGCCCTATCTATTTCAGAGCCTTCATTTCTCTTGTAATGAGTCTTCACTTTAACAAGTTTTGATTTGCGTTTTATAAAGCAAACRCATAATCTTAAGTGACTACCCATTAAAAATACACTCAAGTTACATAYTAAAAAACCTTGAAAATTTATCTTCTGTCATCTGGATACCACTCTAAATCCCACATCTTCAAATGTCAGAAAAACCAATTTTTTAAACCATGCTATGAAATATCAAGTTGAATACTACTTTTGAATACTACAGTTGAATATTACTTCTTAAGYTCAGCTGCAGAATAGACAAGGGAAACTTTCATAAAGCAGACAAGCCTCTGGGGAAATCCAGGCTGCATTTGGAACTGTATTCTCAGGAAGGTTCAAAAAGGAACTTGATGTAATCTTCATTACATATTCAAAGGCACACACAGTTTCAAAAGTAAAAAATAACTGATCATAAAAAAATCTCACTGAAACAAATACATATAATCAAATCAAGATGGCTCCAGATGCTCAGTTCTTCAGTGAAGGGATCAATAAAACAGCTAAAAATTACAAGATTCTTTTTAAAATTAACTCCACTGTATTCTACCATATCCAAAACAGGAAAGAAGCTCCACTAACCACAGCCACCTGCTTGCTGAAGAGGGAAACTACCTCTGGAATTAACATTTTTTAATATCTGTGCTAACAGATTCTACTATGAGATTGATCTTGGCTTACTATCATTCAGCAATGTTGTTAATAAGAACATTTTTTTATCATAATTACTGTATTTTAGGAAGTTGAATAGTTCTTTAATGATTTTTGGGGACTTTTACCATAAAGAAAATATATTAGCTTACCAGAGCCAGATCATGCAATGAATCATTAACAAGAAGGTGTTTTCTGGATACTTCCCAAATAAATACCAGCTGATTTGTTCTCAGGAAGCAGACAGTCACAAGCATCTCTTACCTGAGATACCAAMCCAAAGTCAAACACAACATGTACTAAAATATCTAATGTTCATTTATAACTTTTTTGTCTCAAAAGCAGTACACTATGTACATGATCCTGCAAAGATTCAAAATGATACAATTATTTTCAGATTTAAAAAATTTATTAGTTTTATATCAATTTTTAAATTCATTTAAATGGAAGAAAAATATATACTACTCCAGGTGTACCCTGGTGATCTGGTTACGAGGAACAGCACATTTCTTATCTGTCAAGACATCTTTGAAGATCAAGATGGTTGAAGAGAATCACATCAATGSACTGAAAACTTTAGGCCACTGCATTTAAATAATCATCTCCACACACCCAAAACAGAGACTAATGCCAACATACTTGGCTATCTGGTATTTTCTGTATGTTTTAGGCAAGCCAATCCGGATGCTCCCTGACTCCTTGCTGCTGCTCCTCTCACGGAGAAGCCCTGACCTTGCTCACCTCCAGTGTAAGGACAGAGCTCACAGCCATCMGTGTCACCTTGCTGCACTCCAGGAAAACACATTTGAGTTGTGCTTGCATCACCTTCCAGCCCCTTTCCAGAGAGAAATGGAATGGGGGCAAAAAACCACCCACAACAAAATAAACTGCAGGGGAGAAAACCCCTCACTATTCTCAGCAGTCCACTGTCTCTTTTTTTTCTTCTTTGAGGAACAAGCTGACTCTAATAGACTCAGTCTGGTTTTTTCTGCCTCCTTCTGACTCTAATTGTAARGCTGGGATAGAGGAAGACACATCTATTTGTTCCTCTCTGTCACTAGAATGAAAATGTCTCCTGCTATTTGGTCAGCTTTGAGCAACCCCCTGCTGGACAAGACCTCATGTCGCTGGAGAAAAGCAGAGGTCATGGCAGGAAAGCAAGAAAAAGATTTATGTTAAAAGTGTAAAACTTTAAATTTTATTTCCCAATTGCAAGTGACATGTTTACARAAGAAAAAAGTTCTCTGACACAGATAAAGAAGTAGAAATTCCTCAAATAAAGCACAAAATTAAAGAGCAAATCTTTTTCCCYATTATCAAAAAGCAATAGTTACTTCCATAAAGAATTAATAATGACCATCCAAAGCTTTATACAAGAGAAGAGGGATGRATATCACATATATGATAGCTGCTGGTTAGCAGTGAATAATATAAAGCCAATTTACTAGGTATGTGTCTGCCAATACATCAGTTGCTAGAGTTGTTCATTCCAGAGCTAAACTATTGCATAAGTAGCAATCTCAAAACATTTTTTTACAGAATGCAAATTAACAATTAATGGAGACAGTGCTTTTCAAGTAACAGTTTTCACRTTACATATTTAATAATGGGGTTTTTTTCACAAAATGACTGATGGTAATTCTTTGTCTTMACAAAAATACAAATGGACTTTCCTGCAGCATTTACATTTTCTGCCATTCAGTGAGTCAAAGTGCAAGCAAACAATCCTGCATGTCATCTAATTCATATTTTTACTTCTGGCAGGATAAACCCAGGTCAGGTCTGTATTTGCCATTTGACTCTGCAAAGGTGATCAAAGAACTCAGGAGCTGCAAGGGTAGCTTGACCCAAGTTTTTTCCTAACCTATTCATATTGAGAAGATTATTGGGTTTCTGATCCATTTGCATGCTCAACTAGCCCTGTATTTCTTATCTAACCTCGAAATTTGTTCAAATATCAGTTCTTTTACAGCTGTTCTGTTTATGCCTAAGGGAAAAAAAAGTTTTTATAGTATTTTCCTTCTTTGCAATGATCACCTGTGTGCTAAACAACCTCAGCTCTTGGGAACTTGGAGGCTGAGAAGTATTCAAGAAATGAAACCAAGTGAGACTCCTCTTACACCGGATCACCCCTATGTTAGCCAAGAAGTTTATTTACAGAGTGGGAATAGATCACACTCCCCCCCACCTCCAAAAGCTGTGACCACAGATGATTAATTTRTGGTAAACCCAAGGCTTTGATACTTTGATACATTTTGTGCCACTCACATACTCTGTCTCATGCTTTCTTGGATAATTTCCATTGCACTCCACTGCAATTACCAAAACAAACCCACAGCCCTGTCAAAGAGGGGCAAGAACAAGAAAATGAAGCCTAAATGTACAAATGYTCAGTGTACTAATGTACAAACCTCCACTTTCCAAACCAGAAGTATCGYAGTAGTTCCTTATAAAAAGCGGAGATTTATAGTAAGATTTTTCTTCTAGCTTTAAAACCAGTGAGGTTTCCTCCCTGCAAAACTAACAGTTCAGTATTGAAAGGTTTGATTTCATTACATAATTTCTCTGAGGAATTACTTTTACAGTTACCAGCTCACTTGCAGGGTCACTTGGGGTTCCATTATTGCTRCACGCATTTGAATGGGAAAGACCAAAGGCTTCAGTGTCTGGAGATATCCTGGCTTGATGAAACTTTAATTTCAGAATTCTCAAAGGCACACCAGCTGCACAATTCAGCTCCCCATTAAATAACATTARCTTAGTGAAGAATTAGAAGATGCAGAAGGCTTCAAGCAGGAAAGCAGAAGAGAGCAGGAGAACAACATATTTCAGCAGAAAGTCAATCCCTCTCCAGGGGTCAGGATGTACAGCTGGGCACTCTATTTACCAACGCCAAGCCTCTTGGCTTCATAAAATTGGCTTTTGTGGTTGGATTAAAAAAATTTTGCAAGAGCTATACAGGAATAAGCTCAATCAGAGATCATGAAATAACCATCACCCCAGCTCTGCCTGCTGGGGATTGGACAGTCCAGCCTCATTTCACATTCAAAAGAGCCTTATATGCAGTTTTTCCTGAGTATCTAAAGCTGTTTCATATTACTGGATCTATAATAATCCTTATTTTCTTTCCAAAGCATTCTGATTAACAATAGTGTGCTACCAGTTCAAAGACAAAGCATGTAGATTAAGAGACTCACAGAGGTCAGTGTTACATGATTTACTTTATTTGGGGTGGAGTTTTTTTCCCCAAAGGTGTTTACAATCACTGTTTAAGGATTCAATGAATATGTGTCACATTTATTTTGGTATTCATTCCTTTGTTCATTGCTGCACAGCCTTGCAAAGAAATCACTGATGGTCTTACTCGTGTTTCAGCAACCAGAGCAGAGTGCTCATGAGAGAAATACATGCTTACATCAGGAGGTTGCAGGAGGCCTCTTCTATGTATTATTCAATCACCTGGAAGAAAACACAACTTGGAGGACTTCACTGTAGAGGCTCACAAAATTATTCAGTGGAGAAATTCAAGCATAAGTGTTTGTTGTGTGGGAAGAGGAGCTGTACTCTCAATGGGAGCCTTATTGAATTCCTCAGAACAGAACAGTTCAGTTTGGGAGAACTCAAGTGGTATTTGACTTTTTTTTTGCCACAAAACCATCAAACCAAAATTCATTCAATAATCACTAATATTTAGAGCATCAATTATCTGCTATCTGTTGAAGAATGAGTTACCAAATTGACAGTTTAGTAAAAAGTTTCATGATTGGAAATCATTACCACAAATATAAAATATTTTATGATAAGCTCAAAATAGGAATTCTGTCATAAAGCAAAATCTTGAAAAAACTAATGTTTCTTTGGTGAAAAGCTTCAACATTACCTCTTCTCATTCAGGTTTTCTTTTAAGCCTCACTCCAAATATTTTCATTAGATCTGCTTTAGAACAAGTCCCAACTCTATCCATACAGATCACACAGCTACAGCTAATCAAAATTCTGACAGGGCTACATTAATTGACATGAACTTCCCAAACCTATACAGTAAAGCAATGCATAGTCTGAAGACTAGGAAAAGCAAAAATGTTTCTCATTCTTGCACACTGCTAGGAGCTCCTCGTTAGAACCTATTTTAGCCACCCAAGGATTTTAGCTCCAAGCCTAAGAAAAAGCCTATACCATAAAGCTCAGAGCATGATTAGAGTGATTTTGCAGTGTGTAAGGAAGGGACAATATGCCCCTATGCATTTCACCATCAATTACACTGGTGTGCTGTAGGAGAATGGAGATTAACATTCCTGTCATGCACAAGATCTATGCAGCTGCCTCTTATTATTTGGTGAAGGTCATGAGTAAGGCCAAACCTATGACTGCATTCTAGCTAAGTAATTCAGCAGCCCCTTCTCCAAAAGTGATTTGATAATGAGTTATTAGGAAATATGAGCCTGGGGTAAGAAATGTGCCAGTGTTTAGGAGACAAGATTCTGCAACAATCCACAGTTACTGCAAATTAGTGACATGAAGATTTCTCTCAGTGTAAGTAAAAAGCCACCATGAACAGAACTAACCTTATGTGGCATTTTGTCAAGTCTACAGAGAGTTTAAAAACACTGGAAAGTGCTCTAAGTAGTAATTCTATTAAATTAATGGTATTTAATGATTCTATTAAATCTCTCTATCCAGGTGCCCACTCTGTGCTTGCCAGTAACTTATCTATTGTTTAGTTGCCAACCATACAATTATTGTCATCCAATAAAACACTTTTGGTTTCATAGAAGTAGCATAAGCCTTTATAAAGAGGAAATATTTGGTTCCAGAAATGTAATTCTGTAAATTGGGATCAATTATTCAATCAGAAGAAYGGAGAAATTCATACTTTGTCTTCTATTCTTTCCAAGCATCATTCTCAATGGCAAACAAAAAAGTTAACAACAAAAAGCACAGCATTAGGTATTACAAGAAGTTAACATGGGAAAGAAGGGCTTGAAGGAAGGGAAAATTCTGATTGGTAGGGACATGGGATTTAAAAATATCTACCTTAAGGACTCCTAAAAGGTAAACTTGACTGTTAGTGACCACTCTAGGATGGTCAATCTAGGACTGGTGCTAAAACATTCTAGTCTTTAGCCTGCAAAAATACCCCTCTTTTTGAGCCAAGCAATTTGGCACCACAAAGGTAACTCTAGAGGCCAATTTAGATAAATTTATTTATACATATATGAGTATAAGTATGAGGTTTTAAGCCAACACTTTGAAGAGACTGACAGAGGCAATGTTAACAAAAAGCTCAGACATCTACTAATTAAGAAGCTTTATTCTTGAACATATTTCAGGTATGTTTTAGAACTATACCAAWATTTCAGTAATTTGACCTTCCTTGACATCACACACATTCGCTCCTCAGCATCTCTCTTAGAATCATTATTTAAGACTAAAGCAGAAAGACACATGAAAGATACTTTAAAATAACTGTCAAAGGTGATAGGCAGGATTTCAGCTCATTACATTAAAACTCCATCAATTCTCAGTTCCAGGAAGGTTTATCCTGTGCTTTGACTATAARTTCCACCATTTTGACTCCTTGGGATAAAGCACACAGAATCTAAATCTCAAAATTATAGGCTCAGGTTTACAGGACAGGACCTAGGACAGCCTTTTAAAAAAAAGAATAGCAAGGAACTTGATTATTTTGGTGGGCTTTTCATTGCAATCTAAAGCAGCAAATTAGTAATTATCATAAATTACCACATAGCTTTAAGGATGAAGAGAACTCAAAGAGAAATACAGGAAAATCAGAGCAGAAAGTACAAATTTTATACATTTATCAGGAAGTTTTTATAGGGATTTGGCATTTGCAATGTTGAAGAGAGAAGGAGGCATTCCTTTATCAGGGTGTATGGGGGGAGATTCCCGAGTTTGTCCTCTCAACAAGTTCCACACCCACGTGCTCATACACCAACGTGCTCAAACTGGCCCTCTCCAGGCTTCCACCTACAGGCCYTAAGCTCCCTGGATCAGAGAACTTCCCCCCTGTAGGTCTGTAAGGCACCTCTCAAATGGGCTCCTGATTTGCAGCTTAATAACTCCTTACTAAAGTAATTCAATTTACAGGAATGTGGCTTGTCAAACCTTTAAAATATGAAAAATGAAAATACATTGAGAAATTCAAATACTTGTAAAATYCTACCATTGTGTGGGAGTACTAGGAGCTTGGACCAATTTGAAAACACAGAATAGTCATTTGAAAACACAGAGAAGCAGTTTGAAAATCGAAATCCCTAATTTTCTAAAACCCATATGCACAAGCTTTTAAGTGGCAGTTGCTAAAAAAAAAAAGTCATTTAAGAGCAGCTTCCACTAGAACAGACTTTGGGATGGATACTTTTTTTAACATCTAGTGCTAGAGTTTGGTGACATTAGAACAATCAAAACAAGAGGGACAGTGAACTGGTCTGATCCTTGCCTTGGCCATGGCACATTTATTTTATATTTTTATCTAAAATTCTTGCATTTCATAAGTTTCTCTAAAGAAAAGTCAACAACACTAAAGAGCCTACTGAATTTCACTCCTGATTCACAGCACTGATGCGTGAGGATGACAAAGTTTAGCCTGTGAAAACCACCAGCTTTCCTCTTTTTTAGAGCAAGGCAGGACTTAACTTGTACTTCCCAGGTCATTATTTWCCAAACAGGTAGGATATCGAACTGCAGCATCTTACAAGGAGACTGTACTTGGAGAAGAACTTTTTCTCCAAAAAGTAGACATGTAACTAAAGAAGATAGTCATATTCTTAGATTTGCTGCAAGTCCAAATGCCAGGAAACAGAGTAAACCCAAGCAAAAGAAAAAACATGAAATATTTATCAACTTGAGACATACTCATGCCCCATTTTCTCATGCTCCCTCAGTTTTGGGGGAATGCCTTGCTTCTCATTTAAAGGCCTGGAAATCCATTTATCCTCTTTAAAATTGTTACTCTATCTATTCTGTCATCATTTTTATACACATTTTTAGAAAAAGAAAAAAGCCACCACCACAAAGACAAACAAACTCACACAATACATCCCTGAGCATACACAGAGGATAAAGTTTCTCAACCACAACTTTGTAGGCTGAACTTAGAACCTGTAGCTCCCAGGAGTCCTTCTGAGTCAACTCACTACAATAAATACCTTCTGTACCTCAGCTAGCAGAGAGAAATGGGAATTTTCCAAAAAGATAAATGCTCAGAATTCTGGCCAAATAAGGTAAAAACTTCAGTGAGTCACTTTCTCCCGTACTTAGGGTGGCTTTCATTAAGTCCAGAGTCGTGTTTTATAAACACCTAGAAGTCTAATAGCTTATGTATCACCAGAAGAGAAACAAAGACTAGAATCAGCCAAAAGGAACCAGGCCACGGCCAAGTAAACCTTTACGTTTCAATGACTATTTTCCCAAAGGCTACAAATGAAGTATCAAGTCAAGATTTGATTTGATAACTTCACAGACACATAGTTTATGTCAGCATGTCATGCCACACCCACTACTGTAGCCCCATTCCTGAAACTGCCTAATGGATTTTGACTTTCATGCTTCTTCTTTCTTCTCTAAGAGCATGTCCATGCCAACCAGAGATTTCAGACCATGGTTTGCCACACATGATAAAGCAGCAAACAAACTTCTGTCCTGATGTGAAATCTAAGGCTACACAGAATTCCCAAACTCTCAAATGCTCTGATCAGCCAGGCTCCTGCCAGGGCAGGCAGCTGCTGACCTGATGGTTTTCAATTTCACTTGGGAATAAGCCATAAAATGTTCAGGAAAGAAGCACCTGGAAAGATCCGCCATATTTTTCGTGCTTACCTGGGGAGGTTTCTTCCCTGCCTACAATAATTTCAAGCAAAGGTTCATTATGCACAAGCATTCTAAGAATATGTAAAGGATTAACAACAGATTGTTGGCAATGCCCTGATCACCTTCCTGCATGTCTACAAAAATCTTCAGATTGAGAGCTGCCTTAAGCACAGTAATTTTTAACCTTTTCCTTATTGCCTTAAAATAAAAATAAATTTAAAAATTTAAAACCCAAAATGACCAAAAAAGGGGCAGAAAATGTAGTGTTCTGCAATCCAAATTCATTAGCTAAATGGGAATGCACAGCCAGGAACTGCAGATCTAGAATCAGTGAACTTGCAGTAACTTCAAAGCAGCCCAGATTTCTCCAAAATGAATGCACCAGAAGACATCTGAGGCTCTCAAGGTTAGACAGAAAACATGAGCACAGYGGAAAGTTCTTTTACCCAGCAGCTCTCTCCAACTTTCCCTCCAAAGCGCTGCTGCAACTTCAGTTCATGCCCCTGGCAGCCTGAGGCAGTGACCTGCTGTCAGCCAGGCATGGAATTCTCTTCAGTCCTGGAAGCAACTTCACCCAACTCAATACCAGTTATTGACGGGTGGACACACAGCCCAGATGCCATTTTCAACTTGGTGAATTTTCAGTATTTCAGAGAAAATATTAATAAAGGTTATTAGAGTCCTGACATTTGCTACTGGAAAGAGACTAAAATTCTTCAAGGGATAAATTAATCTGGTTTATAAACATTCACAGCAACAGAAGATTATGAAAATACTGACAAACTGAATACAGAACAGGTATCTTCCAGGCATCACATTCACCATGTATAGATTTTTAAATGCCTTACATCCATAATTATGTTACAAATTATAATGGTGCTACACAGACGGGTAGGTACACATCTCAAAGTCATGATTCAAAACTGCATCAAAACAATAATTGCTCCAGCAGAGACCACAGTAACATGTGCAAAAGAGAAGAATAGGCAGATTAAAATCTGTATGTGCATTAAAAGTCAGTAACATTAGATAAGCATTTATGACTTTAGATTTGAGCGTGGATTAACAGTAAAGCAAACCCCATGCAACAAAATGTTACAAAAGAAAGCAGTCACTGTAAAATTCAGTTTTGTCTTTTTGCCAGATGATAAAAATTATTCCCTGCATGGAAATGAGATTCTTCAAAGTTACCATACTGAATCATTTAATTTGTCTGAGTACTTCTAATGCCGTTACACACTGCTCTAAGAATTTGAATTTTAGATTGAACTAATGAAGGGCAAGGTATTCCTTTACACGCACTGTCAGAAGTCAACTTAATAGCCAGATGCAGCACAGCTTATAAAAACAAACAGCAACCCACTGCAATTTCATTTATCCAGGAGAATAATGGATGTATCTTTCACAAATATTGTCTGTACTTAAATATTTCAATTACATCCTTTTACATGCCCTCTGTGTGTAACAATGCCTCAAAAGCTAAAAGTCTGTTTACTTAAATTTGGTTTTCTCATTATGCAGGGTAGGCCTTCCAACTGTAAAGCCTAAAGTTTGATTGCAAAATGTTCATATGGAATTTGAGTGATCTTAAAATCTCTTACTCATCTCAAATCGATCTTATTATTCTTAAATTATTTATTGCATATTTAACAACCCTAAGCAGCTCAGGCATGGCTCAAATCATTCTACCTGGGCTTTGTGTTCCACTTAAAAAAATTACCAGTAATAGATATGCAGAGGAAAGTCTAGGGAAATACTTCTATGTCATAAAATAAAGAATTTATTAATAGCTTAGTTCTTGTTACCTTTTGTTGCCAACTATAATAGCCCATTAATGACATTAATTATAGATCATGTGAGCACTCCTTACAAAACATAATGCCATAATGCCACCTTCAGTATTTCTTCTAATCAAGAGTTAATGCAAAGATTAATTTAGTGAGAACTATTCCATCTCTTTCTGGAGAAAGATCACCTGTTAGATTTCAGTGGTCAGAAATCRTTCATCAGCAGAAGGAAATTCCCCATGGGGGGCTAACCACAAGATCCACAGAACTTGTACACCAAGAGTTTGAGATGCTCCTTTCCCTGAAGGGCCACAGGGAATATAGGACCTGATTATGAACCATAAAAGTAAAAAGGCAAGATCTAAACTACCTTCTGTCTCAAAAGCTGAAAATACTATTATTTTTGCAGCAGAGTAACTAAGGAACTCTCAGATCTGAAAGTAGTCTCTAAACCAGAGTGTTACTTTTAAAGTAAAATAAAAATTTTATATTATCAAAAATAAATGCTCTCAGCAGCCTTCATTACAATTTCAGCAAAGAAGAGCTGGAGAAAAATATGCAGTGGTTTTTTTCAGTGCTTACTCTGGAACAACTGCCACTGTTAAATTCAAGTAGAAAATTCAGGGTTTTAAGGATACCTCAGACAAGCAGAAAGCTGACTTATCTATTGATAGCTCAGCCAGCTTCCCTAAATGGACTGCAAATAATTTACTGAAAGCTTTGTAAAACTCTAGATATTTTCAGTGCAGTAAAAAGATAACAATCTTGAATTTCTTTTCCATGAGACGTTTCCACATCAGTGGAACTGTGCAGTAGTAGGCAAATAGGAGATGATACAGTACAGGTGATTGCACATAGCTTCAGAAAAGATACTGAGAATAAGTTTCTCTGTAAGTAATCCCAAAACCCASAGTCCTTTTACCTTCTTGGGAGTTTGGAGATTGTTTGGGATGTTTTTATGGGTTTTTCTGGAGGGGCCTAKGGGGCCAAGGCTGGAAAGGAGACAGGTGAATTATATGCCTTTCACAGTGCAACAGCAACAACAACAACCACAGCTAATTGCATTCCCTTGCAATTAACAGATATGAAATCCAAGATACAAATAAGGCACAAAGGGTTACTTAGATTTTAGTAAAYAGACCTAAATCTAGTCCTAAATAGACTCTTCCTAGCCTACCAACAGGAAGGTGGCCCAMAGTGATCACACATGCTTAACTGCTGATGAAGAGGTCAAGTTTTATGAATCCAATGGATTTTTAAGTGAAGCAAAAACAGTTATTACACACAAGAATTTGCATCTGAAAAAAAAGGATTTCCAATGGTTCAGTCCACTGCAGGAAATACCTAAGCCTTACATGAGGCAATTTGCTGTAAAAGAACAAATSCAAAAAGAGCATCAATGAACTGAAGGTGTAGAAATACACAAAAAGGTGAGACAAGAAAAACATAAACATGTACAAAGAGTGGAAAGAAATATATTAAGTCAATCAAAAACTAATCCAGTACATACAAAGACAGCAATGCAGCCAGAGTCAGGTAGCATCATGATTATATTGAGGTCATATATTGTTCTTGTCTTCAGCATTTAACCAAAAACTACAGTAACCCCCAGTTCAGTACAAGTCAAAGTAAAATTATATTCATTTGATAAATATTTTTTTCTTAAATTACACAATTAATTTGGAGATTCTYGCCACATCACCTATTTGCCATTATTTTCATGCAAAGCTTCCCATTGAGAAGTCACTCATAGGAGTATAAAGGCGTCATCTGGGGACAARAGCATAAAAGAAATTTGTTGCATGTATTAAGGACTGACTTTAGGTATTGCAAGTTCAAAAAGTTGGTATATTCCTGTAAGTCTGTTTGCTAATGAAGCAGATATGGATATGCTTCCATTTGGTTTATTCATACATTATTTATTAACAGCTTCCAAACTCTTATAATAAAAGCCACAACCAATAATCTCAATGAAGCAGCTGTCATCAGCAGACAGCAGGAAGTCTGAGAAAACAGGCAGTAACATCAAATCTTTTAAAACTCTCTTTTACCACCTTCCACAATTATCTTAAATAAAAATTATAGTGTCCCCAGTGACTGCTCTTGGGCAGGCTTTATTTTTTCCTTTTAGCCTTTTCTCTTCTAATTCCTTTATTCAATGCCAAAAAAAATCCAAAGATCCCAAAGGACTATGGAAGCCTGTATGTGCCAGTTCTCCCAGATCATTCTGACACCTAGAACATTCTATCCTATACAACATCCCTAAACACAGAAATGGCTAAGCCACTCCAAAGTGCTCAAATCACTTAAAAAAAGTACATGCCTGATAATTCTTTAAAGCTAACCCATTTGCCATGATCCCCTAAAACAAGCACACAACCTTCAAAAAAGGAAAGCCAGCATTCAAAATTCAAGTTTGCAAGACCTCTCAAAATAAAGCAAATTAGACGAATGTTGAGTATTTATAATGTTTATTWACCTTTATGTCCAAAGTCTTTCCTCTCAACTACCCTCTTTTATCTTAAATCTTAGACATTATCTAAGCATTACTAGGCTTAGAAGTCTAGCTTAAAAAAGAACACAGATAATTGATATGTAAAGCTTGMTTCTGACCAGAATTCAAAATCATAAAATCTGTACATACATAAGATAAGGTCTRCACTGGCCCTGCTACATCAGTCATGAGAAATAAGGTGAAATCACTCAAACTTCTCAGCAGAGACAATTCTTATGGGAAATTTCTCTTTTSCCTAACAACACACTCTACATGTGATAAACTGGAGCAGCAACAGTACAGTCCTGGGTTGCAGTTATCTTAAGGATGATACTACAGCAAACTTTCTGTTATTCAGACCCACCAATTTACAGTTTTCTAAGTGGAAATACCTTAACGAGTGCTRTAGTATTCACTTGATCCACCAATAAAAGCAATAGAACAGATATATTTTACTGATATAAATCAGTGTTACAGGATAGTAATTCCTAAGGAAGAACAATTACACCAACGTGAGAACTTTCAGTGGCGCATTTGTATTCAGAGGAATCAAAGAAAGCTTTTTCCTAATATAAATATGCTGTCATAAGAAAAGCAGAAGTTGTAAAAATGTGCATTTCAATCCAGTGGAAGTAATGCCTGCATTTAACAAGATGCTTCTCAAGGGAGTTGTTTATTTGTAACACAAAGCATTGCACTTCATGTTTCTATTATGTCACATGTCATTTGTCTTTCTGTAAGAAATCTGTGTTGTCAATATCTATTTCATTGTTCAGTAAATTTTCGTTACACATGCCATGAWGTCTACATTCTGTTATCTGACTGGTATACATCAGTGCCCCACATCTCCTCTTTGGTTCAGGGAAATCTGGCTTTGAGAGGAAGAGCAACAGTGGTCTGGATCCATTCCCATACATGGGAATGACATCTGAACCATCTGAAGCACCATAAGTGAGAGTTTTGCAGAAACATTAACCTAAAAAGCATTCTCCATGTTTCTTTTGGGACAATAAAGAGAACTATCTAAAGAAAAAAAAAGTTTCTAATTCTGCTTGTTCAACTTCTCTCTGTACGACAGAGCAACATGGGACATCTGACACTGCTCTATCTAAAACAAAACAACATAAAAATCATCTTTAGACTATTTTTCAACACTACTCACAAGGCACCTGTCTCACAAAAGCTGAAGAGAACCATGCTAAAATGGTTTCTTGCCATAAAATTCTAAGCTAGTTACTACTGTTTAGTATCTTTTGAATCGCCTCTTCACCATTTTTTATCAAACTCCACCACTCCAAAGAATAAAATTCATCAAATTCTTACTGATAGTCTCTTGAGAGGAGTCTGGTTTTCAACAAATATATATGGTGTGTATATATATATATACAACTTTAAAACACTCTAGGTCCATCAGTTCTGCCAGTGACATTCCTGATTTCCATGTTATTATTATGTCAAAGTGAAGAGAATTCTATTCAGAGATATTCTGATGAAAACATAGGCAATATAAAAGAGAAGAAAAAATAATTTCTACCATTTTGAAGAATGTTTCAGATCAGTACACATTTACAAGCGATCAAATTTCAGGATATCATTTATATTCACATAGATATGGCTTTTGTCCTGCTTGATAAATACTTACTGTCTATAAACCAGATGCTGGTAAGAGCTGTATTTACTTACATTCTCTCATCCTGCCTGCAAGCCTGCTTCTATATAGCACTTAAAAACCCACATATTTTGTTCCTGTTGAAATAAGTAATAGCATTAACCTCCCCCATCTTTGTACTTCTATACAAAACAAGCCATGCAAAGCCATAGAGAGGAAAGGAACTGTTCCTCCAGGAAGTGTGCTAATGAAGTAGAAAAAGGCATAAACATCTCTGTATGCCTTGTGTGGAACATGGAGAGTCACACAAGGAAAAAACACAAGGAATTTGTTATGTGTCCTGTCAGAAAATGGCTGCTACATAAAAGCAAAACTTACTGCCCTAAGGGAATCCTGCATTTTCTTTGCTGTTTTTTGTTTTCCATCTTGCTTTCCTGCTAGAGTTACACTTCCCAGCAAGGCAGAGTRTCAAGAAGCTCCAATGCACAGAGGAAGATCATCTGACAACAAAAACCATATCTGACTGTCAGATGGAGTGTGTACATTGGAGAAAATTACCTAGGAGAAAGCATCTGTCCAGACATTGTGAAATTCTACTTAGAGGCAAATAAATCCTTCTCTCCAATTTAAAACATTTATTCCATTCTAACTATTCCTTGGTCTTCAGGTGCCTGCTTCAGATGAAGAAAGACACTTAAGAATCACAGAAACACACTCTCACTTAAATAGAAGACAGATGCATATTTGTTTCAAATTATTCACAAACACTTGCTGTGAAACAGTGCTGCCTCTCCTGCCAGTTATCACTGGAATTTTTTTAGCAGATTTTTTTTACGTTAGCCAACATAAGGAATGTGATGTTAGTGATGGGATAACAAGAACCACGGGTGAGGCAGCTGCACTGGTATCAGGGCAACAGCAAAGGACATTAAAGCTTTTATCACAGAGTGCAGGATTAGGAAGGTCTAAAGTACTTTGGTGTGGTCACAAGAGAGATACAGCAGAGTTACTATCAGTTCATCTTCTCCTGAATAGCACCAGTGCAACAGGACTAACTCTAGCTGAAAGAAAAAGAAGTCAATGAAAGGAATATGATTGAAACTATTTGACTATAATGATCAAAGTAGGATAGAAACAAGAGAATGGCAGTTCTGTATAGAAAAAAAAATCTGTATTTGCTATAGTTCAGGCTTCTTTTTTTGTCAGCACTTTAAAAAACATAGCAAAGGTTGAGACAATTCTGTTAACATTACTGGGAAAGCTACTAAAATTGTATGAGGTTTTAAATATAGCTTATATTTAATAGCCTGAACTGCAAACCTGCACCACATCCAAATTTTCAGCGTATTTGGCCAAGCTAGAAATGAAACAAATGAATGAAAAAGTTATTCTTCATGTGGAAGCAGAAAAAACACACCAGCAATTCTCAATCTTGCCAAGTTTTTATCTCCAAATTCACAATATTCCTCATTTACTATCAATGCAATTAAAGTGCAGCTATTAAGACCTCAGGAACTTCATTCTTTTCTTAAATACTGAAGCTGTTTGATATGTTACCAAAATTGTTACAAAATCAGACAGCTGCTGAAAATACTCTTCAAGACAAAATTATCTTTCAAGTGTTCACAGAACAGTCATCAAAACAATTATTTATTCTCATAAATAATAGAGAGAAAATAGTAATAGTAACTAGAGCACCCAGCAGACCAAAATCACTGAATTGTGTTATCAGATATGTGCAATTAACTCTTGCAGACTTCTGGACAGACTATCTTTTCTACTTTACTTTACTTATACTCACTGTAGTGGAAATGATGGCTCCTATTCCTGCTGAGTTATGGACGTGGTCCAGGTATCCTTAGTACAGCTCCCTAAGGCTGGATCCCAGCTCAAAGCAAGAGAAACACCTGGCACAAGAAGTGAAACACACAGGGTGCTCAGCACAACATTTCTGTACGAGCACCAACAGCCAGAGCAATGCCAGCCTTTCCCTTGGGATCTACCAGGACCTTCCCCACACTTTGCATTCATTGTACATTTTCTCCAGCACAGTGAGCAGTGTAGGACCTCAGTCCATTCCTTTCTTCTGAACATTTAATCTGCTATTTTATGCTTTCTGTTGCTATAATAGAGAGCSTAAGTACAAGAAAAATTTGTACTTGTATTAAGTATAATTAATCAAAATTTAGTGGGGCGATATAAAAGCTAAATAAAAAAGCAATGTTAGACAATACAGTAAAGACACTGCACGTAAAAACTCTGACCAATAACTGGGTGAAACTGACACAACATCAGATGGAGATACTTTCCACAAATCAGAAGACAGATATGTTAAATTTGAAAATACCAAGATATCATAGTATCTCAATAAAATGCAGGCAGCTAAAACATCATTAATAAACCCTCACTGTCTTCCAATATTAAAAAAGGCAGTCAGAGTAACAGCCMAACCCCCATGGACAGATGAACCTTTAATCAACAAATAAAGCACATTTTTAGTGGCTTCTCTTCTTTGAGGAAATTCCTAAGCAATACTTGCTCTAAGTAAAATCTGGAAGGTAAGAAAATCCCCCCTAGCAGCGACATGAATGGGATACGGTAGCCACCAAAACATTTTCTCTCAACCACAAACAGATTACAATTTACAGTGCAAGAGATTAAAAACCATTTTATTACTTCTCACTGCCATTCTGCCCTTACAGCGCTGTAATTATGACTGGTCAAGTAGATCTTTAATTTGCACACCTCAAATGCTGATTACCTGTATTCTACAGACATCTACAAATACATACATCAAAGCTGTGGCTTCCACAGAATGTTAACCAGGGCTCATTGTTCTTACATTCTTTTTAGAGTTGAATCCCGGTGCATTAGGTCTATAAACAGGTCCACTTAGTCATTTTCTTACAAGCTATTAATGTAGAAACGATAATGTTCTGTTCTCCCCAGAAGCTTATAATACATCACATGGATAATTGCATTTGAAAAGATTAAGCATGAAACACAAGAAACACCGATAAAATTCAAAGTACACCTGAGTCATCACAGGAGAAATACCATTATTTCTTAAAGAGCAGGTAATATGAGGGKGTTGGGAGGAACCAGAAAAAAAMCCAAACCAATACCAAAAAAAACCCAAATTCAAGTTTCAAAGAGGAGAWTCCTGTAAGCACTGAGCAGGCATATTAGCCTTCCAATTATACACACTGACCTGAGACACAGAGCATGCCATGAAGTATTAAACACAAACTACAGCAGAATTAGYCTCATATACACCCAACAGGGCATAAATCTTCACTAAAGTCTCTTAGAACACTCAAAATACTCACACAAATAATGCATTGAGAGAAGACATTCTCCAGCCTCTGCTCTCCTGAAGCTACAAAGTCTTTCCTAAAAATTAAAGTCCAATTCTGTATCTCTAAATAGTGACAAACACTAAATCTGTTTAATCAAATGCAGTGTAACAGGAGACAGTTTTCTAAAATTGTTACTGAGTTTTGTGTATGCAATTGTTTCATATAAGYCACTGCATTTTGAAGAAATTACCTCGTTTCCAATCATGTAAACCATTATCTGTTTTGACACCCATTTAACTGGCAAGGATTCAACCACTTACTAAGTAATTCCATTTGCTATATATTAATAGTTTAAAYAGGTTTTGCTGCCTCCTATCTGAGCACCCTCAGGATAACTTGCAGTGTTTTTCCCATTTACATTTGATTTAGAAAAAGTCATGACAAAACACAATGTCACTTTTGAAACTAATAACAAAGTGTCATTTGAAATGCTTCATTAAACTTGCAAAACATGCCTTGCATCCTCTCTATTGAACCAGTATCTATATTAAAGCCAGTAAATCCAATTTAAAACAACTTTTAATCAAACTCAAGTGTTGAAGTTCTTAAAATGGCAACTGACAGTGTACAGAGGGCAAGGTGTCAGACTAGTTGTCAGACTAGTTTAAATAATTAATGAGATCTAAAATTAATTTTAGTATAGGAACAYGCAATTTTTCTAACTACTACACTGACTCATTTAGTGGAAAATATTGCAGGCAAACATTTCCCGAGTCCAGTTCAGTAGTCACTGTTATCAGCAGAGACAGACTCAATCTTGGCTTCTTTGGAAGTATCCAGAAATCCAACTTATCTGGAGTATTAACAACCAGTAGGTGCCAGCCCCTAGAGAAGGTAGAAACAACCTGATTGATATATGGGAGACCAGGGTTCCACCTGTTTGGAAGGAGACAAGAAGTATATTCAACTTCCAAGTTGAATTTTCAATATTTCAAGTATATTCAACTTCCCCAAACCAGAGATGTTTGCATCCTCTTTGACCTATGCTTGGTGCTTTCCCCAAGCCGCTGGGCAGACACAGCTCTGTCTTAGTCCCCTGTGTTCCACCAGCACCAAGTTACAAATACCTTTGTCCAGAACACAGATACTGCTAAACAGGACTGTGGTGACTGGCTGTTCCCTAGCACTGCCCTCTGTCTTTTACAGTGTCACACACTGCAACGAGCTCCAGCTTCTCACTTCTGGCAAAGCTGAGGGCCAGGACTTGAGGATGAGGAGAAGACATTGCCAACTAAGGTCATGGGTCTCTTCAAGGGTCSCTGCTCTGCTGCCTATTTAAGCCTTCCTTGTAAGGCTTATCTCCCACAAAACCCAAATGCATGAACCTTCTACACTGAAACAGTAAAAGTACAACAGTCCTCTGTTTATTCCCTGTTATACATCACATAAAGATATTTTCAGTAAGAATGCACATACTAAACTAAGCAATGAATTAATAGATAATGTTAAGAACTTCAGACTCTTTGAAAAAACTCAAAAAATGTTTATTTTTGAGATACCTTAATTAATGTTCCAAAAAAAAAAAAAAACCCATTCCTCAGCACACAGCACAGTTCAATTCTTTTCAGCTCGGTCAGAGTTATTCCTGTTTGGTTTTGTTATTCTCCAAATTATCACAAAAAACATCACTTCAGGATCTAGCTATTGGCACTACAATATTTCAGCTTCCACTCTTGTTTTGTAGCTGAGCATGTTCCACAGTTAATTCAACAGTAGCAGTCAAGCAACTAATGCGAAAATGCAAATTCCGTTTTTCCTCTTAAAAGACATGAACCCCTACTTCTGACACATTTACAGAATCTGCACCAGTCATTCTTATCCCTTTTATGGAGCTTTTAAACATTGACTGCATTAACTAATTAATTTGCTATTAACKAATTTATCTACTGACCAAAGAGAAAGAAACTGACACTGGGAAATGATTAGTTTGGAGGTTAAATTTAATTAAAAACAGTACAGTAGTGACAGAATTTAATCTCATGCTTCTCATGAGAGCATGGAATCATTCACAACTGCAGCAATTTGTGATAAATCCATGGTGAGATTCTRTGATGGGAATGGAATTAATTTGTGTCACCCCTAAGAGTATATGCGCTCACTCAACAGTACCTGTATAAACAATATTAAAAACACACAAATTGAGCAAACCAAATGAACCTGTTGTTTGAGCTAGCACATGATAAATGCCCTTGATTATCAAGATACAATAATTTGGACCAATAAAATTCAGGGGATCACAGGAGTGGTCAGAACAACCAGCACATTCTTTGCAGTCTGTCCTCAGCTGTGTGAATGCATGTGAGTAAAGAACCCAACAAKGCACAAGGGTAGTGAAGAGGCACTGAAAATACACACCAAGCACAAACCCCCACCCAAACCCAATCACTACATCACTCTGGAAACTACCACCAACTCACAAGTGCAACAGAAGAGGGATCTCTGGGCCTGAATGAAGAGAGCAGTGATGAGATTCCTAAAYCCTGTGGCAAAGAAACAACAGAGAGAAGCATGAGAAGATGGGAGGGTGAGCTGCTCCAACCGCAGGAACTCAGGCTTCTGCAGCAACGTGATTCCAGCACTCAACTCTTTTCTGGACCTTAATACAAAACATGAGCCTGAATACATGAGCCCCCACCAAAGCAAGGCTCTAAATATCCAAGAAACTGTTTTGAATGGAAGATTAAAGAAACACAGTTTGGAAGACTGTGTTTAGCTTGTTATCAGCTAAACACAGTCTTGTTATTAGACTTAATAAATTAACTCTTCATAACAGAGTACTGGTGACAGAACCTGTCACCCCACTAAGGTCCAAGGTACACAACCCTACAGCTCAAATCAAGAGCTGCTTTTGCAGTTTATACACAGAGAATCCAAAAGGCTTCAATTTGAATCCCAAAAGAACCAGTGACAATGTGGCTGTGGCAGCAAAGTTTCCAGCATGCATTGTACAATTCTGCCCAGAAGCCAAGGTAAGTAYTCACATTAAGCAGACCATCTGTAAAAGGGAGATAATATTTTGTCCTGCTTTTGGTATTATTGGCAAGGTATCTTCTGTGTGTGAGCAGGAAGTTGCACTGCAGCTAATGACAAGAACAACATTCGCTAGGTGGTGGTGTCAAATAAGTCATGCTAATAACTAAAGGAACTATCAAGACAAATCAATAYAAAAAGAAATTACAATGCTTATGTAAAACATTATTGTCTATTCATTGAAAAATTACAAACTTCAAAATACAACTGATCTAGCAATACGGCCAAATTGTTATTGATTTGCATTAAGAATTTTTCCCTACTTGACATTTCTAGAATTTTTATATAATTGTATATTAAGGCTCATAGTGAGGATGAGATCTGTTATAAATTCCACACATCACACATCTGCTGAGAAACGCCATTCTGAAATTAACTGTCTTGAAACTTATATTTAGAGCACATGAAAGTAATTCAATTTCCCAATATTAACTCTTCTTACATCAATACCAGAATTTAAGGCAGGTTGCCTTTTTGTTCGTGTTGTAGAACAAAATCAAGAGTCTCTTTTCTGTAGGGCCACAAGAAACGTATTTTTTGCAAATCTTTTCAAGGAACAGATTCAACTGAGAAGGCTAACATTTGATAATGACTGAATAACTGTGACTTACATTCTAAATAAATGTAGGATGTCATCAAAACTTTTGAAGTTCAAGTCATGAAAATGCAATTATTAAATCTAAATTTTTATTGCCATTAATATCCTTAAKTTTTTTTTAATATAAGCAATTTAAGGCTGCTTTATTAAGTATTTTGGAATACAATACAGACTTCTAACATTCAAAATAGACTACCAATCTTAGGGATAGCTACTCAGCCCCATAGGTACAGCAATGATTAATTCAGGATGCAGACCAGCATCTCTGAGAATGATATCTCTTTGTACAGACTGAGTACACAAACGTGTAAATTAGCCCAGAGAGAAAGTTACAGTAATGGGGGGATTCTGGAGACTATTACACACCATTATGATGGAAGTATCAAACAGAGGCTAGTTTCAAACAAAACACATTACCATTAAAAAAAAATACAGTTKTTTTCTCCTATGCTGCTATAATTTCCTTTTTAAATTAAAATTCCTGTGTGATACCAAATGCTATCTGACTATTTGACAGAATTTGAGACATACATTGACATTTTCTTCATTGAGCTTCACATGAGCCATCCTCAAAACTCAACAGTGATCTAGTGATACTGAAATGAACACCACAACTGTTTTGTTGGGGTTTTTTTGAGGGAATTTAACATTTAAGTGTCACAAACCAGCAAGCTACTTCCTGATTACTCTAAGYCCTTATCACTAAATGAATTTATCATGTCTTTTGTCCTCCATTGTTAATCTCACACTTCCACACAAGGAATTAATCAGAGGGCAACAAGCCAGTACCTCTGATATCATTAATGACATTTCTTCATTAACAAGAAAAGAGACTATTTATCAAAGCTTCAGGTTTTACAAGMAGCTGACAGAACAACTGTGGGTCCAGCTTCAGAAACAGAACCACACTGAAAGGGCTCAAAAAACACTTATTTTGATCATTACCTGATAATCTTCATAGTCTTCATCTGGACAATTTTAGACTCACACTACCATCTAGCTTGGCCATCTATTTGCCCTGTAATATTTCACCTGTTGTAGAACTTTCAGGTTGTTGAAGCTGCAGCCCCCTGAGCAGGAAATTCTACTGTGAGAAGAGGACCCAACACCCCAGCCAGCAGAGAGGACAAGGCCTGGGCAGACAGGCCACAGCTTGGCAAGGGAAAAAATTAAATTATCATCCCAGAATAGAACAGACAGCAAACTGGGTCAAAGCAAACAATAAGGCATTCCAGGGATAGCAAATTATAGAATTTTCTAAAGGAAAAAATTGCAGTGGGCTCCCAAGAATGTTGGGGTTTGTTTTATTAAAATCATCAGTATCCTTGGTTAGACAGGCTTTTTCTCCAAACTGCTTTTAACATAAAAAGTAAATCATAAAAGACCACAGAATGATTATTTCTTATAGCCCCCTCTGCAAACTACCTGAAGTTAAAACACAGAAAGAATTAAATATCATATGCTGTAAAATTCTTTTTATTTTTATCTGATACTTGACTTGATACTCAAGGAGAAAATTGTGTGCTACTTTGAAGATGCTCCTAAACTAAATTTCCTTGTTCAAATTAGAAACTTTGACATTTAAAATGAATTTTAATAGGGTAATAAACTCAGGATATTTCATAACTCCATCCAAGATATGAGGCATCTCTGACCTACTGACAGCTCAGACTGAATGAAAGTCATCATTAAACACTCATGAGGCAGCACACCAACAGACACTTTGGAGTGAGTTATTTGAGCGGTAATGACAAATATGAGGGGGGAAAAAAAAAGGCAGTTCAGCCTCTATTAGAWCTATATTGTGATATTGTAATTCCTAAACTCAGTACAGTTATATAAGATGTGTTCAAAATTGGCCCAAAGAAATCAATAATTCTGATTTCTGGGTGCTAACTGGCAATTAGGAACATTTACAAAATCTTCCTAGAAATCAGGGCAATGTATAAAAGAGAAAAAGACTTCTTATAAACCACAGAGAAAAAGAGAAAATACGAAAAGTTCTTATTACAAGRAATTCAACAGTTCCTTTTCTAAAAATTATAGAACTGCTATAAATCAAGTACGAGGGAAAGTGTCCATGCATACTATACACCAGTGCAGCCTGGGTTTATTAGCACTGCAATAAAAAAAGCCTTATAATCAATTCTTCTACAGGCAACAGCCAGCCCTGTTCCTTAGCATAGGAAAGTCTATCCCTTCATCCCCATTCCAACAAAAATATTAAGTTGCTACAGTTCCACTGATCTCTACCAGTAACGGAGGAAGATTCCTGAAACTACAAAATCTCAGAAGTTCTCACTGATAAAATGAGACAGGTTGGTAGAGATTTACTTGGTTTAGAAACTGAATTAATTTTCTGTTTTATCAAAACTGGATTTAAGCAAGCAGTTACAATAGTTTTAATGGAACACTATAGCTTTATAAAAAATTCAGAGTTTGTTGTGCAATAAGATGGTGCAACACTGCCATTAAAAAAAAACAAAACAAAAACAAAAAAAAACCAGAAAAAATGAAGATCAAGGGAGTGAAAATATTCCAAGAGAAAAGACCTTCATTAGTACCACAAGTCTCCACTGGAAACAGGTTCAAAGCAACTGTACACCAAAGTAAATCAATCTGATCTGTACCTTGCCCAGAATATCTATCAGTTTGCCATTCCTACTGCCATGCTTGGCGGGGAGACACACTCAGTGCACAAAATACATGACATTTGATGAGACTTTTTAAAGGTCAGGATTTTACTTAAGAAAGTGTTTCAGTGCTGCTTACTGAGTTACTGGTGTAACTCCTGTATGCCATAATCCCCATGATGCAAGCAAATATGGGAACTACTTGCACCTGACTTTCTATGGAAGGGATATAACACACAGTGAATTAACTACAGTCAGAAAAAGCCTGGGATAACCCAAGAAATAGAATACTTATTTCTGCAAGTATCAATAATGCAGTTATCACAAAAAATGTGTTACAAAATTGGTTCTTAAAAACTGAGATCCAAAACATAACTTGATAAAGGAATTAAGCAAATCAATTGTCTGCAAAGCATTTCTAAATGTTTGCTCTGTGGGTGACCATGAAAGGGAATGTGTTCCCTAAATGCAGGCTTTTGACTRAAGTTCAAGCTGTGCATGTTTTCCAACAAATCTCATTTCATAGAGATTTAAGATAAAAATCAGACTCTTAAATAACTAAATTCCAGGCTAAGTATCAAGAGAGGAACTTAAAGCCCTTACTGAGGCTTGAGAAYCAGGCAACCCCAGTGGGCCATGACATGACTTGTGCTTTGACTCTCCTCACTCCCATTCAAACAGAGGATGGGACAAGATTGGAACAGCAAAACTTACAAACAAGCAGATAATAAAACCATCATTAGGAAATGAATGGCTGCAATCCCCTGGCCAGCTGCAGATAAACAGTGACCCTACAGTTCCTCCCCTCAACACACAAACCTGCATCCTCCAGGTATCAAGGCGGGAATCATTTGGTCAAAAGTTGTACCTAAAATACCTGAATTAGCACCAATCATGSACCAGAATGCTTCTTTCTCTCAAGTAATAGTCTTTCCAACTCCCCTAATCAAATTTGCTTATTCATTTTACAACAGAACAACAGATTCTGACAAAGCAACAGCAGTCCAGATTCTTGAATTATTAAAATTTTTTGGTACATATTGATAACTGCATCTTCCTAAATTACTTTTCAAGATAGAAGACAGAGTCTGGTACATAGGGAAATACTCAAAAGTATAAAATACAAATATGTGCACATAACCTGTGTGTGAGCAAGGGAGAAGCCACACCAGTAACAGTGAGGAATTCAGACTGCATCACMCGAAAAATTTAATAGATAACTTTGAAAGTAAATGTAAAGCATCTAAAGGTTTTTTAAATTACCAAAATAGGCATATTGCAATCTATATAARTAAAAACATCACAAAGGATTAGATCCAAAAATCAGAATAACATCTTTCAGTTTGAATCAAATACTTGCATAAGCTTAGTTTGTAATTAAACACCTTCTGACAAACCAGAAAATATCCAGCAGAGAACTATAAGGAGACATGATACTCATTTTGAAGGCAATATCAGAAAGAAATCTGGAACATAGCACAGATGCTGGTGCATTAACATGAATGCAAGTTCAGAGATACAAAACCTTTATCAAACTTCACATCAGCTAAGTAAAATGAGTTTTTAATCAAAACTTATTTCTCAATTTTGCATATTTTAATTGAGTATAAACACTCCACAGGTATCAAAAGTGATAACACTACAGTGTAGCTGTTTCCTCATCATTTGACCAAGAAGTAGAATATTAAAAGCARCACATATTGAAATGAAGAATATCTAAAAATAACATTAAGAAGTTTTTCAACAGATGCCCTSACTGCTTGTGCACCATGAAAGTTAATTTTTAAGCAAATGACATGAATTTTAAGAGCCAAGGAGCAGCAGAAATGCTGCCCCATTCCCATTGCCCTGAACATCAATAATGACACAAGGGCCAGAACATSGGAACTACACTTGGGGAAAGTGTTTCAAAATAAACAGAATTATTTGATTTACAAATTAGGACTATAATGTGCTTAGAAAACCAAAACAAATGGGGATGCATTCTTGAAATAAAGAAAGAGGGAAAGCTTTAAAATAAGAAAATCTGTATATTTCATTAAGAAAACAAAATTTGTATTCATAGATGTTGAAGTGGAAAAACAACCATTAAAGACATTACCCCTGAGAATTGTTCATGCCAGTTTAACTACCTTTTTTAATGGGTATTTAATTGAAAACTGAACCATGAACAAGACAAAAAAATAGCATTACATACACACCCAGCATAATTCTACAATATCTGTCTCTTGTTTTGACTTACTAACCAGATCAGTGATTTCAAGCTCAGCATTCCAATTTTTTATCGTGAAAAAAAAWCTGAACTTGAAGAACTGAGAATAAGCTAACTTAAATGCTATTTTACAAACCATGCCTATGGATGAAATAGAATTTCCAGATTTTCATAATTCACAGCTTCTTTTTTTCTAGCACTGCCTTTTCTGTTTCTTGAAAAGACTCTATTAAAAGTTCTGTCACTCTAGGAAATTCTCATTTTGGCTAAAACATGCCTTTATGGTGCYGCCTTATTATTATTAATTAGCAGAAGCAGCCTGATCAGTTTGAGAATTCTAAAGCTTTTATAAATGCTTCAATTACTWGAATTTTTTTTAGTAAGCATTAAATATCAAAAATTGCACCTTTGCTCAGCTAAGCTGAATTAACTCTTCACCCTTCACGAGGGCAAAATAATTTCATCCAGTATTAGGCAAACTTCACTGAAAAAGCCAACAAAAAATAAAGATCTAGAGACCTTTTATAGTCTCAAATCATTCTTTTGACACAAGGCTGAAAAAATTGGTTAGAAAAAAACTCCAGTAGTTTTATAAATTAGGAAAGGAAGTTTGGTTTGAATTGTTATTGAAGGAATTAAGACTTTAACGGCCAACCTATGCAATACTTTGTAAATCAGCAGCAGACCCTGGCAACAAGAACATAATGGCAGAGGAATTCACTGCCTCATCCTGCTAAGTGAAAGGACCCCACCTCGCCAGGGTCACACACTGCAAGCTGGAACAGCCACACTGCAAATTATCACTGCTTTGCAGCTGCCCCTGTCTGCCACCTGTAAAGGCAACGTAACCAAGCATTGCTACGCTCTGGTGATTAAAAATTAACTTTTTCCCAGTCTACATGGATTTTAGAAGCTTTAGAAACAGAGAAACTTAAGGTAAGTGGGTTTTTGCCTACATTTCAAAATTATTAAGAAAATTAATACCCTGTTCCAGGTATCATGGATATTGATATTCAGGTTAGACCTGGAGCTTTCTGAGAGGTGACAACTTTGCAAGCAGGGATGTATTTACACAGCATCAACTCAATGTTCCAAACTTTCTTGTGCAATTTGCCTTTACTTATAGAAAGAGTAACAGCGCAGTCAAKAAAACAACATCAGCTAAAAACCTGACCCATACAAGAAGGAGTAAGAAAAGAATCCTATTGCATATGTACTTCAATGTGTAATTTTAGGACACTCAACCCCCAAGACTCCCTCCCCATTCTTGAAAACATCAGTATTCCAAATGTATATAAGTAATATATGTGACTGCTGGGAGTAAACTTTCAGTTCCCTGTAGGTACTTTTCCACTGATAAAGATACATTCAGCATATGTATATACTGAAAATTCTACATTGCTGTTCTTGGCATGTAATTAGGGGCAAAGGAAAATGTGCAGGACTAGAATCTTAAGTGTTGGTTTAATAACCTTTATACAGCTCATTTCTGAATGATTTTCTTCCTCTCTGGAGAGGCTTCTAATGTCAAACACTGGTATTAAGGTGAGTCATGGTTACAGAAGAGGCACAGAGAGGGCACCTGACAAAATTATTAATTATGGGGAGGAAAGGAGGCACAGAATTCTTTTTACTTCATAAATGTCCTTGTAAAACAGAATATTTAATACTGAAGTCAAATACAGTTTCAGTAGTCAATAGCCACTAAAGTCTTACTGCTGCTGATAACAGTTGGGGATTTAAGAATGCCATTTAAAAACTGTTGCAAATGTRATTTTTAGAAGGCATTGGAGATTTTTGAGAAGGCAAAAAGATTTACAATTTTTCAACTACGGTAACAGAAACTGGGCAATTATTCAATATCTAAGATATCTAAGCTATCTATCACTATCCAAGCTAGTGAGCTAAACAGCTTTAATAGAGTAATTTAAAATATACTTTTTCATACTGCTGGCAGTTATTGTTCATTTTTCAGATTCCTTCTTTTCACACCAAATGGTAAGAATTGTACCAAGGCCAAGAGGAGAGAGGGTCAGCACTATTTTCTGCTAAACTGAAATATAACAATTCTTATTCTAACACCAAAAGATTTATCTATAAATAATATCTTAAAGCAACAGGACAGGTAAAGTTTGGGGTTGCTTGTTCGGGTTTGGGGTTTTTTTGAGGGAAAGGGAAAAAGAAAAAGAATTGTGGTTCTACTCTAATTAATTTTATCTTTAGTAGATTACCAGAGTTATGGAAACTTAATTTTTCCAACAATTCCAACAATTTTCCAGCAATTATGTGAGCAGGCTTCATCAGGAGTTGTCTCTTGGAACTAACATTCTCATCGTAATTTAAGCAGGAATGTAGGAAAAAGCACAAAATTTTAACAGATCAAATATAATTTAAGCTTTCAAAGTAAAATATTTTCATTAAAACCTAACAAACAATCTGATGATTTTTTTGTCTAGGAAACACTTTTTCTGCATTATAAAAACTGTATAGTATCCTGCATTCAACTACTTAAAGTTTTTTTCCTGATACAATCCTACTTCTTACAAACATCAGAATAGTTCACTCTGCCAAGGAATTGCATTTATGAAAAATGCATGTTGTGAATGCCAAAGGACATGTTTTCAGAATGAAAAAAAATAAAAAATCCAATAYATCCTTTAAAAGATGACAAATAGTCTTTATGAAAGCCATTCCTGCTCTTTCCATTATGGAAAAAGAAATCACAGTGGGAATACTAAGCTCAGCATATATTTGGCAGCTCACTGACCAGMCAGGCTATTAACTATATAAAGGGCTATTTCTGAACATTTCTTTTCCTTAAATAAAGTTTTGATTTTTCAATGATTGAAATGCAGTGATGAATGTAAGTGCAAGCTGCTTATTAGAAATAGTAACTCATCATCCCTGCACTCCATATATTACCATATCTCCTATATCAAATGTATTTCTTCTGTAGGTTCCAGATCCCTTCAGTCTAAGACTTCTTCACATTCCTTAACATCTCTTGTTTCCAGATATCCCTCTTTTATTTTCTACAGTTTCCCATCACCTGGCTATCTACTCTTCCACCATGTCTAYGTTTAAAAACCTTTTCTTAGATCCTGAAGCCTCAGCAAGTCTCCTTCACTGCTTTTTTAGAGGCAAAATCTGTCAATTCAATAASCCAGCTCTTCTTGTGTCTCCCTGCAGATGTAGCCAAGCTCCTTCTTTTGTGTCATAGCAATCACCTCTGTGACCTTATCACCAAGAGACAGTTTCTTGTGGTTTGTTGGGGTTTCTTTCAACAAATATATACCAAATGTATCATATGAGAGAGAGAAAAGGTTTTGTTTTTTAAACAGTGGAGCAAAAAAAGGGCTTGGTATTTATGATGAACCCTCTGCTACCCAGATGGATTGGGCTYAAGGTGTTTCTTAAATCAGCATATTAGAGGGATGTGTCCTATCAATAAATGAAACAAAGCATCTCAAATTTAATATTCTGATAGCATTCCCCAATACTGAGTCATGTTTGATACCACTGGAAAAGGTTCACTGAACYGGAGATACAAACAGAAATTCAAAGTGACAGAACAAAGTATTGTGCGTGGTCACTTATGAAAGTTTAATATCTGAAAAAAAGTCAGCCCAGTTTGTCCAAGAGCACCCAACATGACCAATGTAAAAACTCAGTTAAGATATGAATTTTTAGGATTTTGTTGTTACTTAGCTTTCAGTAATTTGGTTTGGAAGGAGTGGAGAATATGGGGAGTTTTTCTGTATTCCACTGGATGAAATTCCATATACAAATTCTTTTTCTTGCACTATCTCTTCCTGTTTTCTCCATCTGTATTCAGGCAGCCAAGGGACCCAATGAGCACTTTCAATGAAAACAGAAAGAACTGAAAAAATACTACATTCTTTATATTCCTTTCAGCCATCTGTCTCTCCACAGATGTAACAGAGCAAMAGCTTAAATTGACTCTACTCTGATAAATACTGTTACAACAAAACAATCTACAGGTACATTATTTTAACCTCTTAAGAGAAAATAAGATTCAATTCTTTCGAAGTTCATTTTTGTTTCCCTCCCATGACACCATAAACCAACACTGAATTAAGGTTTTAAAAGCAACACTGAATTAAGGTTTTAAAATAAAAAAGTGCCAAAACTGTAACCTAAAGCATTTTTTGCTGATCATGTGAATAATTCATTTTCTATAGTGGAACAGACAAATGAACAATATGATATTTTCATTTGCTTTAAAGACAACCRAACTCATTCAGGAAGGACACAAGGTGTCTGGAGCTAAGGCAGGAAAGACTTGGGATTTGTGAAGATTTTACAAACAGCTAGTGAACACATTAAACATTGTAACATATACAGTGAACACAAACATTGTAAATTCAGGGCAGATTTTTCCGGCTCTGAGCAATCATTTGAACCTGGAATTCTGCTTTCTGGTTTTGAGTGAGAATGCCCCTGACTCCTCAAGGAGACAATGACACAGATACCAGGACATGTACCTCTTATCAAAGCAGCAAATAATGGGGGACTAAGAGCTASCCCAGAACAGCCAAATTCCTGAGCTCATTCAGAGGCCTTGTCTCCCAATGTCTGATGCAGCAGACAGCTCTGCACAGCCCTGCTGCATTCCAGGCTTCAGGAGAGCCAGGGATTAGGCAGGGCACACACACACAGCCCCCCTCAAGGCTTCCTTCTGTTGTAAGAACCTAAAGCAGTGCAGCTCAACTGCCTGCACCCTGCTAACCTCTAATTGAGATTTCCTAGCAGAGGTATAATTTAGATGAATGAGATCAAAGATTCGCAATTTATTTCCAATGTCAAGGGAACTCAAAGGGTTTTAGTAACTTATGTACATAGTGACCCATTATTTTAAAAGGATAAAAACTTTTCCTTTCTAAAAAAATAATTATACCACTAAGCATTGCAATTATTAGATAAGCAGTACCTCAGCATAAATGCAATACATAAACAATCCTGAGGAAACAATCACCTTTCATAAATGTAACCTTTTGTATTGGATACCATTAGAGAGCAGCCTCCTTTGGTTGGCTTGATTTGCAGAGGTAAAAAGGATGCAACTAGATGCTCCCTTCAACAAAGTATTTCCACTGARTAAGATTACTCTCCAAATCAATTCTCTTCAGAAGTGGAACTTTTAATTACTAATGAAAGTTAATTGGACCTCAAACACCACCCATAAGAAAAAAAAGTTTAATTCAAAGTTTCTTCCACCTCAGATTTCCATAATATTGGGTTTTAGACACAAAACACARGAAAATATCCATATTAAGTCTTCAAGATATTAGAAGAAAASCTTTTTCCCCATGACTTCCTTTCAAGGATCAGCTGTCACACTCTATGTGACTCTTCATATGAAATGATATTACACAAGTGATAACATATTTGAATTATAACAAAACCAATGGAAGGTTGTTATTCTATATTTTATTGCTCTCAATATTTCTTTAGCAATCATCATTGCAGTCTGTCTAAACAATTCTCTGTGCACTGACATTCACAAAAATGTGTTTTCATCAGGAAGTTAGACACTGTCATTAGGTTTCATGAAAAGCTATACTTTTCAGTTCCTAGCCAATTTTTCACACCTCRCTGCATCATAAGGATGTGAATGCAACAGTTTTTACATCTGTCAGTTTTAGTTTTATTTACTTGAATACAAGCATTAATAACAGATTACTAGCAAACTGTAGAGAGATGATGAATTATGTTCTTATTATCCAACACTGGAACAGGACCAAGAGAGGAGGGTTCACCACATTCTCTGCTAAGAGAAAACCTATTGATCAGCCACAACAATCATCCACAAAGCCTGGGAAAGGCAGTGATTCAGGTAATTGGTTCATAGCTGCTATTTTACATACCAAATCTGGCAATACCTTTTGATTTCCTAGAACTGTTTGGTAAGAAACTTGTTTAATTGTCAACAGCTGCAATAACTTGAGATAGAGGTAGAAGACATACTTAACCTGCTCTAAAGCCTAGTGCCTTCCATATTCTTCTACAAGTTTCCACAAGTTCCAAATACAGTTTTTCACACTCTTTTAGATTCTTGTAGAAGTAGCTGTCTAAGCTGGAACCTTACCAATAAAGAAAAGTTGAGGAATTTTTATCATACACCTTAAGGTGAATTAAATACATATTTGTGCAAACAAAACACACAAAATGTCCTGTCCCAAATGAAGGTCTTCACCTCATAAGGTTCTATCAGGAAATAGACACTGAGTACCTGAGGATACTTGAATAAAACAAATCTGGCTCCAGCACAAGTGGAAAATAAGACATGTTTTAGCACAATGACCCCAGCTATTAATATACATATATCTATATATATTTTAAAAGACTGTCAGTCATGACTATGATAAATAATAGCCTCTGAATTTTAGAGTTAGTTATACCAAACCCAAACTAGTTCCCTCACACACAGCTACATATAGAAAATATATATGTGTAATGCTCTTCATTAAGTAGAGCTATTTATACTTCAAAATGGATGTATTAATGCAAGGAAGCTGTCAGATAAGAAATACGAAAAAAAAGTGAGAAAATGTTATGAATAAATGTTGCCTTAAGGTTCTTTAAGTCTCAACYAATTCTTCATCAATTGTCAAAGAGTGCAAGCAGCTTTGTAAGCCTCTCACAGACAAAAGAAGTGTCCTCATTTATTCATGTCATTGGTGAGCTGTACTCCAGGGACAGCTGCAGTTAAGAATCCCCACGTTCAGCATCAAGAGTCATTGCTATGTAGCCCAATTCCTAAAATGTTCAGAACAAAAAAAAAGGAAGATTTTGAGCCAATGAGAAAAATGGCATGACAAACTGAACATCAAAAACCTGAGAGCTGTGGCTTTCCCTCTGCAGTTGCACTGCTTATTCTAATGGTCATTGGTTAAGCCTACACAGACAGCAATAAGGCAGATCAAACCTAACCACAAAAATCTTACACAAGCTTTTAAAGCCTAAGACTAAATCACGTGAAAGATCAAAACATTACTAACTGCATTCCACTCATAGACTGAATAGGATCATGAGAAAAGAGCTTCCTTCTTTACACTTTATCTTTTAGTTCAGCCCTCCAGTCCAACCATCCCCATACACCTCTGCTGGGATCTGCAGGACCACATTTATTCCAGTGAACTCCTGCTGGGATTGCAGCCCAGGTCCTTSTGTCTCTGACCTGCTCACTGCCTACTCAGCAGCAGAGCATATCAATCTGYGACAAAGAGCACAACCACCTTAAAGCCCTGCCACTCTTACCACTCTGGCTGTATCTATTTTTCTTAGCAGCTCACCAGAAAGAAATACTTTTCCAAGTGCCCTCATTTCCTTATCAGCCTTATACACAAATCTGACGTGGAAGTGTTCATCACTACAGTTCACAGACTAAATACTATTGCATCTTTTTAAACAAACAGATCAAACATGATTCATGCAAGTATTTTCACATACTCACCACCGCTTAACAACAGGCATTCCTAGAGCCAAAAACACAAAGGGGAAACTACAACTTGAAGCATCTTTTCRAAACTCAAGACAATCAGAAAAAACTATGCACATTGTCTTCACTACTTCATGACATTCATGTTATTCCGAATGCAAAGACAGCATATAACTGGGTTTGCTTCCTAATCTAAAGCAAACCCGCGTGGTTTTGAATCAGTGGAGTCTAGTTCTTTTAATGGCATTCTAAATGCAAAGACCTACAGACAACAATTCAGAATCGGGAGTGCATAATCAGAGGCTCAACTGTTGCTACACTAAACCAAGTTTCTCTAATGTCACATTGTTCTCACAGCTCCACTGTGCCTTATGTCTGTACAACTTCAGGAACAACTTCAGCTTGAAAGCTAGAATAAGACTAATTCCCCTTGCTATGCTCAAGCATACTTTTCCCTGGCAGGTCAATACCTTTTTACTCCTCTGTATCTTGGAGGGAAGAGGAAGGTGATGGGAAGAAAAAAAAAGAAAGAAAAGGAATCTTCAAGGACAGGCTGCCAAGAAGCTGAGAATCTCAAAGGCTACATTAATCAAGGAAAATCTATGCTTTCAACACTTCACAATTTTGCACTAAAAAAACTCAAGAGAATGAAAAAAAAAAAAAACACTCTTCCCAGGAATCTTGAAGCCTGTTAAAACATCTTCGTAAGAACAAAAATCTACAAGAAACAATATTCATAGATAAACCATTCACCTTATGTCACATTCACTGCAAGAAGATAATAGTCTCTGGAAAAGTGACACAGTGGTCAACTGTCAAAATGGAATGTAGTTTAGCACTAACAATAGGTAAAGATTGTTAGTCTAAGTGCTCGATAACAACCAGGAAGACCTCCTTGAATAAAATGCTTTTAGCATAAGTTGTATCTAATAAAATTTTAGATCTTTCTCTCTGCAAAGAAAGTACTACAGAATATCTTAATATCAATTTTAAAATATGAAAGTAATGAAAATTACCATTTGGATTTTCTTCTGAAAATTGCAGTTTTCCTCTATTTTTCCATATATCTTCATAAAAGGTACTGGGCTTTTTCCAAAAGTAGATGAATTGTCCAAATGTTCACTTCTGTGCAGACAGCAACTGCTTTGTTTCAWTTGTGCAGATATTCATCACAAAAAGCTACTAACTGGACTCTGAAAGTAGTTTGTGAAATTTGCAATCATTATTTTTATTTTAATATTCTAAATCACCTTTCTTCAGCTAAATTATATAAGCACTTAAGCTCTTTAAAAAACATTCATGGAGCTGAAACAGCAGAAGCTGTTTACCAAGTCACTGGATCTCTCCTAAAAGGTCTCTGTTAGAAGCTACTTTTGGGAAATAATCAACCTTGAAGTAGTAGAAATGTTTTTGCAAAGCCTGGGGCATTCCACTGATTTAACCCCCATGACCTCACCTCAGCTTGGTGGAGGTGCCAGAAGGAAAAAACTTTAAAAGGCCAAGAAGCAATTATGAGTTTAATCCTGAGAAAGCAGAAAACAAGAGTGTGACTTCGAGAGCCAGGGCTGGAAGGCGTGAGCAAGGTTGCCTTAGCAAAGCTATTTACACTCAGAGCTGGAAAAGGAAGCATGAGTATTTTTCTGGAACCATGGAACCTGTGCCTTGTATCAGGATTTTCTCCTGTCAGAACACAARGGCCAACCCCTTAGTCAGGAGATGCAGCAATTGAGAGAGACAGACCATGCTGTATGCAAGCAAAGCCAGTTTATTACAGCAATCACCAGAATTTAGAGTTCTCTTACTTCCACACAAAATTTTCAACTCAGACCCCCTCGCCCCTGTTCCCTTAGCAACATAATCTTTTCAGTTATCAAGTCCTTGTTAATATCTTCTTGCACCAGAGCAATCAGACGTGATGTCTTCACTTCTTGTTCTTGCCTTGAGTTTATCTCTCCCACGGCTTCCACTGTACCAGGGCCATGAGGTCTGTGGTGCTACCCAACTCAACTCCTGTATCTGTCTGATCTCCTACATTTCCCCCTTTCTTTTCTACAATCGTTATTTGTTTTATTGATTTATTAATCAATCCCTGAATACATTGAATCAAGCAAGGCAGGTATCACTATAATTAATAGCCTCCCTAATAGACACATTGCCATCTTTAATTAAACTTTTTGACCCATCCAGTGATCCCCCAGTCTCCAAAAAGATTGTTGAGCCAATCAGCTCCATCTGTTTTTAATTTGGCTACATTATCTTTTAAAGCTTTAATACCCACAGGAATAGGTTGTGAGTGATCAGAAAGGTTCATATCAAAATCTTCACATACATGTCCATGTGCTAAAAGCAAAAACCCAACAGTGGCTCAATTCTGCAGTATAACATGTTGAATCAAATCAATATTAGTTAACAATCCTGTTAAAGCAAGTGAAGCAGCATTAGTTTGTTGAGCTAACCAGCAGTCTAGCTGGTTTAACAATCCATGTCTTTCCAGACACTACTCCTGGAGCAAAAAGGAGACAGCCCAACACTGTTGTAGTGACCAGAAGTTAAGGTTATCATCATAATCAGGGGTAAACACATGAATACTGTGCTCCCCTCTCCATGGAAATTTATGTTGTAAAATCATGGACGTGTTGGGTGTCAACAGCGAGAGTCACCCTAAACTACAGGAGGCTCCCTCAATATGCATTGGAATAGCAGCCCAAGCTCTGTCTCCTCAAATAAAAAACACTCCTGCTGATAATGATAATGGAGCATTAGTAGAGTGAGAGATGTTGGTGGAAGYGTAATTATACCAGGCACTTGCAGTCTTGAATATGAGTTGGCTYGGAGAAACATCCCGTACTATAGTTTGGCTGGTCCCAGAATAATAAAATTTAATACAAGGTCCATTTTCACAGATCCTAGAAGTTCTAATTCCTGAGGCTGAAGGGCTGCACAAGGGAGATATGAGACCCACTGGTTCCACGCATTGGCATTATGAGCTGAAGGGGGATGTGGCCTTGTATCTAAAGATAAACCAACAAGACAAGTAGTAAATGGGTTTTCAGGAGATGCTGTAGCCAAGCATAAAGTATCTTGCTCCTTTAAATTGGCTAAAGTTATCCATACATTTGTTTTTGGCTGATTAACAGGCCAAGCAAAAGTAATAGGAGGAAGTACTAATACTAGAAAAGCCTTTGCTAGCATATGCCAAATACTAGCTTGAGGCAGTGGCGATAGAGGACTCCACATTGCTGCTGTGGGAGGAGTTAGAATTAACACCACACAACTTATTAACAACAGCAAGCCATTGCTCACTTGATAACTCCTGATGTTCAGGCAAACCATACTGATGCCCACACACCAGCTGTTTAATTTGTATATTATTCCGACTGCTCCTTAAAGGGTCACAATGCCGACAGTCAGCTCTTCTTCTATGAGAYGCACAATACCAAAGGCACCCACACCTTTGACACTCACACAGAGTCCATGCTTGATGATGCCCTGTGTGACAGGTCAAGCAGGGAAAGGAAATTAACAGACCTGCAGAAAGYTCATGTTCAAAAGATGTTACGAACTGGCTGGGATCTGGGTGTTGCCAGTCTAGAGCAAGAAAAAGGTCATCAAAAGGAAAGGGAGCACAGTACCGACCACCTCTGGACATATGATCGACTGGCTCCCCGAGGACGGATGACTTGTCTTTTATGACTTTGACGTCTCTAGGAAACCCAAACCACCTCTTCAAAGACATTAATCCTTGTCTGTATTTTGATCAGCTGGTTGTTCGATGAAGGGCCTGATGTTCTTGACTGGAACTCAATGAGGACCAATATCTGTGGAGACACAAGCATAACCCGTTCCCCATGTAATGAGGTGAAATGGGCCTATGATTTTCCCACTTTCTGGGTCTTTTACAAGGACTCGTGCTTTTTGCCTTAAGTCTAATAACATTTCTTTAGAAGTAGAAAAGTGCTTTATTATAGGGGGCTTTGCTATCAGCATAGTAATTTTAAAAGTTGAAAATACATAGTGCTTTATGTAGCTGTTCCATTGGCATACACCCCTGCATTCCCCCTTTCTGTTGAGCTAAAAGACACTTAAGAGTTGAATAAGCACATTCAATAATTGCTTGTTCTGCAGAGGAGTGAGGGATGCCAGTGATATGAGAGATTGCCCACAGGGTGAGAAAGGRGCAAAGTCGTTGAGAAGTGTAAGCAGGACCATTATCAGTTTTAATCTGTTGAGGAATCCCTAAAATTGCAAAAGCAGACAAACAATGGCAACAAGCATCTTTGGCAGTTTCACCAGTGTGGCATGACACAAATAATGCACCTGAAAAGGTGTCAATGGATGAGTGAAAATATATTTGTCTGATCTCCTACAAGAAGACAATGCTCCAGCTCAGAGCACCCCAAGTCCTGGTCAAGTTCAGGATTTCTAAAAGCTGAGAAAAAAATCCAATAACTGGGATATCATTTTGCTKGAGAAATGTCCATAACACCAAAGTCACTGCTGCTCTGAAAAGCTGCAATGACTGTTTTAAAGAACTACCATGAGGACTGCCATTCTGCAGAGGTGTGTAGCTCCCAACTTGATATCTTTTACTTCTGTGCCTTAGGGTCACTTCCATTCAGGTGGAATTACAGTCACTTCTATTTTAGGTGGATTTCAAGATTAAACCCCATTGACAACCATCCTGCTTTTCATCTGAATTTGCACTATAATCCTCATACTTCATAGGAAGGAAAAAAAGAATCAGTTATACTCTATACACTGARGATCAGGCACACATCATTCATAGTCCCTGATATTAGATAATGTTCTATTCCCTGCTCCTTTAAATATTACTACATACTTAAAAAGTTAAATAGAGGTAGAAGCCAGATTAACAAAGGTGAGTTCACCTAGAGAGGGTCTATATTAATGAAGAGTTAATACCATAAACCTGTTGCACATGGAAGTGTGAACAAAATGTCAAGTYAAGAGAATGACTTCTCCTTCCTACAGGTGGATTGCACAGGTGCAAACATGCACAGCAGCTTTCTAAAATCCATGGCATTTTCAAAAACCTTTATGCACTAAACTACTCTGCTCCTTGGGTAAGTTTTACAAGAAAAACTGAAGTATCAGAGCTACAAACACACACATTTCTCTACAAGTTCAAAGAAAACCGCTTTTACTCTGCACCTTCTCACAAACAAAAAATGCTACATTACAAACCTTTGCATAAGCAAAAAGAGCTCCCCAGGCTTTAGATAACATCAAAATCTATTAATTCAAGGTCTTGATATTATTCCATGCACACAAATTTGGGTTTTTTTATTTAGGGGCAAAATAAACAGCTGAGGCCATTACAAGCAGAAAACCACAGTCCTTTCTAAAGCAAGTTCATTTTGTCTGGGTTTTGGTAACACCAGATGTTTTCTGATGCTGTACAAACAGAAGTTGTTGAAATTTATTGCTGTGAAAATCAGATACTCTTCTAGAATAGTTAATATGCAAAGATTCAACCTGTGTCTACACATCAAATTAGAGTCGAACTTCTATTGGAAAATTGAAATATGTCAATTAGATTGAATCCTAGCATTAAATTTGAGCTGAAAACAGAAAAAAAGTACTGCTACTCTAAGACATTTCATTAAGAAACAAAAAAGAGGCAGAGTAAAAATCTGTGTTTCATAGTAAATGTCTAGATTTACTCTTGGAATTTTATACTGAGGAAATGGAACTCAGAGCTTTACTGATTTAAGACTTTCCTAGAAAACTGACTTAAGACCTGTGACTTCCAGGAAGGACAAAGATAATCCAGAGCTAGACAGGAGATGATCTGTCCCAGTGAAAGGCTTATCAGGCATTCAATTGTTACAACCTTAAGTATGAGAGGTGGGCAAAAGACCAGAGTGAAGCCTTGTCCTCCTTATCTGAACAATTATTTAATTTCCATCCCTTGGGAGAGCTTCTGCAGGGATCAATTCCCAAGGCTTCTGAAAGATCCCTGAGTGGCAAAACACAACTACAACCACCTACAACTACCATCCCCCTCCAAAAAAAGTACTCAGGAAAAAAAAAAAAGCGCCCTCTCACAAGTCATAATTCCATAATTTCCATAATTTCTTTGGAGATAATAGATATCATATTGTATCTTCAAAGGTATCAGAGTGTGTGTGTATACAACAAAGTAATTCCTCTCTAGATCAGAGGCCCAAACACTCAACAAGTAAGAGTCCAAAACATTTTCTGCACTGTGCTGAAGCAGTTGCCACTTAGGGTAGCTTGCATATAATGGGTAAGGACATGGAGATGATACATTTTTAGCAARCCCCCTAAAAGTGAGCAACTCTGATGAGGAAATTCAAATTGCGTCAAATCAATTAAATAAACACTCAAAGGCCAGGCCATGTAATAAATAGCATGTGGGTACAATTATCCTATCCTTTCTACCACAGGAAGGCCTAATGCAAGTCTGGGTTATCAGAGCCAGCAAAGTYTGTGTCAATGTACTGAAATACAAAAAGGTCACCTTCAGTGAACTAAATTAAATGCACAATGAATCAGGCAGCAAAGTTGCACAGCCACTACGACTTGTTTAACTGTCCATTGTATGTAACAGTTAAGGGGAGAGAGAATCTACACCTTCAGTAGTTCAGCAGAGCCCTGTCCTATTCCCCCTCCAAATGAAAACCTTTGTAAACTTCAGTTCCTTGTGACATCTGTGATATTTTAGACTTTTGAACTCTATTAACTCAATGTGTATTTTCTAACAATTCTACCAATACAGAATTCCTGGAAGTACTACAATAATTCTATTACCTGACACCATTAGACAGGTTCCCATGTTGAAATCCTCTAAAAGGTTTTCAGCCTTATCACCAAAAGGCTTGAGCATTACCCAGCAGCACTTCTAATTCTTGCACAAATGACCTAGACAGCACCACATACCGAACTACAGCTTTCCTAAGAAACAGTCAACATAGGACAAAAGAAAACTCTTCTGCATCACCATAAAGACTACTACCACTTATTGTGTTACTAAAAGCCTTCATGCTTTGAACCTCTTCACAAACTATTTAAAAGTTTGTATCTCTCTCTAACTTAATGATTTCTACACTGAAAAATAAATGATCCCAKAGGTGTCAACAAGCAAACTACACCTTCTTTTTGTTCTAAAAAGAAAGTGGCTGGGAAGGCATCTTTTGAAGCAGAGCAGCACAGGTTGGTGGGCAAGGACATGACTGAAATTGTACCCTTCCAGTCAGCACAATCAACTGCTTATTTCAGTCCCCAGGTTTTTATGCATCGTCCACGTTAATTTTGATTGGAAGCTATTTGTCTTCTGAAGACACTGAATACATTCCCACACAACTGCAGGAGTCACTCTGTCTCAGGGAAACAGTACTTCCTGGAATTCTTGACATGCCAAGAAATCAGAGTTACTCCTATTGCTCCTTGCTGACAGCTCTTATTATCAGTTCTGTCATTAACTTGGACTGAAATTCAATTCTGGCCARCCCCTTGACAAGGCATTTAAGACAACCAAATACTTACAAAAACTCTTCTCATACTTTTCGTATCTGGGAAGTTGAATTCTTGTTRCCACTTTGTATTTTGTTGTTTTAATTTTTCTACTGGAAAGCTAAAACAAAATATTCCTCCTTGGAATTTTAATGCAGAGACTACAGTGGCATGGACATTTTGCATAAAGAATCTATATCCATCAAAACCGTATTACATGGCTTTTTTTAGAGATAAGCTGAACATCAGCCTAGCTAAGAAATCTGCTGACACAATARAAACTTTTACTATATTTCTGTACAAATGCACCAAGAAAGGTGCTTTTCACTTGCAGTTTTCAAGACCTTGAAGACTCTTCAACACAGTCTGGTGCACTTTCATGAATGACATCCCTACAGCCATCTATGAGTTCTGGAACTCTCAGAATGTCCTACTGGGATGGTGCTGTTGGTGCAAGAGACCAGTTCCCCTGTTTGATAAACATAACATAAATTGAGATAAAGGAACAGAGTTATCATCATCTCTCTCAGATGGAAGCAAAGAATGAAATGTAAAATTTTTCTAAATWATCTACATTCACATCTACATTCCTTTTACATTGTAAGTCTGTAGGAATAATGAAGACAATCCTCAAAATACTGGACAAAACCAAAATTATTTTACCACTGTCAGGAATGAAGTCAGGAAGGAGCAAGACTCAAGAACTGAACTCATATTTGCTGAACTTAAATCAACTTCTTTCAACCCAAGCTTTCCTTTATTCTTCAGCATTACTGTGATATTCGCAGCTCCAGGACTAATTTAAAGACTAGAAATAATCTTCATTTTCAAATAGGTGTCTGTCACACTCAATAAGAGAAATGTTTTCCAAAATGCAGGTTGAACTAACCAAAAAAAGAAATTGCCCTGCATTCAATTTAAACCTTTCAGGAAAAAATTTATCAGAATTATAACGTGGGGGGAGGGAAATGAACCAACACCCCAAAAACCTTCCACTAACAGTATTGCTAATAGGCAAGACATCCTTTATTTCTTCTAAAAAACCATATAAATTTATAATGTGTATGTGTGTATATATATATATATGAAATAAGAAGACTTTCTCCTCCCTAACTATTTGCAAATAATGGAATGAAAGGAGAATCAAAACAGGAAATTCTGAGCTGCAATGAAAGAAAACTGAGGGACTGGGGGATTAGCACTTTTTAATTTTGGGGGCTTGGGGAGCAGTGATGTGAAAATAAGCAACCAGCAAAAAGCATAACTGAAATTTCCTCCAGGGAGAAGAGCTGCATAAATCTGTCCAAAAGATTGAGGAGCTGCTTGACTGCAGAGAGAAAACGGTACACAAGAGGATTCAGAGGTAAAGTGACACACAGAATGCTTCCACCTGGCAGAGATATTGACTGATATCTGCAATATAACTACACAGACTAACACGTGGAAAAAAATTACAGCAACTAGCAACAGACAAGTAGGTTCAAGATGCTTTAAGTATGAAAAACAGAATTTGGCAAGACAAAGACTAGGATTGATCAAGTCCACAGTTCCTAAAATTGCTCAGGGAGATTGTCATAATATGGCAAAGGACTGTACAGTCTGAATTTGTATAATGGAGTCAGGACTCTCAACAAATGCTACTTGAAAGAAACAATTAGGGACTGGCATATGTCCCAAATCAATAAATGTAGGTAACTCTAAAACAGAGTATAACGGTATAACAGAGTCTAAGAGAACCTAAAATGCCAATAATTGAGTCCTGAACACAGCTGGTTTAGATGAGATACAGCTTTAGAAATTCTACACACCAAATGCCCTAGCACACATTTTAATCTATTATCAATTCTTCAATAAACTTCACACACAAGCATGCTCTTCTACCTTTGAGGAAAAACCCAATCTGCTTCATCTTGGTACAGACTGAGCTGCCAGTGGTTGCTCAGGGACAGGCTGGGCACCAGTGGGTGCTCAACAATTGTACTGAGCATCACTTGTTTCTCTCCATTTTTAGACCTCACTGTCTCCTTTTCATCACAATTACTACTACTATTATTACTACTATTACTATTGTCACTGTTATTATCATAATCACTATTATTATTTTTATTGTTGTTTCCATTATTAAACCATTCTTAACCCAGGAGTTTTAGATTTTGTCTCCAATTGATTCTCCTTCCCACTGGGGGAATGAAGGGGGAGCATGAGTAAGGGTCTATGTGGTACTGAGACACAAGCCAGGGTTAAACCATGCCATGTATTAAAAACCAAAAAWGTTCTGTTCAACCCTCATTTTAAACAGCTTAACCTAAATTGTACTATTAAAAAAGTCAGCATTTAARCACAAGTTTGTTGAAGGCTAAGAATTCTCCTGTGGTAGGAAAAAAGCTTTATAATAAACTGATTCCCATTCCATTAAAGGTATACTGTTCCTTGATGCAAGCACATGATCATCCATCACCTCTTAAGTGGTAAGCAAAATGTCATTAAATCTGGAAAACAGTTTAAAAATCCACAGAAAAAAATCCAAACCAAAAAATATTGTTAAATATATCTCTATTTTAGATTTCTCCTCTCCCAATCAGTTAATAAATGTATTTTTTTTAAGTCCCTGGAGAACACCCAACTCTTATCATAGGATTCTTCCTGGGGCAGCCTGTCCCAGTATCTCTCTCCTGTGAGGGTGCYGAGATGCTGGAAAAGGCTGCTCAGAGAAGTTGGATGTGCTGCAAGATTGGATGGGGCACTGAACAACCAGGTTCAGTGAAAGGTGCCCCTGCCCATGGCAGGGCTGCTGGAACAAGATATTTCAAGTCCTCTGCAACCCAAGCCATTCTGGGGTGGTATTTTCTATACCTCATCACCTAAAGAGCCATTCTTTAGGCAGGAAGCATGGCCACAAAGGAGGAGGCCAYGTGTCACCTTGTTCCAGGGTGAGCCAAGTCCTCCAGGGCATTGTCACACTGGGTGAGATCTCTAACACTGAAAAGTTCTCAAGTAGCACCAAATAAGTCATTAATTCATTCAACTTAGTTTTCCTCCACCAGTGCTTTTAAGATGTCCAYGGGCTACTTGGAGGTTTAATGACTATTTTTTTAATTTAAACCACTTGAGCACCAATGGTTGCTAAGGCAGCACTGGTTTATCAATATGCCACCTCAATATATTCACATGCAACTCTTTTTGTTCAATTTTGTGTGATTACAGGCAAGTCCCCTTGAAGAGACCTGGAAGCAATCAAACCACCAGAAGCAATCAAGACCCAGAGTGATAAGTACAAAATGGAGCTAAAAAGCTTGTTCCCTCAAACTGGTCACCCTGCCCAAATGGGAAGGGCTGCAAGACTTCCCACTGTGAAGCTGCAAAAGAGGGCAGATAAGGATGGTTCAGTCATCACTGTCAGGAGCAGCACATTTCTGTTGCAAATAAGGAAATAAAAAGGTTTAAGCAAAATGGAAAAATTCAAACATTTATGTGAATATTTAATCTTMTAAAACACTTTCATTCCCTGCACTTCACTTTTTCTGTACTTAATAAAAAAAGGAAAACCCCTGTACTTTTCATTTAATTCATACTTCAGTAAATTACTGTTCTAAAATATCTATTACCACATATTAAAAGACACTGAAACAACTGAATTTGACCTCCATATCAAGGTTACAAGGAACATGAACCACAATCGGGAACTGAATTCCATTTTCAATGGCCCAGTTTTGATTCCTACGTTTTTTTAATCAAATTGCCTTTAAGGAGTCAATTGTATTTCACAGAATGAAACAAAAGTAGTGGTAAGGTCAGGATGACAGAACAACTACCAGGAACCAGCTCTGTCTACTCATCCTGTTCTTAGGAGATTGTGAACATGAGATCACATCCCATTTGCAATAATCAAAATACTGTGTACTCAAGAACAAGCCTAATTGATTTTTTTCCCCAAAAACGAGGAGCATTTCAAACCATTTCAGATTGTATCCCTTCCCAAAATTATATTTGGCACAAAGTCTTTTTCTTTTTCCTTATATCCCTTAGAAAAGAAAACAAGGATCCAGACAGACTATTTCTTTGTGTCATGTTTGCTATGCTTCCAATGTAACTTTAATAAGCAATTAGAAGAAGGGAGACTTAAACAGAAATTTCAAGGACATAAGATAGAAATTCTGAAAATTTATGAACACCATTGGCAACTTCTTCATAATTTCCTTAAGCAGGGTTAAAAGGAGCTAAATTGGTTGTGTAAATATGAAGAAAAACAAAACAGCAGCTTATTCTTGATTTGACACAAGATATTTGTAACAAATGAGAAACATTTACTATCCATGGATCATTAAATCCACAAAAATAATTTACATTAACCAAATTGTATACTCCAAGGAATATTTTTAACATCTGCCAGTATAATTTCTTAAATCACAATCTATATAATCMATTTGATTTTAATTTTTTTCTGCTCATTAAGAATCTTGCATCTGGTACCTCGGGTATGCCAGAGAGGTCAARATCTCTGGCAAAATGAAACACAGAGTATATACTTCAACTGTTTTTTTTTTTTCCAAATGAATTAGTTAATTATTAATTAAGGTTTGAGTTGGCTTTATTTTGCTTTGCTTTCRGGGGGAGGAGATGGTGGCTGGGGGTGTGTGTAATTATTTTTCACAAAGCAACTCCAGAACATCCAACACACTTTCTAGTAATTGCATTCCAATGGCAAGACTGATKAATTTTAGAAGGTAGGGCACATTCAGTAAACTAAAGTTTCAGGAAAATATACAGTCTTATGAGTTCTCTAAAGCTAAAATACCTATTTTAATTATAAACYGGAATACTGGACATATAATCTATTATTATATAAACAAATTTAACAGGTAAAAGGCCTCCATATTCACAGGCCTAGGTCATTTACAGTGACCTCAAATTTCATTATTTTCATAGTTGTTTGGGGTTTTTTCTGATGTTGGATTAGGATGACTTCATAAAGCTTTGTTGTTTCTGCTGGGTTTGGTTGCCATTGTTTTTTAAAGTGATCCCTGTAGCTAAGTGCTATAGAAAAAAGTCATAGAAGAGCAAACTCAATTCAAGGTCTGTCAACAAAAAGCTCAGTGCAGACCAGTCTCAGGCCTCTCCAAACCCCCCACAACAAGATTCTAAGCAGAAACCACCAAATGTTTTGGTGGGCTCTGATTACATCCATCAGATTATCTCACAAACACATTTCAGAGGAGGAGAGAAACAAGGACATCAAATGACTACATACAAAAAACTGAAAAACACAGTTTATATCCACATAAACACTTGAAACTTTAAACCCTGCCTTTGTTAAAGACATTAATCTGTTACTGAAGATCCACTCCAGACCATTAACAAATATGGTACAAATCCAACACCCTCATGGGCATTAGCAGGATCCAAAACCTGTGAATCAATCCATTTATATTTGCACAGAGTTTGGCTTTTTAAGCCACTCAGATACTTTTCTTGAAAGAAAAAACAAAACTAAAAAAGACAGAAATAAAGACTCCAACCAAATACTATAGCAGAGTAATAGTACAACCAAATTTTTCTACTTTTATATGACTATTTCTGTAAAATCAGATCAGAAAAAGAATTAGCACAAGTGTAGAAAATGAACTTTACATGTTTCATGGTAAATACAAATTTCTGAGCACACTGAGATTTTATTTTAGCAACAACAAAACCTAAAATGACTGYAGGAAGCATAGATTTATTTTGAGCAAATTTATCACAATATTTGAAGCGCCACATAAAATATTCCRTTTGCACTCAGCTGCCAATTCTGCAAGCACTTTCCTACTTGCTTTGGATACCAAGCAGTTCTCCTGGGATGAGTCCATAAATGCTATCCTAGCAGCACCACAGAAGGACCTTGTCCACCCTTATCCCTTTGCCTGTCACCACAGATTACTCTGCTCTCTCCACTGGCCTAACTGCAAGATTAACTTGGAAATCTGTTTGAACATGTATTTGAMAATATAAAGGAGGGGAAAGAAAACATCTCCCTTGTGGCTAGGTGCTATATAAGATGGAATGAAGAAATAGAAATAATATCATATTTAAAGAAAAAAAAAATATTTTTCAAAATCAGTAATGGCATGCTGTRCTTTGAAAAGACAAATTATCCCCGGGCCAAAATATATTTCAATATGACTGTGCACTAATGAGTTCATTTACATATGTCTTAGAAATTGCATGTATCACAACTTCAAGTAAAATTTAGTCCCAATAAAATTTAACTAAAAAAATTAATTTTCTTTTCTCAAAATAAATAATTAGTATATTCTATCACCAGTAATTCACTCCTTGCATAAAGGAACAGAAAAATTTAGAGCAGCATTTTGAGTCTTATGTTTTTCAATCAAGTTATGATCAAAGTATTTCCTGCCAATCAAAATAAAGGCAATTATCATCAGTTACGTGAGTCAAAGTTTGGAGAATTTTCATCTTTACTTCAGACCAAGAACTCCAGCAACCACTGAAAAGACACTCTTTGCTATTTACTACTGTTCTCCAGGGGAAAAACCAAACCAGGAAAAAACCCACAAYCCAGCACATTCAGAACAAGTCCAAGCATCACATCCTCTGAACTGCCAGAAATCAAGTTCAAGTCACAAGTTCTGACCTTCTCAGKTATGCAAAGTCTTATATCATGCTTATTATGTGAATACATTAAGTTGGAACATGCTGCAAATCTGGGCAGAAGTGACCTCAAACCCCGTAGTTGATGAGCATTTTCTCTAACTAAAACAAAAATATTTTTTAAAACAAGTATCGAATCATAATAAAACTTTATGAGTCTGGTCTTAAAAATCTCACTTTCCTTGCTTTACAACAAAAATCAAGTCTGGAACATTAAAGTATGACAGCAACCTGTGTGTCTTTAGTCATGCACAGCTCCCTTTATAGCCCCTGGAGGCAGCAGAGCCTGGTGAGCTGTGCTGGAGATGCTCAAAGTCACACTCTGCAGCAGCTTCTCCCCCTCCTGAATGTGAAAGGAGCCAAGGACATTTAGTAAACTCTCCCAGGCTAAGCATTGTGCCTAGAAAGAGGCAGAAGTTTTAAGAGTCTTGATCAAAAGACATGACATGATAGATTAGAGTACSAAAACAGCCACATAGCAAAGTAAGGACAATTATAAGATAAATGKAATTACAGTCTTTTACCAAGACCCTGTAAGCACACAAATTTTTTTGCCTTTCCCCTTCGAGCCAGGGTTACAGAGAGGGAGAAGTAGCAMGGAATAGGAGATCCTCATTAAACAAACATTCTCAAACGACAGAATATGCAGGGATACACCCAGCTCTGTCAAAAAAAGAACCACAGCAAAAAAAAATTACCTTAGCGCTAGCAAAAGCTACATTTACTTTATCTCCTTCCTTTAAAAACCTTAGAAAGTGTCATTGGTTAGGCAGCTTCTTATAAAGTTCACACCACTTCCCCTGCCATAATTAAATTAGATTGGTTTACAAAAACAGTAAGTGTAGAACCATAAAAAGTTTACCATTTTGCATTTAATGAAATGCTCCAGTCGTGCAAAGATTTATGCATAYACTCAACTTGATCCAGGTGAGGCATTCCACTGTGAGGGCTGTTATGTTAAAGCAGCAGCAGCAGGTATAAACCAACATTAATTTGAAGCTCATAGTTGTTRTAATAGCTAGAAAAGGTTTTCATTTGTGTTTAACATCACTTCTAGGCACGAAACACAATCTTATTAGCACAAAGTAACTCCCACGTTAAGCTACATGYRCTACCAAAGCACAGGAATAACATCTTTTTTGTTMATTTTTACTTTCAAGTTTCTAATGCTGATACACAGTTCTTATATTCCAGCTATAAACATGAATAGGAGTCAGATGCTTCTCATCCCTGCTTTTCATTATTTAGTTCTAAATCCACATTTTTTGTCTTCAGCTCTCAGAGAACCACACTGAAGTATTTAATGGAAAAGTGCAATAGAAAAGTGGAAAGCAGGGCTATGGCGAAAATAAAAAGGTTGAACACAGAAACACAAAAAGAGAAATCAACCTTTTGCTACAACTTCCTTTTCCTCTTAAGTCAGCTAAAAACATGCTCTGTCTCCTATATTACAGATTTCTGTACATTATACTCAAAGCAAGTCAGGGAAAAAAATCTTCTAAACATTTTTGCAGTTCATAAATTACTATCTTCAATGGCCATTTGATCAGGCACACCTTCAGCATYGTGGTCTGCCCTTAAGTTGAACTAGGCTATTTTCCTTGTTATTCTTATAAAGACAAAACAAAGTCAATTTTCCTCCAAAATTATCACTTGTCAAGATGTTATTTACTAGATTTTTTTATGCTTTTTTAAACCCTTCATAAAATCATTTCAGAGTCACTAGACAGAACTACAAAAATKTAAGTATTAAAAACCCAATTCCATTCATTACATGCAAGACTTCTAAAGGGAAGAATTCTCATGCTCTTGACATGCCACAGGCACGTGTTMGAAAAAAAGATTGAATGAGAAAAGATAAAAACTTTCTGAGTCAGCATTAATCCTTGGTCTTTTTTGATGCTCATTCCCTTGGCAGCAGGTATTAGCTTTCCCAAGCCCAAGTGYTCAGAGGAACTACATTACTACTACATTACTAAGTCTTATTTACCAACCAAAAGGCTTTAACACGAGGCAAAATATGGAAARGCTCAAATACCTGTGCAAACCCTGAGGGTTGCAGCAAACACGGGGGAAAAGAAAACTCCCACACCCTGCCTGGAACTGTCAGTCCATAAATCCCAGCAAACTGGGACTGAAAGTACTTGACCTTCAGCAATTACAAAGAAACATGAAATAAGTTACCAAGATCTATCAATAATAATAATTAACCCTTTAATTTCCAACTCTGACAAGACATTAAAACATATCTACACAAACCTGAAATAAATTCTCAACGGCATCTAACTGACCTGGGACACAATGTCATATTTTTGGAGCATAGACAACACCAACTCAATGTTCAAAATATTTGAAGGCAATATTAAGAGAAAATATTGACTATAACAAACCTGACCCTGTTATTCGGCAATACACAACCAATGAATATTGTCCTACCCACAGATGTACAGTGTTACCTGAATATCTATTCCCTCAACAGTGGCACCTTTTTTTTTTTTTTGAGAATATCACAMTAAATTTATTTCTGTTCAGGAATAAATCAACAGAAGAGACTGGACTTCCATTCATAGAAAATCTGGGCGCTACTCTCAGCAAGTTCTGTTCTCCATATGGCCACATACTCAGAACAATTTTCTACCTGACTGGACAACATTTCTTTTACAGTGAAGAGCATTAGCTGGATGCAAGTGCAGGTCATTAAGTCCCTTCACCAGAGYATCCATATGCACAAAAAGTGACAAATAAATGCTTTCAACAATGCAGTTTAAGACCAAGACTACAAATACTAYGAAGTTAAATACTCTGGTGAAATATAACTTTATTCTTTGTCGTACAGTACAAATATAATTAGACAAATCTTGACATACGCCTTTGGCTGGCACTCTGCTTTCCTTTGGAACATGTTCTTGAAGTTTAGGAATTGTTTGGCTTGGAATTTAGTTTGTATTTATGTACAGCCACTTTTCATTGAGGCTCTTTGCCTTGAGGGTGCAATCACTTTTTGTTCAAGAAATAGTCTGACAAACACAGAAAGCTTTTACCTGCTATAAATTTAACATCCCTGTAACTGAACAATTCAGTCTGCTCTCCCAGACATCTGAGTGGCAGCAAGACTAAACATTCCCTGGTCAATCCACTTCTAACTGAAGTCATTTTCTGCACAACACTAAGAGAAGGGAACTTTAAGGAAACATGAAAAAGTAACCTATGAGATGCATTATTGAGAAATCTCAACTTTAACACCAGCTATATTAAAGCTGTGCCTACTTTGAGTCCMCAAGTAATTATATGTAATGAAGTACTAATGTGTTGGATGAACATTAATTAAATCAAACTCTTTTTCCTGGTTGGCATGTTGCATTATTTACATTATATTGCACTTACAGGCCACAGTGTCCTTATGGAAATTAGATACAAGTGAAGAGACAGATTTTTGCTGTCAGCACTAAGTAGACCACTACCTTCAAAACAGCCTTAGAAATTTTCTCATTGCTTGGACAAAAAAATAAAGAAAGAAACTGAGGGAAACTTCAGTTGGTGAGCTACAAATACATGCTGGCCTTCAAATAAAATCAAGGAATGTGAAAGGAGGGATAATGAGGAGGAAGTACCAAAAGCCTCATTGAACATCTTATTTCTAAAAAAATATATCTCTGAATGTATTAATGTAGATGTTAAAGATTTACTGCATTTGAAGATGCAAAAAATTAGCACTAACCTGTGCATTACTGCAGTACCTTAGATGCAGCAATGCTCAAAGAAAAGATCCACAACTGCATGCCCTACATAGGTGTTGCATTACAAGCAATCAGCAATTATATGGAGACATTTATGCGGCATTTTAAAAAAAGGTTTATGCCCTAAAATAAAAACTTGAAATAAATAACTATTTTAAAATCCGGCATTTTGGTGGATAAAGTCAAGTGCTGTTAATTAGGTGGTGAATTCCATTCTTCTTCATTAAACAGCATTTAGCTGGGATTTTCTAGATTAAGCCTAAAGTCAAAACCAAAGATTACTTCATTTTGAAAAGCTTCCTATGCTTTTATAATAAAATTAATACTTTCCCAATCAAAACATATATCAAATTTTCAAAGCATTTCACAAGCATTATGCCAATTTTGTAAACCCAGGAACTATATTAAAACTGGCTGAAATGACCTGTCAGAGGATATATAAAGAGTCAACAGTGGGAGTGTGAAGAAGTTGCAGGTTTCTTAAGACCCGAGCATCGACACTTTTACAACCAGATTTGCATACTTGGGTAAAGAACCGGAGAAAAGGAGGGTATAAAGCAAGAAAAACAAAGCCCTCTCTCCTAAATTACTTCCTTTCCTACAAAGCTATAGAGAAGGATTCTCCCAGAAATAAGTTTTACAGCTTAAAACTACTAAGTTTCTCCAGCTAAATTTGTTTCAGTAATGAAAGTGAAAACATTTAACAGGAAACTATTTTTTAAATGTGGTGGCTATACAACTGAAATAATAGGAACGAACAGGTCACATGCCTGATGGACTTCTGAAGTTACTTGAAAAACGTCTTTTCCCCTCACTTTTCAAATTATGCTATTTCTGTTAAACCAGACTAAGTGAAATTATAATGCTTCTATTAAACACCCAGAACAATAAGGAACATTAATTTTACTTGGTCTTTTGACATAAACTAGCACAAATTTGCATATTAAATAAACATAATGSCAAGTTTATGCCTCTATTTACCTGRTTTAAATTTCTTAGATTAAATCCAACTCCATTCAGCTGGAATATATGAAGGTAGAGTTAAAACTGATTTGGTCACTTCTACTCAATTTTGTGCATAGACAAAGCTTATGGTATATATGGCATATAATAAGCCAAACATGATTTTCAACCACAAATATTATTTTGGAAGCACAGCCTAATGGTTGAAGCATGAGATGAYAAATCCATTTTTAAATAGAAACCAATTTTCATCGCAGACCACTGAGTGACTCTGGGCAAGTTAATTAACCTCCCTGCAATCTGTGAAATTGGGATAATACCTGGCTTGCAGTGAGGCTTATTTCATCAATGGTTATGAAATGCTGAGAGATCTTTAGATGGATATATTGTAGAAAGAGAAACAAGCTCAGTATTTCAAACAGTACTTTGAAACATAATTCCTATTTGAAAACACAYCTCACTGTCAAGTAAAATGTCACTTCATAGGTAGTACTCAAGTGACTTTAGGTGCGCTGAGACTATACTCCACACCATATCAAAAACCACAAGAAAAATAACAAAAAAGGCCACATATTACATCTCTTCTTTCAGGTACGTACAGAATTATCACTATGCATTTATAGAACTCAGATTCTCATCACAAGCAGCCACAAACAYTGCAATCAACTTTGAAGAGCTACTCAGAGTCTGCCAGTTCACCAGAATCCCTAACACAAAAACCACTTCTGACTGCAAAGCTGTAAACTTCATTTCCAATGTAGCTCCACAGCAAATATTGAAATATTTCACTGTACTTTTTATTATTTYGCTCCTTGGTTCTTATCTGCCTTCAAGAAAAGATTGCAACAGGAAGGAGGTCATTGCAAAACCTACAAGGTGAGAGATGTTACAACATTCAGCTTAAAGTAGCAGCCTACRAAGTACAACCTATTTTGTTTGTGAAATTCTTGTACATGTTGTTCTTCCTAAAGAAAATCATGCTCCAGAGACAATATTTCTATAGTAAGTATTTACATAACCCATATTGACTACACTGATGACCACRTTTTTCCCCAACCACTGAAGCCAACAAGGAGTTTCTATAACTTACATACTCAACAGAAATGATCTCTGCTGTTTGCATTTTGGRAGTACCAATTCACAGCCTTTCCCACACATTGAAAACAACAACACAATGCTGCTGWGGCACAAGCAAAGTAATTACCACTCTCTAGGGCCTGATGACCTCTTTTTTGGTGTACTGAAACAGTTTACAGAAAACTAATTTTCTTAGTGATGAAGGAACATTAAYAAGGAATATACTCTTTCATAAGTCAAGAGTCACTGAATACCTAAATACAGCAGTGATTTATTATAAATGCATAATAATGATGTCTCAGCCAAAGACAATTGAACTGCAAAAATACATCACTAAGACTTGGGATTTTCTACGTCAACTCTCTTCTGCTGGAAAACTGCTTCAAGCAAATTTAATACTTGGCCTCCTCTTTTTCTTTTCCCCAATAGTAAAAAACAACAAACTTAAACTCTATGTTCAAAAGCCAAGTATTCTGGGGATTTTAACTCAGAAAATGGAAAGTTTTTCAACTCAAGGGCACTACCATTTAGTTGAAGTTCCAGCAGGTAACATGAGTAACAGTGATAAGCAATCTGTAACAGATAAGCAAATCCTGTGAACCACAGGTAGAGAGGAATGGTATACAATAAACTGAAGGGACTAAGGAATGCCTTGACAAGATCTAAAGGTAGAAAGAATTTTCTGAAAACAGCACTGTTAAAGGAAACTCATCTTAGCTTGTTTCTTTGGGTATTTGTATTGCAGCTTTAGAAAGTTACTCCATGAAACTTGGAAGTGTGTGGCACTGAACTGTGCCACTTTTTACACTTCTCCCTCAGCTCTATGTTACAGCCTCAACTCTCTCAAATCCAGAAAAAAGGCAAAATTCTCTGGGTTCAAACACTTTTTTTCCCTGTGACATTTTACACAAGTTAAGATTACAATTAAGTAAGATATTAGAAGCAACTAACTACTCATTTTGGTAACAATCACTGGAACGCAATTGTCCTAACTTACTGGTGTTAAGTTAGGACAATTGTGTTATCATAAAGCCAACTCAGGGGTACCATAGTAACTCTTAAGTAAACCTAAAAGTATTCTCATTTTCCTTAAAACATATGCATATTAAAAACTTTAGATTCATAAATATAATAACCTCTTCCACTTTCACTGTACTCTACAATTTTCTTGTATACTAGACCATCATGTAAACACCTCTCAATATAAAAATTAAGATTCAAAACTCCAAAACTTGTTAATACTAGTCAATGAAGCATATGTTTAGCTAAACAAAATATTCCTCTGCTAGAATTACCTTGCTGAAATAAGTGAAGACATAACAAAAAAAGGGAATTCTGACATTTCATATTTTGTTGAATGCCATTGCTGCACAGGCAATCACTGTCTCTTACATATAAATTAACATCCTACCATCTGTCAAGTGTTCAGATAATCACAGGGTTTAATGCACAATATGGTTATTAGAATGTGACCTGACAAAAAGAAAAAGAACACAACCTAATTTGGACTACAAAATCTACACTCTCACTGGCAAATGACAGTTTGACAAGCTATTATTCTGCATTTTGGCTTCTCCAGTAAAAGCAATTTTACGCATATGTAATTCTATTAGTCATACAGTCAACTGCCTGTGGAAGATTACTTCAAACTATAAAATCTGCTTGGTCATTCAGGATTTTGAACCTATGTAAATGTTTGCAACATGAATAGAAATTTAATGATCTCTATATGCACATACCTAAGAAGAAAATACAAGTCACTATGCAAAATAATCCCGTGATGCTATCATCAACTGCAACCACAGACTTTCTTCAAAAAATCATGCAAAAAGTCATTAAGCCCATTAAATACTTATTTATCAACTGGCACTGGCTGTTCCAGAAGTAGATTGTACAGGACAGCTCTTTATCCAATCTGTTTCACATGCAAATGTGTCATCTGCTAATAAGCACCATCATTATTATCAAGTATTACCTACAGACTCTCTTTATGGCTTATTCTACTCCCAGTGCCTTGTTTTTGCCAAGGTAAACTTTACTGACAATTGTCTCTACTAAAGACCATTAAAAAAATCCTATTACTAACACAAAACTACCAGGCAAGCCTCATGTGCCCATGGCTCCCACATTTTTCAGCGACTCAGCTGCATTGCTAATGCTCCAATAAAATATACTGCCAAAGGAAATACTCTAATGATAACTTCAAAGGGTAAAATACATGCTCAGGAAAGGTGAAATTATGCCTTCAGAAAAAACAAACCAACCATTTTAAGAAAGCGACACAAGAAAAACAAAGCACACACAGCAATAACAGAAGTTCAAAACAGTTTTACTACCTGCAGAAATGAAGTTTCCATTAAGTAAATTTTGTTAAGATCTAGCTACACTACTCAAGGACCTGCCTCAATAATAACGCATCGTGATCTTGCTTTCTTGCCATAGGGCAAGAAAAATCAGCTCTTGGTTTATGCAAGGCCTGTGAGCATTTAAAAATGTACCCCTACTTACAGCTACATAAAACAGGTGTTATCAGCCAGAGGTCTGCTACTCTGATTACCAGTTTCATGCAAATGGGAAATAAGAAAAAAACAAGGAGAAACCACAAGGAAAGAACATTTAGATTACTTTGTTCAGGTTCAGTTTTACACATAGTAAAATATTTTCCCTATTAAATGCCAGAAAATATCAGTTGTATAAGATAAACATCAAAAAGTACCATTTTTCAAAGTACCTAAGCCAATTGTGTGAGCTTGGTCCTTCTTTTGAAAGATCACACAATTACCACAGGTCACCAGATTCTCACTGTATAATAATGCACATAGTGGAATTTATAAGACATGCTCAGCTGCATCATCCAAACTTGTAACTGCTTTGTGAAATCTGTTCCTCTGGACTGACAAGGCTCTAAGACAGTTTTTCTGGGGAAGTTACTAAGATAGACAAAGGGGAGAACAATCATGACACAATCTACTGATTCTCTGGATGTCTGTAAATGTAAGTTGAGGAAGTGCAGAGAAAAGCATCTTGTATTAGTTGTGCTCTACAAATGTTTACCCAGGGAATAACTACAGAGTAACCACCAAGCAGTAAATTCAGTGTCTCTCACTGTTCATTGAATTCATGAGATAAAGTGTCCACCTTATTCAAAGGCAAGTCTCTCCCCAAACTGGAACATAAATACTTCAGTCAGTCGGGTATATCTTTTTTTACCTTTAAATTTAAGCACTTGGGACATTACACCTTCATAACAATAACTGATAATTCTAAGCAACATCAGGCTTAAACGGGAAAACAATGCACCTCAAAACCCAGACTATAAAATTTAAAGAATTAGATAGATAGAGTTGTACTTGCCCAGTTAAAGTTCTTAGTGCTGGACTCTTCAGGGCAGAGTTACACTTAGAGAAGCACTGCAACCAGTCTGCTCTGCTGGCTACTAGTTACTGCCTGTTTATATGACTGAAAGCATATTCACACAACCACAGCTACCACAACACACCTGAAATCACACCTTTAATGCTGCACCTGACACTTCCAACTGAATGTTGTTGGTCAACCTAAATAACCACACTGATGATTAATCTATGGAAAGGTTTGGTTTTAAAGATTCAGTACATCACCTTTAATTTTTTTTCCCCATAGAAAAGAATACTTTCACAGGAGGTTGATCAAGCTTTTGTGGATTTAGGTCAATTTGCAAGTTCTTTGGCCTATACTATTCACCAGGGCATTTATATTGTAATGATTCACTCATCTCACCTGTCTTATATTGTCTTATGACAATTAAATTGAATACATCAATAGTAGAATAATTAAATAATATGAAACACAATGGAAGTTTTTTTTACTGAAACATTTGAAGTAATTTCTCACTAGGCCAAGGTCAGGAGAAGATAAAAATTATTAGCTCAATCAACCAAAATAGAGCAGCTSACTTAAAGCAGTATAGCAGCTGACTTTAAGTAGTATATTATAACTACCAAAACAAGTGGTAATGAGAACACACTTTTGTGTACTGTGTAAGGAAAATACTGTGGGTGAGGGGAAAACAAAAAAAAATCTTTAAAAAAATATCTTTGATAATCAAAGGAGCTTCTTACTTCTCTATCTCACAGAATATTCAGCGAATTACGTTTGGTTCTCTATAATAATTTCATCCCTAACAAGATCAGAGAAAATGATTTATTCCACCCCCAGTCTTCCTACATTTGTACGTCATCCTAGGGGACACTGCCTTTCTGAACACTGAATTGCTTTTGGCCATCTGATATTACATTACTGCAGTCTTCTGGAGAAGGAGCCAGAAAAGAAAAAAAAAAAGGAGGGGAAAAATAATTACATTAATGCTGGGAATCAAAGTTTATTGACTTTCCCTTGAGCTATAATACCAAAAACCTGATTACAGAAGTTGTCAACTTATTTAATGATACCACCAACTTCTCTCTGAACTCATCAAAATATCTTCTGAAAAATTTCTCAAAAGTTTTTCAAGTAGAGGAATACATTATTAACTCTACTTCATCTTACTGAAGATAACTGTATTTTGCCTCTGCTCCTTTCACCTCTTTGTGTCTACCAAAACACTAAAAACATCATCATTGTAATAAAAAAACTCCAAGATGCTCTGAACTGCATTCTCAAGCAAACCAACACCTCATTTTCACATCCCAAGTACATCCTACTTATTCTAAAAAATCTAGGGAAAGTCTTGACTAGAATACAGCTCTAATAGAAGTGAACATCTCATCCSTACCCATGGCAGCTCGCTCTGGGAACTCAAGCTCAAACATGGTACTCTGCAGCATGGACACTCCAGTGTACAGAGAATCCATAGGCCATTATGGGGTTTTAAATTTTCATTCACACTGTCCCCTCCTAAGAAAGAGGGCTGCCCATACCTGTATTTGTTCCAAAAGTTCTCTTTAATGCATCTTCCTCCTTTGGAAAGCAGATTTCTCCACCAACACTTTTTCTCCTAGACCAACAGTGTCAACAGGAATGTCTTCCTTCCCTTACTTTTACAAAATTACTTTTACAAAATTACAAGGTGCATAGGGAAATACTCAATTAGGCAGCTGATACTGAGATAAAAATGACCAGAGCTGTCTTTTTTAGCTTTTCCATCAGGGTCAACAGTGCAACACAAAGTACCACTCTAGCAAAAAAATTGTCCTTGTATCATTTACAATACAGCCTTTTCAAAACATACAGGGGAAAGTACAATACAACTGTTGTCAAGATTTCTGAACACTAACAAAGCCAGGAAGTACTTAATTAGTTCAACAAAGCTGTAGCTTTTCACATTCTCTTTCAATACAACGGTGAGCACGCCATGCAGAGTTTACAGTAAACCTCTTCTGAACAACACGCAATTAGAAGACCCATAAAATATAGTGAACAAAATATATTTCAAAGGAAAGACAGAACTTCTTCAGAAGCCAATGCTCCTTCAGCAAGATCTCTCTTAGTCAATCTGTTTCTTTAATTCACATGAAGGAGACAAATCAAGTTTGCTGGTTCCATTACCTGGTGATTGAACAAAGGTGTTTATGCTCRAACACTCCTGCCAACACACGGTACACCTGCATGTCTGTGACAATTTAACATGGTTTAGTCACAGCAGGTAAAAGCCTTTCATGTTGCAGTGAATAGGCCCTTTGATACTCATCCACAGTCAAACGCTGCGTAGGAGATCACTCTGCAACAGAAAACTGCTGCGAAAGTATGGCTTGAACACAAGACTGTTCAAGAACACTGTTCAAACAGGGTATCATGACATGACAGATCACAAGAAACAGCTTTCAATAAAAGGCAGACAGGGCATGCTGCTTACCTTGTGCAAGGTGATTTGTTCAGTACCATTAGAAGGGACAACATCAGACAGAGCCAACAACCCACGCAGCTGAATTTGTGTCAGTGCCTCCCATGACAAGAACAATCTCTTACATTTAGGCATCTGTCAGTCCTGTGAGAGGGGAAGCTGAGATATACCCAGGGAGCAATACTCAGTAAATAGGACCAAACTTCTGTACATTTTGGATGTAGAGTCTGGTTGGCTTAAATTAGCTTTTTTCAGGTAGGAAAAAAATGAAAAAAAAAATCAGTTTTTAAGTTAGAAGAGGGAAAAAATGCATTCTACTACTCTCCAATAAATTGGAATTCTGTATTCATCACTAAATTTTTATTCTTACAATCAGTCTTTAAATACATAAGAAATGGACAAGTCCTTTTTAGGACCTTTCAGCATTGTCCAGGCTTGGAAGTCAGCAGAGATTTTTCCTGGAAGAAATTCAGTTTGCAAAACCATTTAAACAGTGACAGCAACAATGCTTAGTATTACTGTAGCATTAACTAAAGGAATCTGCTRAAACAAATGTATATAAAGTATTGACTCAAATAGCATAAAACACAATAGGTTCAGATTACAGCTRTCTTATTCAACATCTCATTTTCACGGTAACAAGAATAAGCAGGTTCACCTACCTGCAGGTTAACAGGTTTGCCTATTATTTTAAACTGTACTTGTGAATTATGGTAAGGATTTATGTTCTTCATGCAGAATACAAAACGCTGACATTGGAAAAAACAATCAATTGGCTACTGCAGCTTCTGTGTTCTAACCATTAGTACCAACACTTGAAAGGCCAAGAAGGCTACAACATTTCAGAACAGGAATATGGCCAAAAGTCATCCTCACTTTGTGGCACTGAACCCAAGTTTGARTTTCTCCACAGTGAAGCCACCCCTGAACACTCACTGCAAGCACTCAGCTCAGCTCACCTGAGACAGCCACCAGACACAGTATTCCAGGGCAGCAGCTGGAACAAACAGGTTATTTTCCACCTTCCCTGCTCACATCMTTTCTTTCAGAAGATTGGCAGAGATTCTGAGAAATTCTTTGAATAATTTGAAAATGAATAATAGACTGAGATACAAAAACGTGGTGTGGGGTTAAAGGTGCATTTCAGTAGCTCTTCTTCAGAAGTAKTATCAATAAAACAATAAATACATGCCAGTTTGGGATCTGCTTTTGCTCACAAGACAACTGAATAGCTTCAAACTTTAGTTTTGTGTTTACCCTGATTAGGCTAAATCTTCTTGGTAACTTCAGTTCTCTGCAACTGCCTTTGAGTGCCTTTAAATAAGCAATTCCCTAAAACCATACTTCAGTCTTACTGCTCTCACACAGAAGTGAGGGTTCCCTTTTTAGTAGTTAAAAGTGTACAGTCCAGCCTTGGACATGTAGGTTTCATTCATGGACAATGYAAAGCATATTAAAAAAAATCCTTCCACTTTCCTCGAGTACCTCATTAAATGCAAACCCTTCCAGTACAATAYATATGCAGTATGCTGTACAAAGACAATCTGCAGTGTCAAATAACACACACTAATTCAGATCAAGTTGTTTCATTACTGATATTCTTTTTAAAAAAGTTGCACCAAAAGCTTTAATTGAATGATAAAAGTTTAATCTCTTACCAACTACGATTAAGTAGAGTCCCTATAACTGTAATCAGAGCACCTTTCTGCCATTATTGCCCAGCAGCTACAGCTTCAAGAGCCACAGTACAGAGAGAATTCTGTTGCACATTACACTTTAACCAAGAGCATCAAGCAGAACATCAAGCATAATGCATTTTTCATGTTTAGCCCAGTGAACAAGCCTTTTTTCCAAGACTGAGAAGTTAGCCTTTAACAACAGCAACCCAAGGCAAAAGGATTATAAGAAACATACCAGCATTTCCAACAGGCTTTAAAGCAATCTAATTAGGTAGCCACATGCTATGTTTTGTGAGAAAACCCGCAACCTAATAACTGGATTGTCATCAGAAACAAAATGCTAACAGTGAAATACTACATTTTCCTCCAGCATCTGCATCCTATAAAATCCTGTCAGTATCTCATTGGGCTGATACTCCGTCTACTAAATAGCTTAAAACATATCTGCCCTATTTTAGGCTTAGAGCCACAATGAGAGGCATTCAGGTTTAAGCACCACCTTCCAAAAGAAAAGGATTCAACACCTGTTAGATGAGAATTTAGATGCAGAATTTCAACTTTACAATGAAGTAAAATTTTGTGAAACATTTATGATGAAACAAAATAAGATCCATTGATAGAACACAACATGTCAGTCATCCTCATTTAAAACTTGAGGAATATATTATCACAAAATTTGTGTTTGTAGATTTGCTAAGTCAATTACAGGTAGCAGTTTACAACACCACTAAACCAGTTTCAGGAAAGTGAACTTAAAACATTACYCACATTTTACATCCTATGAATGTTAATTACTTTGTTTTGAACCTTACCCACTAYTACTTCCCCTTCACTTCCTTTCTCAACCATTCATCTCACTGACACCCACAAAGCAAAAACACTGCAAATAGACAAATGTTCAATTAATGTAATGATTTAACTTACTGAACTGTGCTACAGTATTTTTTTCCTTCTCCCAGCTTTCAAAGAACACTGTTTACAGTGTGAAAACCTACTTTTGCCTCAAGCACTCTATTTTAGGAGTGTTTTGTTCTTGTCCAAGTTATTTAAAACTATGTACTTGTTATCAATTCAGAGCAAAGCTCTCATTGATGCCCTTTCTAATACTGCTATAGTTAACATATAAAACCTAAATGCAGCACTGCTTTGTTTCATCTGCTAAATAATCTGCCAGTGTTTGAACAATTTATCCTTAAACAAAGAGCTTCAGAGAAACAGCTGCTTAATAGTAAAAAAATAAGTAAAATAAGTGYAAAAAATAAAAACTATTTAAATACAATATATTATTATAATTCAATACAGAAGAAAAGTTCCTTTACTGCCTCATTTCTGAGAAAATGTATCAGAGACAACAGAAAATACAGGGCTGATATCAATTCAAAATATGAAAGACAATCCTTGATTATCAGCATCACATCCAGTCCTTACTTTATTCCCCAGGTCTTAGTAAAAGAATAAAAAGATTTTTCTCCCCTTCCCAGGAAATAGATTAGGTAGGCATGACATTTTCCCACTTCACCGTCGCATGCGGTAATAAGCTTTCCTTTTGTAGCATTTATGAATTCAAACAGTGCTGGGGTTAAGCCGGAGCAAAGCAATTTGGCATGCTTGCATCTGCTTTTATCAGGGAAAGGAAAAGCAATCCATGAGGTCTGGACTGACCTTAAAGCACAAGTATTTATTTGGAGATTCTAAGGGCTTACCAATTGTGTTTGGTAAGAGGGAACTTAAATTCGATCACACTCCCGCCCAATGTCACCTTAATTCAGGCAATCACCTTTCAGTTCTTCTGCAGGGCCAATAATGTAATTGGTATTCTGGTACTACGAATATTCTCTTTAAAAAGGACACATTAACTACACACTCCCATTCTACCATGCTTCTTTCTACAGGACATAGCGGGTTTCCAAAGTTACGTGCTTCCAAATTCAGATAACTWACTTTAAAAAATTAAATCTATGCTGGTCAATGCAATTACATTTTCAAAGTCTATCTACATAAYCCTCTGATGCCTCTGATATACAAGGGTCCCAGAATAATATTAAAGTCAATCATCTTACAAGTAAACAAATACTMGAGAAAATTATCTTAAAAATCTCGRACATATGAAAGAGCTGGTTTGGGAAAAATGCATTCAGGGAATACACTTCTTCCTCTAGGAACTCAACACTCTTGTTTKATTTCAAGGCAACATTGCTCCAGCTCTTTCATGAAATCTGAGCAACTTTCAGTGCTTCCAACTCTCATGTCCACAATAAATTAAAAGAAATCCATTAGAAACAATTAGTGGGGAAAAATTTATTGTCTCTCAATGACAAAKATACTTGATCAAATTTAGATCCACTGCAATGCAAGCAGTAAAAAAATGTGAATACATAGTCTGCTGCTTTGCAAATTGAACTTTTCCATCTTTCCACCTAATAAATAGTACTGTTATTGCCAGATTGTGATGTGCCAGTGATTAAGGTTTTATTCTTCTTTTTTTTTTTTTTTACTTTATTCACTCTTCCTCCATCTGGAAAATCTGAGACTATTTTAAAACTGACAGTACATAAAATTAATTCTCAATGACATGATAAGCAAGTCCCATATTTCATACATTCTAAGTACACCAGCATCCTATACCCAAATACAGAATGTGCAGATGTGGCACTTAGAGACATGGTTTAGTGGCAGTGCTTGGCTAATGGTGGGACTCAATGATCTTAAAAGTCTTTCCAACTTTCCAGCATTCCACATATTATAAAAATGACCAACAAGAAAGAGAACTGTTGTAATTCTTAACTCCTCTGCTGATTACTTGAACTGAGCATAGAATTACAGAAGGAAAGACCCTTCATTCCTTTCTTCTCTAAGTTCCATTCAGAGCTCCTGTTTTCTCTGGAGCCAGACTAATATCAGCTCAAACACAAACATGCCCAGAGAATCAGGAATTCAAGCCACATGTTCTCACAAAGAGATAAATTGATTCAGTTCACCAGGGCTGCTCAGGGCTYAAAAGCAAAGCAGTCAGGCTCTCAACGAGCCACAGAGATCACCACGTGCAATTGCGTTACAGCCAAGGACAAGGTTCTGCAGTCCAGACGCTTCACTGCCATTTTCTGCTCACCCAGCCCCTGCGCTTAACATCCCACCAACACACAAAGGACAGACCTAAACTGCCTCTTCAATCCGAACAAAAGCTGCACAATTCTCTTAATTTGACATCAAACCCAGACCAGCAGCTGATGCTAAGGGGCAAATCATAGCAGCTTGAGTTGAACTCAGAGCTAAAGGGGTGAGACTGAAGCGTCAGGACGGAGCTGGCTCGTGTTCACCAGTTCACAACACAGGTGTGGTGAGTTTTTATCCACATGTCTAGAGCATCTAAGAAATGTGCTCAGATGAGGGCAGAATTAGTCACCACCTCCTCTCCAGAGAATTTTCCTCCTGCCAGGATCTCTCCAAGGAAAGCAAGTCAGACAATTAATGTGAGCAACAGGACGTGACAGCAGCTGCGCAGATGTGCCACCTAAAGGACGCAGGTACTGCAAGGGATCAAACAGACATTTTCAGCCTGTTCCCAAATAAAGAGCAGGAGAAAGAACTGGGTGTGTGCATGTGTGAGTATGAAATTGAAGCCAAATCTATCTAAATTAAAGATAATTATAAGGAGGCTATTTAGTTCAAGTTCAAGACCTATGGCAGGCAACACCACAGTTACCACAATAACTTCAGGTAAAAAGAAGATTAGACAGGTACAAACAGCTGTAAACCTACAGAGTGCTGCTGCCACATACAGACCTCCACTTTCTAGCTTCTCTTAAATGTTTTCCTTTGAAAATACTTTTATTTATTAGAAATATTTGCTTGCTTCAATCTCTTTTTTCTTGTATGTTTTTTTTTTACCTATTAACAGCTCAACTGCCTATATATATATTAAAAATTAATGTACCATGTCATAAAAGGCAAACATGATCAGAAAAAAAAGGATATTTACACCACAGCATAGCACACATTTGCTTCTTCTGGGCTGTACAAATATAATGTTTAACGGGTCTTTAAAAAGTTGASCACAGCAGTTTACAATTTATAACAACAAAAAATCATATCAATTTAAATTTCACTGCATAATGTGACTTATCTTGAATTTCTATATTGTTTTCTTTTATGTTGCAAGCTGTTTTAATTATCCCAGTTCAACTTTCTGAATGTGACAACAGAAAAAGGTGAAGATGAAGTGAAAAACAAAAATAATAAGTTGCTGAAACAAATATAAGCTTATGGGATACCTTAATCTCACCAAAATAGCTTATTGATGACAATGGGTCTGTGTCAGGCTGCCTGATGTAATATCCAGTCTCTTTTTAGCAAAAAAGCCACCCTCTTTCTACTTTAGCTATTAATCAAAGAACAATGATGTTAYACCTTTATGAGGAAGTACAGAATGCTGAATTATCTTAAAAGACAAAAGTTATTGTGATCTTATACACACAGATAACTATTATTCTATACTACCTAAATTTTAGGTATTTATCCACTCAATACACAGTGAAAACCCACAGTTACGCAGCCTTATCTATCTTAATTTCCTGCTTTCCACAGAAATCCTTGATGCGCACTACTACATAAGCAAGCCTCATGCAAATTCAGAAGAACCATTAAAAAGTCACTTTCAACTTTCTTGGTTTTCCCACCTGGCATTATTAATCAAGGGAGCAGACGCAGGACAAGTGCATTTATTTTTAAATACACTTTGCATTAATCTTTGCAAACATAACTACACCAGCACAACTTAACCACCGTGAACAAAGCAGAAGTCAGCACTTATTCTCTAAGATTTGGAGACTTTCAGCATATCAACTTCCAGCATATCAACTTTCTTTACATTTTCCCTTTATCACTCACCCCTTTTTTTTCTGATAGTGCAGCCAGGTGGCTAAAGAAGTTGTCCTGTCAGCTTTATCTTCAATCTCTGCATGCAGATCTGTGAATGTAACAAAAAGGGTGTAAGGCAATGCTTTTCACTGCAATATAAGAAATACACTTACCTTTAGAGTATCCTCTTTCCGTAATGTGATACTACAAAGGGATAATAAATATATGTTTGGCCTATACATTAATAATCATGTTTATTTGGTACAGCTACTACTGTATGGAAAAAGACTGTACAAACAGATGTTGTTCCCTCTACTGCTTTAATGACCCCATTGTTTGGTCACTAACACTGAACTCATCCAGYAGTCCTGTACATGGACAGGGGAGCCAAGGATGAAGCAATTTTGGCCAATGCCAATTTGCCACAGCAATTAAAAGGAACTGCCCTGCATGTCAGCGAGACAATTCAACACAGACAAAAGATCAACAACCCCAAGTTTAATCTGGAAGATTATTAACAAAGAGGTAGAATTAATACCAAAGGAAGTGGGCACTGAATCCCTCTCAGTMTCTTCAAATGAAGAGAAGCTTTCCAGCAGATCCACTTCAACCAAGCGTTAGCAGCCTCCATCAAGGGAAATGAGAGACATTTACATTCCCCATGCAGAAGTTCAAAGGAAGAACTTCAGTGATCTCTTCTGATCTGTACAACTATCAATCTCTACCTCATAACCCTAGGTACAATTTTTATCTAAGTTTAGCACAAAAAGAAACACAAATTTCTGCAAAACCAAAATTGTTTGAGTCTTTCCTTCAGTTTTCCTGGAAAAATTGATGGAGAATTACTTCTTGTCTGCACCTTGTCACTGCTGCCAAAAAAACTCCCACTTCTACCCTCTTCCCTCCTTTAATTTCAGAATTGCACCTAAATTATAAAGAGTCTTCAAATTATTTAGACTAGCAAGAGCTGGCTACATAAGGAGTAAGAYATCCATTCCAACAAAAACTGGTCAAGTCAAGGAACAAAGCTGCAGATCTTTTAGCTAGGAACTTCAGAGTTAGGAAATAGCACCACAGATTTCAGGTGCTTTTGTCTTCACCACTGCTGAAAATATTTAGAGAGATTTTAAGTGTTCCTATATACATTATATATGCATGTTTTTATCAGCATGCATTTGGGTTATTCCCTCAGAAATCCCTCACTCTTGTCCACAGAAAATCTGATTCAGAGCTCTTACTGGGAAAAGAAAAACAATATACGAAATATATTTTAGTCTTTATATGTTACAGGTTTTGTGACAGAAGCAGCAGCTTTCTGCTGTTTAAAATGTGCCTGTTCACTTACATTTTACTTCTGAGCTTGTTTTGGATATTCTTCATCWGTGACATTGCCAATGATTTATTCTGGTCAGAAATCATAGGATTTATTTCTGTTGAGCAAACCAGTGAGCTTTCTGAATGAATTATCATCAACTTCTTTCTTTTTTTTTACTTTTTTTTAAGGAGACCAAGAACTACTGGTTTTCCCAACTAACTGCACTCTGGAAAGTTCATTGCACACTCATTCTGGTTCTGTGTCATGCTCTCAATGATTATTTAGTGTGAATGTGCTATCTATAATGACCAGATGAACAGAATTCAGCTGAACATCTTTATCTAATTTTTCAACATAGAACATTATGTCCCATTTCATTTTCATGAGACTTATTTCAAACTTTTGCAAAGCASGTCTTGGGTACAAACCTGATGYTTTTCTTTGTTTTTTCCTTTCCACAGCTCTCTAAGCCAGCCCCAGAGCTCATCAGATAGAATGAAATCAGTCGTTGTTGAGCTTTACAACAGTCATATTGATTGGTATCTCCCAAAGGCACATTGTCATCATTTTACCACTGATGGGGTTATGGGCAGACACACACTTTGACATTCCCCTTTGATGTGATAAATGCAATCCTCATTTTCTCAGATCTTGTGCAATTCACCACAAATCCATCGATCACAGAACGACCCTTTCTATTCCACTGAAACTGCAAAATCCAAAGATATAAATATCTTCCTAATTCCTACATTCACACTATACATTCCATAGTCCTATTTTTCATTAGATTTGGGTGATTCAGCTCATCATTTCCATGATGAAAATTCMAACTGGTGTGTTCCTTTTGAATAATGTTGTACAGCATCACTCTGAATAAAACATTATTAACAGGTTTCTCCCCAACTACAATCTATCTCTTTTTGAATAACAGAAGGCATTCCTGACATGTGTCACATGTGAATCACTTTGTTTGTGGACTGCCACAATCATTATTATTATAACAAACAGAAACCACTTGGTATTTGTTCCTGGCTGAAATTTTATTTGGAAATTTTACTCTAGTAAAAACATTTTTAAAACTAGACATAACAGGCTAGAAAAATTTCTTCCAATGCTTAACACAGGAAAAAACACAAATCAGCATTTACTAAGAATTATGGTTTKTGCACCTTTTGCCAATATTCTCAAAACAAGTAAAAATTGGTCATTACAACAATAAAGCAGCCAAGTCAGTCACATATGAACTTCAAAGAGCAACCAACACAAACTCAGTGCTCTAATGTTGCTCCTATCACAGAACTACAAAGAGTGTAGAGATTATGACAAGATTTGGCCTAAGGTACAAAATTCTAGATGCACTATTTTGGGAAAATGTAATAAAATCTCGATAAAGGTTTGAACACTTCAAATGCTAAGTAAGTGCTTGTGATGAAAAAAGAGATGCCTGTCACTGCCCTACCGAATTATAAAACTGTTCTTATTTTTGGGTCTTAAATACACAATTAAAAGTTTCCATCTCCCATTTCAGATAAGGAAATTGCATTCTTCTTTGGAAATTAACTTTCCATCTAGTTCCTGTACATGTTTCTTTTAATTATTATTTTTAAACCACATGTCATATAATTATTAAATGTGGCTTACATTTGCATCTCTGGAAATAGTTTTTTTAATTCTCTCTTCTTCTACCATTTCATTTCATGTGAATGGGGTGTGAGCAGGCTGCTGACTATGCTGATAGGCAGGGAGCAGGGAGAAGTCCTCGCTCCACATTTCATTCAGATAACAGAAAGCTGCAAGCTGCTCAGTGTGACAGATGAGCTCTGTGAGCTAAAGCAACTTGTTCCGCCTGTCAGGCTGCAAGAGCCTACAGCAGGAAGATACAATTATGATGACACCGCCATCGCCAAACTGGGTCAAACATACGGTCACTTTAAAACAGAATGTCACCCCTTCCTTCTACTTGAGGAATTTGATTCAGTGACACTAAAAGCTGTTAGATACCATTAGCTTTATATCCAAGTTCAAAATGAAACTGTTTCTCTGACAGTATTTGAAGGATCCTCTTTGCCATTAAAGTTCGTAGGAATCACAAACTGTCAAATAATGTCACTGTTGCCCAGAGCGAGCGGATGCTTTATGAGCACAACGCTCTCCATGTTGCACCAGGAGAGTAGGGCCTTTGGAGTTATAGCACCATTATGGCCTCTGTGAATTAAATGCATTAAAATCATCACAGACTTCCAAAGAAAATTATACAGATATGTTTTCTTTAATTGCAGGAATAAAAATAAAAGATGCCTGAACTCATGCCYGCATCTATTATTTTGATYTTTAGATCACCATCTCATATAAAARTTAACTTTTTATTTTTAGTGAAATAAAAGAATAATTAAATGCATGATATTAAAAATGTAAAGATAAATGAAAAGTAGTATTTAATAAATTGTTCAAATTATTTCCCTCAGTCTTGGAAGATTTACTCACACCATACTGTGGTGCTGGAATACCCCATGCTATATTACAAGCATGTACTGTTCAAAGATTAAGTAACTGTGGTATACAGGTCACACCACATGCTGGTTCTAGATAAGATTTGGAAAAGCAGATAATGAGATGAAGATAGTTCTGGTCATACTCTGATATTTGATGATCAAAATCTTGGATGTATTAAATGATGTGTAAAGCTGTCTTTTTTAACAGAATTACACTATGTATATGTTTCAGCACGGATACATTTAGTCCAAAAGTACTAGAAATGTAGAAGGAAACATTAAAGGTCTGAGACATCCAAAAGTAATTTTCTTCTCAATATTTACCAATTTGTGTTGACAGCCTGAGTCAAGCGCAAATCATGGACTCAGGCCAAGTAAAAATTCCCAGCCTGTCAGACTCCACARTTTAATTTAGGTATTTCAATACAGCACAATGAAGACATTTTAAATATTTCAGGTTTTGATGTATCTATTTTTTTGGTTTATGTTACATACTTGCCTTTCTAGTTCAACACAAAAATTTTCAGGAAAAATATTTTCAAGAAAAACTTCTCATGGAGCCACACCGTTAGGATGATTCATATTTTTGTGCAGTTAAAAACTTATAYAATTCTTAAAAATAATTGTTGTTTACTTGCTTTGATTTCTAAATGTCTTTGATCTTATTCATTAATATTCATTAGACTTCTGATGTTGGACTAATGAGAATCTTACACATTTATGARAAGTTATTTAAACAATGCTATCCATTTTTTTTCTGACTTATGTTTTTCATCAACACCAACAACACTTAATTCTTTGTATTCTCCAGATTTTTTCTTCAAACTTCCTGAAGACATGGTACATATTCTCGAAAACAGAAGGGAACTCAATAAATGCCTAACTAATTCAGCCAATTTTGAGCATGGAACCCTAAGCAACAAGAGAAACACATGATATATATGAAAAGAATGAATAATGCTGAAAGGAAGAATCCAGCCACAACTTTTCAGCCTCAGGAGTTTACAGGCACAAAAGCAGCAGTGCTGTCGCCAGAAGACAAGAGCAGCCACTGATATTTGCCATCCCAGGTGCACACACAACTGCAGGAACAGCAAGGCACTTGTGTGCTTTGTATTTCAGAAAACATCAGCTGCGCTCAGATTGAGTTTCCATTGTTTGCAGTGCATATCCACAGGAATCTGAAAGGAAGAGTCCCAGAATGCTCCCAGAATCACCTGAATTGCACACACAGAATAAATGAGAAGCACCCAAGGGAACCGAAGCAATCCACCACAACATGGCAGCAAACAGATTCAATACAATATATCAAAATTAATACATAGGTACATATATATATATATTCAGATAAAGCTACACCAGTTTGAAACCATCCATTAGAGAATTCTATCTAGGAAGTAACTCCTACACTGCAAGAGAAATAGCCATTATAAGCTTCCTAATGACAATAAAATAAAATAAACGTGCAAATGCAGCAAAGTACTTGATTATGCAGTGCCCACAATATCACAGTCACACCATACACCAAATTTCCATACACAGAAAGCCACTGCTCTGGTCTCAGTATSCAATAATAACAAAAAAATTCAAGGACAAAGTATTCCTTATTCTAGGATTCCAAATTTATCTCACAGGATGCTTGGTACCTAATACCTCAGAATCTACTATCAACCCCAAACTTTTCAAAAGAGTTTATTTTGTATAAAAAAGATCTCCACCGGTACAGATGTTTTATTATGTGTAAGTATATGAAAATGAATGTGATTCTATATCCCAACACCRTTCTGGAAGACAATAAAAAAGTAATTTTAGAAGCTCTAAGTAGCATCCAAGGTATTTCAATAAGAAAGAATCCTGATTATGTGCMACACCAGCCCTTACATATCACTCCCAAAGTTAAGTGCTATTAATCTTCCTCTAAAGAACAATATTTCCACCATTTCTTCCTTTCTGTTCTTCTTTATTCCCTGGCACTCAGATCCTGATACTYGGTCAGTACCCTCAAGCTCTCCTCTCAGAGATGTGCCATCACAGCATCCATCACACTGGGATGTTATCCCACCTAAGCAAGTCCTCTAAAAACCAGCCATGTATCAGAATTAACGTGACATGAAAAGTGTTAATATCACAATACTAGAAGGCAATTTTTTCCCCTGACACTTGAGAAAGTGAAAATCAGGATAACATATTATTTAACAGAAATTTTTCCAAGTAAGTCAAGTGTACGCAATGCTTGGAATTTTGGGGGTTTTTGTTATAAAATATATTCTAATTTCTAATTCAAACATCCTAAAATTCCCAATTTTAATTTTTTTTTAATTTTACTTAAATTACATTGTCAAGGCCTAACAGCTACAGCTTCAGCTGCAGCACTGGGAAGGCTACATCTCATWACAGGTATGAAACACTGACGTTAATTAATGGAGTAGGATTCAAACAGCAAAACTGAGGAAAAGCTGACACAGAAATCTTTCTYATTGAAAACACTTAGGTAAAGAGAAATGACAGTGCCTGTTACCAAAAATAATGAATCAGTGGAGGGAAGCTTACAAATTATACTAATTAGTGAGAGGCAGGCAAGAAAAATAAGAGCCTCAAAGCAGGAGCAGCATCTTGGCAAAACCCCCAGAAGCAAAGGCACCCAGTTGAGGCTCCACCATCTTCTGTGTCCTTCAAAGGAGGCACCCAGCAGTCCAATGTCTGCCCTATGAAATTAGACAGAACCAGCCTGGGCAAACGCCTGACTTGCTAAACCAATTTTTTAAACTTTTTTTTTTCATAAACTATAAAGAAAACAGTGTGTTGCTACTAATGGCCAAGCCTGGTTACATCCACACAGACTGAAGGAACCAACTGCAGGTTGAATACACACTGAACCAATCTTTGGCAAGGTAGACAAGTGCTCTGCTTACATCAACATCTATTACTTATTTCTGAAAGCACCACAACTGCCCACATGAGACAGAATTGCTCACAAGAGATTTACATTCATCTACACAGAAAAAGACTCAGAACAATTTTCTTAACCCCTCATGTAACTGCACAATTTGTCCATCCTTCCAGTAAAATGTGCAGTAAAACACAGAATGTTGTTAAGTTCTAGTACTGTGTTCATTCAATCAGCATGTTCTGCCCCATTCAGATTTCACCTCCTTAAGTCAGAAAAGAAAATGTCAGAATACTCTTGACAGGAAAATCTGATTTGGTTAAACAGCTCAAGACTTTTCAAGTGAATGTAAACTTTGAAAAATATACTCGTTTTTTAGTGAAAATCATTATTATTGTTTTGAAAATTTCTTCRTTCCTACAAGTATCATTAAATTATTTTTTGTGTCAAACAACCCCAAATATTTCAACCATTCTAGAGACAGAACTAGAATGCAAGGGGGGTTATATAACAGCSTTTTTTAGGACAAATATTAGGCTCTTGCAATGCAGTTCCTTTTGTATTTAAGAGAAGCCCAATTCCTTACTAATTGTCACTTTTTCTGTGACTGAAAACTGCAATTAGTTCCACTTCACAAGACACACACGAATCCTTTTGTGGTTAAATTATTCAGCCTGAACATTAATAGCAGGACTCATAAATTCTACAGGAATTGCATCACAATGCCTATTTTATTAAACCATTTGTGGCAAGAGACAGTTAAAAGCTGTGTATCCTTTAAATATATTATTCTAGTTGAGAAAACAGTGTATCAGATGAATTAAAGAAGCCAAGAAACCAAAGACTAAGCAAGACTACTATTTAAATTGTACAAACAGTACTTAATTTTCAAGATCACATAAAATATTAAAAAAATAAAATGTATTACTAATACTGTCTTATTTTCAAATAGACTTCATAGTTACAAACAAGTTTCACAAGAAAAATAAAACTGACAGTAGAACAAAACCAACAAAGGAAAACAATTTTCATCAGTTCAAATGAAACTAACCAGAGCTACCAGCAGTAAAAATCCAACTTATTTTAAATTCCAAAATGAATCTCTTCTCCTGACCTTTATAGAGCTCAAGATGCATACATACACAGAATAAACAAAATAATTTGAAAGCAAATTCACTGAGTGTGCCTGACCTTTGAAACAGCACAGATAATTTTAATCAGATTTGCACAAGGTTAGTCTGTCTCAGGTTCCTTGTAGTAACACAAAGATGACAAAACTACTTAGGGCAAGAAAAAGACAACATTTTACCAAAATAAAACCATCTTTAAATATTTTTTTAAATATCCCTAAGAAAAGATGTTTTCTTTTCAGAAAGGATTCCTCTGAAATTCTACTCCATTGATATCAGGCTAAGGTGCACAACCCAGCTCTGGGCAGAAAAGCCCTTTCTGCCAGTTGTGCAAGTTTCTTCTCAGTTAAGATGAAGACTTGACATCAAAAGGAAAAAAAAATTTACACAAATATTTTTAAAATCAGGTTTTGTAGGAGCGGTCTGTAGTTACCTCCTTGATCATCTAGCAAGCAATGCTGCTTAAAGCTTCTCAGTTACATTGATTATCTTAGATTTTTCAGAGCTAATGACTAAAAAATATCAAGATYTGCAGCATAAACCTGACAAGCAGTGCTGGCTTGTAAAAAACCTCTAGTTACAAAGAGCAGAAGTTCTCCAAAATAYACACAAATGAGCCTTTGCTGAACCAGCTGGCAGCACCTTCCTTTGTGGAAGGACAGATGTTACATCAGGAGTTAAACCTTATACTTTATAGAAGCCCTAAAGCAGGTCACTGCAAGTGCTTCTATTACTTGTGCCTGATGAAATGAGAACTATTAGCATGGGGAGCCAAAAGCCCTGTTTAGGTTCACAATGTTCAACCTCCATCAAATCAGAACTTCCATGCCAACAGCAACAAGAGGATTCTGCCCAAGCTGGAAGAGACAGCATGAGAGTAAAATGCAACTAAACAAAGACACTTTAAAAGCTGAAGTTTGGCTTTGGTACTTTTGAGAAAAAGCAACAATGAGCAGGACAGAGATCTTCTGTAATTATTTGCCCAGCTGGGGGATGCAATATGACAACATAGCTTTGTCAAATAATGCACTTTATCTAACACCACCAATCCAAATTACTCCTGGCCTACTTGCTTTTAAAGCTTCACTTCTTAGCATTTACAAGGAGATGTTCAGTTTAATAAACCACTTAGAACACCTGGAAAGGAAATGTAAAGTAAATACTATTAACTACATGAATTTATAAGCATTCATGGCTCACAAATGAATTTTCTATATTGGCTGTTTCCTTGTAGAATCTGTACTACCCTTGTAGTTCTTCTGAGCAGCAAGATGAGTCAAATGTGTTTCTAAAGAATTTGGTCCCTTTATCCACACAGATCATTGTAAGAARCCTGGTACTATTGGACATGGCCGCTGAGACAATAAACAAGAGAACACCATTCTGAAAACCAGCTTTGCTGAGAGCTAACATGTTGAGGTGGGATCATGAACAACACGGATTTCCAGAACAGCATTCCTCCTTTTGTGTGTCACTCTGAAACTGCTGCAGGCCAGCCAACCCTTTCAGATTATGGCAACAATCACATTTCTCTTCTGCCACACTATTCTGGTCCTCTCTCTTCTTTACTCACTAAGAATTTTACAGCTTGTCTGCAACAGCAATCTGATATCCTCATCTTTTCCTACTAAGGAGTTTAATTTATTCAGCTTATCAGGAAGCTGAGAAGGGAGCTGATCACTGTGTACAGACACTTGCACAGTCTGTCAGTGTGAAGCATTCTGACCTTGCAAACAGAGTTACAGAGGCCCTGGCACCTGGAAATAAATCACACTCAGTGCAGTGGGTGGTTCCTTACAATATTGGCAAATATTATTGATAACTGCATCATCCAGTCTCAATACACAGAGAACCTGTTACAATGTGTTACAATAACTATAAAACATTTAAGAAATAATGTAGAATGATTTTATCCTTTCTAATGCTGCCTTCTTATTCCTATTTTCAATATACAACGAATGCTCACACACAACCAAAAAGTAACATTACACTAGAAAAATCAAGGAAAAGCAGCTGCCAAATGGACTAGAACTTTTAGTTTCGTATTTTCCTTTCAAATTTTTAAGCAATTTTCTACATCTTTAGACAAACACCTTTAAAAAAAMCTTGTTTTCCTCAGAAAGTCATTTTTGTTTATTTGACCACTCCTATCAAAATACCTACACTAAAATGGTTTTGTCTAACCTTCGAGTACCTCAAATTGTATCCTGAGTAAATTCTTTGCACTGTTTAGCTTCAATATCCAACCACTTCTTTCTTGATTCAAATGCTCTCATAGAACTTCAAACACTAATCCTGATTTTTGTTACAAAGTTGCAGAGAAATAGTTTCCTGCCCCACAACTAATTATTATCCCCCACTGAACAGCTGCATTGCTACAGTGGGAACACAAAGAATACTTCCTGTATTCTCCCTTTTCCAATTCAATCCTTAGCTGGACAACTCATGATAGCTACACTTATAAAAATTTCTTATATTTATAATATAAATATTTCACTACAGTTTTTAATAGGCAAATAACCAGTCTTACACCAGTCTATAATGACAGCTGAACACTTTAGTTGACAATAGTTTGCAGCAACACACAAACAGGCACAGCCGTTTGACAATCAACACTTCCCCATACAATAACATCACTGCAGTTTAAATCCAACTCCTACAAAGGCTTGCAGAGCAATGGAASTTGAAGTCCTGGGTCCTAAAATTTTCTAGAAAAATATCAGATAGACCATTAGGTCTTCGTTTGAGCTCTGTTTGTCTGCATTTTGGTTTTCTGATAATTATGTAAACCTAACCATAATTTTAAACAAGACTACACATTTTCTTCAGCAAAACATCTGCCTAAGCAAAAATAAGACTTAAGAGACTCATAAACCCCAGATCTAGGCAAACTCCCTTCTGACCTTCCCCCCTCTCTTTCTAATATTGAATGTTTTAAAAACAAATATCACCTGAAAATTTCTCTGCAATGAACCAAATTCTGCTCTTTTGAAATAGGATTCATCACAACCACATAATTCCTAAATATTTAATAACACAACATGCACTAAAAAGAGACTGAAAGCCTGAAATCATTAGATGCCACATCACAAGAAATAAAAAGGAGACATACATTTCTCTGCAAGTGCAGTTTCAAAGTCCTTTCACAGAAGGATCTAAAGACTGTCAGCTAGGTTGCTCTGCTACTGTGTATTAAACAAGTAATGAAGCTATTGGTTTTGATTCATAAAAATGCCAAAAAGATCATGGATAAAGTATACAAAGTTAGTGATTTTTCCTTTTTTTTTTCTTTTTGAAAGGGAAGTATCAGGAAAGTAGCAAAAGTCAGGTAAAGCATCAAAACAGGCAAAGTAGTGACAACAGAAAACAACAAAATCGAGCACCTTTTTATTTTAGTGACCATCTAGAAAAACATCACTGCATAATGCTATTTAAAAGCTATTTCAAAATTCAAAGTCCCTACGAAACACTTTTTTTTACTTCCTACAGGTTTAAGGAATCATTATTTTGTTTTCACTAAYAGAACAGTGATGTTCATTCCTAATGCCAGCTAAATGCAAATTTGAGCCTCATGTGYTACCTACTGCTTTCTAACAGGCCTTCATWATCTCTCAGTTCTCAGTTAAGACTCGTGCACAAATCCAGCAAAACAGTTTAGAAGGTACTTAATTTTCAGTATTTGCATAATAACACTGAACAGGATAAATAATATGCATACTTAGTGCCAAGCATCAGCACTACGCCAATTTAAAGCCTTATTCTTTAACATTTCAGAAATAACTTTGAAAGCAAATTAAATGACATATATAAAGTATTTCAACAAGTCAGTATGCAATGACTTCTGAACAAAACACCTGCCAAGGCCAATACCTACCAGACACATCAGATTTTTAGTGACTTAAGACCTTGCTAAATCTCTGCAAACATTAATGCTAAAAACCCTTTACATTCAGAAGAATTGATACAAATTATTTTGGCTCCTCATGCAGTAAGACAGAGCATTATTTTGATAAAGTAACTGGCATCATTGCAGTGCCAATACAGAAATTCTGTAYTTTGAAGTAGCTACAAATGTGAAGCAGAAAAATGCAGCTGTTGTTATGTGTTACAATGCAAATCTGATGAGCTACACTGGGAATATTTGGTATTGCAGTGCAAATTGATGAGAGGAGAAGCACATAGTCTGAATAAAATAAAAATATTTATTTAAATCTCACAATTAGGACATTTTCTGTAATATTGTCCAAAAGATTAAAACCAGCTTTTTTCCCCAAGACCTCTTTACAATTTTTCAAGTTTTCTACTAGAATAGCCACACCGCTTCCAAGAGGAGAASCACTCTATCAATTTGAAAAGTTCTATCCTCTTACTCTAACAATCTGCAGGGACCTATGCAARGACCTGCTCCCTTCTGCAGGTATCCTCAGCCCTGGGGGAATCCTCACACATCCCCCTCAGGGATTACAGTCCTAGGAATCTCCACTCTGGGGCCTTTTATAGCTTGGGATTCCCCCTCACAGTCCAAGCACTGGTGGAGGAGAGCTCTTTCAACAATTTTCCAGTCTGTTCCATGTAGCAATACAGTTAGCAGACTGTCTCTGAATTTAAGGGAAGGGAGGAGGAACTAGTCTTAATGAAGGGCTTCTGCAGAAACCCTTTCAACAGCTGAGTCACAGAGAGCACAAGTGAAATCTAATTGCACAGTCCCCAGTGACACTGCAGGGACACTGAGGCTGCTGGGTTAGGCACAATCAGGGCCAGATCCAACCCTTTCCAACAGGAATCATATTCAACTAATGCAAGTTCCCTTTTTACCAGTAAAGCTTTTGAAATGCTGATTATGAAGCTGCTTTTCCCATACACCCCAATTTTATCTGTAGTTTGTGTTCACATTATTATGTGGAGAGGTAACTCCTTCACTACAAAAACTTACACGCAAAAGTGAATGGCTTCTTATTCTGATATTGACTGTTTACCATGGATACTCAGAATCATCCCGTAGCTTTAGGGACAATCATATTCTCCTCCCTGGTACCCAACAGGCATTTTATCAGCAAAAAACCCCAAAGATTTGGTTAGGCCTTAAAAAGAAATAAATAAATAAAAAAGCAAACAAGCAAAGAAAAAACCACAATTACATATGCATTTGAACACTGCACTCAGAAAACATGAGTTATAAACTGCAAGGATGCACAAGGAACACATTGCACCAAACATATCTGAGAGTTTTATTTGATAAATTACTGGTGGAGTTGAGAAAGACAAGAAGAATGAATGTAATTTATTAAGACTTTCTTTAAAGCGTCCATCTCCCCCTAGAGCTTAYGGAAATAACAAAGCAACAAAACTATGTAGCCTTGTAAGAATAACTTAAATCTAAGTGATAAAATATCTATAGGAAGGCAAAAAAGACACTTGAGATATTATTTTAATAAGGAGAAAATATGGATGATACTGGATCAACTGAATCAACTTAGATTGATGCACAAAATTAAACATTGCCTACACAGCACCAAAATACTTGAAGTAATCAATTTGCATTTTGTAACCATTCTCCTGTTAGGACCTAAGCTACAGAAGTCAAGAACACTTTTCTTGGAGACTTAATATATCAACATTTGGGCCTCTGTAGTAAGCGTGGCAAATTTGTCTGAAGCTGTTTATATACACTAAAGACATTCTATACACAAATCAGCTGACAAAGTTGGAAAGTGACAATATTTTTAACCTTTGCAGAAATAGGCAAAATTATAATACAAATACATGTAATTGACATAATTGAATCTGCAGATTCTGGAGAAGAAAGAATGACTGGCATGTATAAAACTGAGTAATTCAATTTTCTGCAAATTCACAAAAGGATTCATGTGACAGATGACAAAACGAATGAGAGGATTATAYATTGTAACTACAAAAAGGCAAATCCTATAAAGTATATACACAGTTGTAATAATGCAAGACAAGTGGATAATCCCATGTTCAGTGTTAAGTTACATGAGTTGACCCATCGTTTCCAATAGCATCTCTATATCCTCCAATTTTGCCAGAATGTAARAGTATTAACTTTGTCACTTGCAAAGTCAATGGAAACTGCAAACACACAGTTCAAAGACTGTCAAACTAAAACATATTACTRTGACCCCAGGCTTTGTATAACATTTTCTTCTCATTGCATTCTAAGACTGAGACGTAAACCTTAACAAAGAAAACAAAATTATAAGCTGAATAAGAGCATCTGAAAAATGGATTAAATGTTTAATGAGTAAGTGAACGAAAACAAGTACACCTCACAGCTTTTACATATTACTGCCTTATTTCTTCTAAGTTTTCTCAAAACTACAATGCCAATTAATTTAGCATTATTATAATAGTACATTTCAAAGAGATTGGATTAGAACTTACATTAGAACTGTTATACTTGAAAAAGTAACTGTTCCCATTGAATGAAACTAGCAGCACCTCTGACAAAATGTCCCAAAAGGGGAAAAAAAAAAAGGAAATTAAGCTGAAAGAAATAAACGAAAGTTTTCATAGTAAGTGGTGAAATTGACAAGTAAACTAAATTCAGCTTTTCCTGGCACTAAGGCAAACACAGGATAAAACCAGTGTGGGGTCTATAGACTGAAAGTGCCACAACATTGCTGCCTCCACGGCCTTTTCCTCGGAACCAGCCTTTGCCCAAGGCTGCTTGCACTGGTAACAGGAGGGTGTAGGCTCCTTTTCCCAACTTTATCCAAACTCCAGCTTCACCCTCACTCTGCAGAYGGTGTGAGCWGTCTGCACTGTTTCCATGCACAGCTCRGTGGTTTTGTTGGTGCTGTCTCCTTGTCCCTCAGAGGGCTGTGCAGGAAGGGTTTCTATGGGCATGGGTGAGGTGCCAGCTCCACCTAACCTGAATTTTTCAGCGCACAGAATGTAATTTTTAAAGATAGGAAAAGTACTCTCCTGTTTTTCAAACACTTGAAATTATTCAGAATAACAAAAACTGCATTTGAAAGGAAATGTGAATGTAGGTTATGAAATATGGGGACCTGCCATTTATTGGAGATGAGACATCATGTCCTGAGAAAAAAGACAAAATATTTAATGCCATTTTCCCATTATACATTTCAGTGATTCAGTTTAAAATTAACATCTTAGTACATGTTCTGTAATGTCTTATCTGAATCACCAACATTCAAAAATTAACTACTTTAAAAACTGCTTACAGGTGGGCATATTGTGCAACTGCTCCTTGAACTGAACTTCGTATTTTACTCTTTTTAAGATTACGAAATCATGTAAGATTTTTAATTACATTACACCCTCAAAAAAATTTAAACCTAAAACAACTATTTGTCTCACAACTTTTAGCTGAAAATCCCTGAGCTCCATCCTATAGCCAAGAACAAGAGGACTATTTTAGGGAGGGGGGAGGGAGTGTGGCTTTTTCTTGTCCTTAATCTTGATTTTATTAATTTCTGAAATGGGTTACTAGGAATCTGCAATATGAATGTATTCCTTGGACACATGCTATCCTCAGAAAAACACAGCTACTTTTATCTAGTGTCGGGTATAGTCAGGCAGCCTACCCATGTTTAGCTAAAATCATTTAGGAACTGGTATAAAAGCACTCGATCGATCACTTCGACAAAGCACGTAAGGTTTCTGAAATGGTTTTAAGCGTTACTGCGCTACACAGAAATTTAAACTTCAGCGCCTGTTCAGTCTCAGTGACCCAAGCATGGGTTGGCTGTAGCAATGACTGCCTTGCGTTCCGCGGAGCACGGGAATTAATGGAACTGCTATAACACACTCTATTTCTGCCGCTCACCAAGGGGCCGCAGCACCACCAGGAGGGGCAAATAAAACAATTTTAATTAGCGCGAAACGTCCCCACGAGGGTATTTCAATAGCCGGAGGGGAGGGACGGGAGGATGGCGGGGCCGTGAGGGGGCGGCGGGCGCGGAGGGCACGGGAGCGGCCCCGCCTCAGGGAGTGGGCAGCGCTGCCCCCGGGCTCCCCGGCGGCCGCAGCCCGCTCCTCCCGCTGGAACGATGCGCAGCGGGGACAGGTACAAGGGGGTGAAATTAACACAAAATGGAGACTTACAGTCCCGCTGTGACACGCGTGCGCGGCCCCGCCTCTGGCGACGCACGGCCGGGAGGCGGGGTCGCCGCGATCTCTGGGCCCGCCGCGATCTCTGGGCCCGCAGGGACGGTGGCTGAGGGGCCGTGGCCGATTTTGCAGCCTGTCGCCGGTTTTCCTCCTTATCGCTTATTTTCCTCGTTGTCGCCGGTTTCCCCGCTTGTGGCGGGCACAGGAGGATGGTGAGGCGAGCGGCTGCATGGCCGCGGTGGCCGCCCCGCCGGTGCCAGCCCTCCCGGAGGTGAGGGTCGCTCGGGGAGAGCAGGAGCGCCGTGCTCAGGGCCAGCCCTGCCCGAGGGGAGCCCGCAGGGAAAAGCCTCACTAATTAATCGTGTGGACGCTTCCCTTGGCAATACGAGAGGCTCACACCATTACAAGTGGGGAAAGTGRTGTTACAGTGAGTGCTGTGCTTGTGCTGCTGCCCTGCGTATGCGGTGTAGACCCTGCAGGAGACAAGAGTTGGGATGATACTTTCCATTTTACGCTCATCTTGCCTTGATTTTTAGTTCTGTGTAGCAACAGTGGGACTATCRCTCTGCTGCTGTGCAGGCAGTGATGTCCCTGCTGAATTCCCTGCACAGACACGGATGTTGGAGCTCCTTCAGTTCAATTTTGGAGTCACAGGGCTCTCTGTAGCTGCAGCTCCTTCCAGAGCAGCGCATCCAGCACCATCATCAGCTTCTGCCATTATGTGTTTCTCCTTCCACTCTTTTCCTAAAGGAAAAAATCATGGTTAGTGCCTTGCTTTTGTTTAGTTGGACTGATTTTTTGGTGAAGGCAAGGTCTTACAGCAGAAAGCCGGGTTTCCAATGGGTGTTAGGTTTGTTGAGGGTTTTGTTTGCTACCCAAGAAAACTCTCACACAGCTTCTTTAGTGTATATCCACTGTCAGGGAACGAAGTTGCTGAACATTACTGACAGTACTTCAAGCAATCAGAGATGCTGAGCTCAAGCCCAAACCTTGAACTTTATTTTATGTACTAAAGAACATGTTGGGTGTATTTGCTGGAGCCAGTACCACTAAGAATTAGGGCAAGGCACTTCTACCGCTGCATTAATGAACACTGCCACAAATAATGACCAATACTGCAGTTGTCATAGTTTATGCTGTAAACTCACGTTGAAGACATTGTTGTCACCGAGCCATGAATGTGGTATCAAGTGTCATTACTACTGAATGCCAGTAGAACACTAAGACTGCCTTTTGATGCCAGTGCTGTGCATTATGTCTCAGTGTCTGTACTTCCCATGCAGCAAAGTCCCTTGTCTAATCCCCAAAACCACTCTGTGCTGAAGTGACAGCATCAATTCCCCCTGCTGTTACACATTTTGTCAGCCCTTTGTGACACTGCACAGCAACAGGTCCCTTGAGACATTTGTCTGCAAAGCTACCCTAGATATGTCCCCTTTACAGTGTGTACACCTGTCTTCTAGGATTAAGCAATTGAGAATCCAGTAGTGGCTGCTCCTCCTATATGCACTTGATCCTGAGAAACATCCTGACCACTCATTTTGTTTAGAAAAGCAAACACAGTAGGACCAATTCCCTTACCTAGTAAAAGTGAAGTTTTTGCCATCACAGGGTCACTTTCTTTCTTAATGATCACACTTTCCCCTTCCTGGCATGTTTTACTGCCATTAATTGTTAAGGAGACCATATAATTAGTAAAAGCAAAGACCATCAGACTGGTGTATGGAAAATTTCACTGCCATTTGCAGATGGAAATCCATCCAAATCAAGGAATGCTGTGTGAGATGATGTGCCCATCACACCCTCATGAAAAAACACTCCTTTTATGTGAGTTGTCTCTTGTTGACTCATCTTTTTATAAAAGATTCAAAAACATTTCCTCTTTTAAGGTCGACAAGAAAAGATAAAAATTTAAGACAGTTTTGTTGTGCCAAGCACATGCTCATGATACTGTGAAAACACTGTACTGAAATATATGCTGAGAAAGCAGACACTTCAGTAAAGCAGCACATCAGAAAATCTGCTTAAATATGTCACAAAGTTTTAAAACCAACAGAAAAACACCACCAACAAACAATCCTGAATGTTATTCAACACTGTTGAAAACAAATTGCAAATTCTAATCTCTTTGAATAGCTCTAGCCATAATTCTCCACTTCTACCTCTGCAACCSCTGTCTTTAACCAGAGATTATGTATTAAGTAAATGCTTGCAGCTGCTAAAATATGTGAGGGACACACAAAGAGGTGGGCTACTGCTACATCAGAAGCCTTGGCTTACCARGAAAACAGCTTTAATATTCTGTTATTAACAGGGAAATGTAATACATAAGCAGRAGTGAAGTGTGTTTGTAGATAATCTGCTTCTAACATTCAGCTGAGCATGAAATCTCCTAAAGGAAAGCCTGATAGAGATCCCAGGAAAACATTCCTTTAGCTCACTGCTGCTTCTTTGTTTGATGGGGCAGTTCACTTTGTTCCTTTACACTGAGCTACTGTATACTAACACAGAAAGTATTTTTCCTTCCTCTAATCCTAAGAGGAGCACGAGCCCTTAATATCTTGACTTTGCCAATTTCAAAGTTTCAGTAAGTCAAGTCCTTATAAAAGGTGTTTTACCTGCAAAATGATACATGAGAATCTCTCTTCCTCTGTGATGCATGGTAATTGTATTTATTTTTCAATGAATTTTGTGGTTTCCAATATGAAACTGTCTTATATTAAAGTACAAGCCTTAGATCTGTGATGTTACATAGCATGTATTTTCAATCAAACTTTCTGTTGTCTTTTTCCTCAGTATTTGTTGCATATCCAAGAAGTAGGAACATAGTAGTTCTGAAGAAGTAAAAATGGTATAAGTAAATGAAAATCTGCAGTTTTGTCATAAAACGAGGTGATTCTTCTCATAGTCTCTTTCTRCTGGGTTGTGCAATTTAAAGTGTGYGTTTACTTCTTTTCTTTTGTGTGAAATTATGTAATTCACAATCCAAAACCTTCTGTGAGATCTCAGTGTGTAGCTGTCAGAAAATCAGCAAACTATCATAGGATTTTTTTAAAGTTTTCACTCCTTTATTTAGTATTCAATTCTAAAGCTATMTTTTGTTGGTTTTATTTAGGTGGGATACAGAGGTTGTAATATGTGGGATTAGCACTGTTCTAAGGAGGCTGGGCCTTGGGCGTTCATGCACAGTTTCACTTTCATGGCAACTTCTTTATTACTGATGCAGGCTTGCTCTCACTAAGTATCTTCKTCAAGCCACAATGTATTTTCCACTGGTCGGCGCATCAGCTACCGAAGACCAACTGGCTGTCCCTTCTAAGTTGCTTTTAGTCATTTTCCCTCAAAACCAGGAACAATATTCTTGTATCTGGCAGAGTAACAATGATACTGCATCTAACCAWAACAGCTCCTTCTGAGAAGTTGGCCATTAATTCCTCTCTGGTAGCTTGTCACCACCACCAGATGTCTGCTGAGTTTACACCCTGTGTATTTCCCATAACTGCACCCACAAGGCATCCACAAGTGACTGAATTTTCAATAATCACACCATATCCTTTTTTGAACTCTCCTCTTCCCTCCCTAAGCAGCTGCAGCTCACCACAGAACTGGRGCCACTCTTTGTGTTGTGTTGTACCTCTCTGTGGAGTGAAGGTCTCTACAAATAGCACAAGAGTGTAAGATTGCTTTTMCTTTCAGAATAAGTTTCAACACTCAGGGTTTTAGGAAGTGAGTTTTGCACAGAAAGTAATGAGAAATAGTCTACATTCAAAACAGAAAAACATTTCCAGATTTATACCAGCAAGTAGAGAGTGTTCTGTTCTCCCACAAGAAGCAGTGGCAGTGAAGCCTACCCCTGCCAATAATGAAGCATATCTAAAGGGGGACTCAAAGCTCTGTCTAGGCATGAGGAGTGGAGGCACATTTCCCTCCAGAAATCAGCACTCACTGAACCCGCTCACCAGCTGTAGGTGCAATTAGCTGTGTCCAATTTACATTTGGAGCACAAGGGACCAGCTTTCACAGCAGCACGCTTAAAACAGCAAACACAACAAGCTGGGGTTTGTCAACACAATGCACAGTTTCTCTGTTCATTGGGAAACTTTACAAAATGTATGTGCAAGGTATAATTACAGCATGCCACAAATAAAATTTCAAAAGGATAATTGAAACAACACTCATATCTTGGAAAAATAAGCTGGTTAATTGTTGTAGGTTCACAGACATGTCACAGCACACAATACAATTAATAAAATACAAACACCAATTTTCAAATCAACACAGCTTGATAATTTAAATTCAAATTTTAAGAACAGAAGAAAAAACCCWAAAAAACACCACAAGTCTTTCTTTCATCTGTTTCCTTTTTCATGCTCTCTGTGGCCATTGAGACTAGTAGGAAACCAGCCAATTTAGTCAGAAAACTTTGCAGCATAGCAGGGAGTTTCATTTGTCATCACATGCAATAGCAGCTGTCTCCATCAAGAACAAAGTTAATCACTGCAGACTAAATAAAYTAGGTAATTCCTTAGATTGTTCACATTGTACTTTTGAATGAAGACCAATCTTTGTCTTCTGATGCTGGAAAACTTCTCTTTCAAGTAAATCAATTTTGTGGTTTGAAACTAAGGAGCAGTGAAATTCCTTAATGTATTTTTTACCCAAATATTTTTGGTAACTGAAGGGACACAAAGTGTTAAAATTTTAAAGGCGGAAAAGCAAACAGGTTTATACACAAAGACAAAAAATCAAGCAGGTTTATACACAAAGACTTCAGTATTTACTTGACTCTTACGATCACTTTTTCTTAAAACAACAGTAAATATTTTCACTTTGTTTCAGGTTTTATTTTCATTCTTTCTGCGATGTTTGAAAAAAAAGATGGTATATGGTGCCTATTTAACTAAAGGAGCAACAAAAACCTTTAGAGCATTTTAATATAAAAAGAAGTAGATCTTTATCACCAAAAAAAAACCCAAAAACCAAAACCAAAAAAAACCACCARCCTTTCCTGTACAACAGAAAACTTATTTAACCTTAAAAATCTTCTAGGCAATATTKTGAGGAACCAGAGCAACTAAAGCATATATTACAATAATTAAATGTAAAAGAAGAGGTTGAGCATCACATATATTACCTACAGAAGTTGTTAAACAATAGATGGGAATATTAATGCAAAGAATATTCATATTGTGACACTATCAAAGGCATACATCAAAGTGGAGTACATTTTTGCAAAGACAAGGGAAAATTGCTTTTGTTTTGGCACTTGGTTTGACATGTCATRTCCAAAGAAATTATAAAACGTTTTCAAGATATACTGAATATTTTAAAGTATTGTGCTTTACTAGGAAGGAAGAAGCAAAAGGCAGGAGACTTTCAGGACAGACAYAGCTCTTAAAGCAGCATAGGTAAGCGTGGTTACAATCTTTGGTCTTTGGCAAACTGGGCCTAGTCTTACAGACAAGCTCAGGGTGACAAATATGGTTCATATGGATTTCCAGAACTTACATAAAATTCAAAATTTTTTACATGAAGRGGTTTCATTTTGAAAGCTTGAAATTATATTTTTCTTCTGAAGACTTGGTAAGGGAAGTTGATTTAGAGCTCTGTTTGACAGAGAAAAAGGGACTAAACTTCTCTTGTAAGCATCTCASTGGAAGTAACAAAACCAATCACAGGTTTGCTCAAATGTATTTTAAATTGGTTGGTGAACTACTGTTGAAGGGCTCAGTATAGCTATGGAGTAATGTTTCTAAAATTTCCATATGTCATTTACACAATGTCATTTAAGGAACTTTTCTTTCTAAATCACATAAACTGATGTAAATCAGTTACTGTTTTTAATCAAATTCTGCTAGCCTGTCTTAGAGCTTGTCCTTTGAATCCATAGATTACTCAAAGGAAGTTTACCTTGAGAACAGGATGATAAAGTATTGACAAAAATGTAACTTAKCCTTTGACAATTCTTGTGCTTGTGACAAACATTCAGTGGTTGAAACACCTGTGCCAGCAGCTACTTAAATGCAGTTGCAATCTTGAGTAGGCCGCATAAAACTCAGAAAGCTCTGCATACTCCTGACAGCTTAAATATTTTGTGTTTTTCTTTTTATGCTCTATTTTGAGTAGGTATATTCTGATGTTTCTAGGTTTATTTTTGGTTGGTTTCTCTACAAAATACTTTTCTCAGGGCGATAAAGGGGTCTGAAAGTGACTGTAGGTTTCATAAACTGTGTCTGCACCTACCTCTGTGAGCACCTATGCAGTCAGCAAAGGAGAGGAGCTAGAAAACACAGGAACAAGTTTTAAACTCTTCTAAAATACTCTCTCATAGTAATTTTTATTGCAGCATCTTCTGACCTTTTAAGTCATAAGGAACTGATATTATTACAGTACTTTTGGTAAATGGGAGTCATCAAACCAGTGTTCCTCAAGATCATTGGGAACACTTGCAAGGACAGTTGATCTGTGGAGCTGCAGGTGGGGAAGGAGTGCACAGAGCAGCACAGTCTCTCCCTGGTCCTGTGCCTTGCTGCCCATGTCMGATAAGGCACTGGGAACAACTGACAACAGTGGTCCTCCCCTTCTGATCTCCAAGCTGTCTCTATAAATCTTCTGTCACTTCTAAGAGTGAGCCTCCACCCTGGAAATGCCAAATACCCAGTGCCAATTCAAACTTTGTGTGACTTCTGCAGGAGGAAGCTTCGCATGAGATAGCACAATTATGATTCGGACATTAAGAAACTTGGGTTTGGTGCTGTTTCTTAACCAATATAAATCACAAATATGACCTGGAAAATCCTTTATTTGTCAGCTGTAGCCAAACAGTTTTCTCAACCCTGTTCAGAATGTGTCAAAACTATTACTTTAAGAATTACCTGGATGTCTATATGCTTTTTGTTTGCTGACATTGGTTTAGGATCACACTAGTTCAGGTAATATTTCTTCTTCATATTTGGGAGGTTTAATAAAGCACATATGACCCTCTCTTACATTTCTTTCAATAAGAAACCCAAGGAGTTTTGAATAGRTGTTCATTGACTAACAGAAGACCATGACCAGTTTTCTCTGGCATTAATCTGGGAACATAGTCTGCAAGTAGGAAGGCAGCACTAAAAGCAGGCATGGCCCTGTGCAAAGACTGACAAAAATTCACAGCACTCAGTCTCACTGTCTCACAGTCTCAGAACAGTCTTGTCACTTCATTCTCAGCTGTACCACTCCTTTGGGGAAAGGAAGGCATTCCAAACTGGGCTATCAGTAAAGTGCCACTACTGCTGGTTGGAGAGAGGGAGAATGTGAAGGGGTCTGGCTTTATGGATGATTCACAGTAAGTAACTGAAGGCTGCCACTCTGCTTTCTGCTTCAGCAGTACTCTGTGGCTGTGGCTGCTGTGGGCTCCCTAGCAAGTGTTTAGAAGTGAGCTGAACCWGCTGAGACTAACCTTATGAAAATACAGGCTGCAGGAATGAATCAAAAGCTATATTGCTAGATTCCAGGGAAAGACCAAGATATTTGAGGTTTCAAATTAGTCCTTTATATGCCTCCCAACTGGATTCATTATGAAACCGCTTGTCTTCTAGAACATAATAATTCAATAGAGAAACACAAAGATCTGTAAATTGTTGTTTTGCTTTCATACCTTTTTTTTTTAAATATTAGAGTACTGCAAAACTGCATTCCTATCRCAAGAAACTTCTAAGCAAAGCAGAATTAGCATGAGAGGCAAATAGAGCAATACAGAGAAAAATGGTGCTACTCAAGAAACAGACAGTACTATTAAGATCCCTTAGTTGGCAAGACAGCAAGCCTGGACTGATTGCCAACAGGATGGCAACAAAAACGTTCAGATAAATTCCAGTCTCAGTCTCACAGACGTGAGGCCACACAGGAGCATTTAAATGCAATGTAGTACGCTTCCCTAAATAAGTGGGGGKGAAAAAATCCCTTCATTTTGTTAGAGGAGAATTTTATATTTGGTAGAGGAGAATGACTATAGGCTATARGTAGAATTTTAACCTAGACTGGCATTCCACTCACACAGTGAGTAGGCAAAAAGGCTTGACTTAGCTGATAGATTTTATGATTCCTGTAAGATGGGGAAGGATTCTCTGGTCGTCACTCAGTCTCCAAAATGTAMTCTCTGCTTAAAAACAAAGCAGGATGCAGTTGGATCTAGTAACACCAYAGCAGAATACAATGGATAAATTGGGAAGAGGATATAGATTATAGGATATCTAGAAACTCAGTAAAAGACTATTYCATCTTGCAGCTGCAGTGTTTGAAAGAGTGCAACCCTATCCTTGGGCACTGAGGTGAAATTATAACCATCTCATTGTGCTGAAAGAGAAGGTTGCCATGTTTTTTCCTAATTCCTTCGTTCTCAATTCTACCTTTGCTCCACAGGGAGCAGAATCTGGCTCTGGCTGCTCTAAAATTTTTATGCAATATTTCATAAATAGCTCTTGGTTTCAGTCTCTTTTCCATAAGACATCATTTGAATTTTAATATATTTAGCATAAAATGTAAAGCCTATCCCTATGCAGGTATTTTTGCTATTACAAAACTGCAGAYATTCCACTTGAATGCTATGGGGGATTATACCTGAAGAATACTAAGATATGTGAATATTTGTACAGTGACATCAACTTAAGCTGTACAGAAGGCAAATTTTACTAAATCAAACAGAATCTCATGAAAATTTTCAAGATTTAGAGTAAGATCATATATTTGTACCGTGATTTCAGTAAAATAACCCAGTGAAAAAGATACTRCTGGAGTCTGAGGGATAAATTTGACCTGAATTTTCATGTTAAATTCACATTCAGCTTTTTGGGACTTGTTTTGTACTTAGAATATGAAGAAGCCTTTTAAAGTATGTATTGCAACTCACTCTAGAAAATCACCTTTCTCTGACATATCCAACGTGGTCTCCCATGAATTAGAAAAACCTGAATAATTTCATGCAGGAAGGAGATTTTCATAATTTTGTGCAAAATTGTGTTCAGTATCTCATGTAACGAGCTGTGCGTAACACCTCAAGTGAAATGAGGGTTTTAACTTTGAAATCCATGCTCTGTTTCTGTAATCAAACATGAATAGTATTAAATATCAGAGAATGGTTTGTGCCAATGGTTATCATAGTAAAATTTTCCACTTTCAAATAAACATAAAATAAATATGGTGCCTAGTGTAATTTTACTGTTAAGCATAAATTGTATCTGCTTTGTATTTAGTATTCAGTAAGATACAATATGAATCTGCAAGAGAAAGTTTGTAAGAATTCAACTGCATCAGTTTCTTTCCTCTTTGCTTAGCAATGAGACATCTCACTTTCCAGAGGGAAATGGATGGATGTGAGGTGAAGAAATGATGGTCCAGAACCAGAGCAGAGTGTTTGATTTGAAGTTTTAAACATTATACTCTGAAAAAGAGCCTGTGGCAGAGGAGCACCCAGTAGTGCAGGCACCATTTGGTTTCCACTCCTTCCCCTTRTGGGAACAGAGAATCTCTGGCAGCTGCCAAGCTTGAAATTCAACATTAATGCATTGCCACACTGGAGACAATCACAGGGTGAAAGCTGCATGACAGTGGAAAAGTAGTGAGGATTCTGTTCATTTTTTATACTTGTTTATTTGTTAATGGTGGAGGCCATATTGGTTGATTTACTTGAATAATGCTGCCATTTTGCAACAAGCCTTTAGTAAATATTTAGGAATATTAATTTGCTATTTAGTTGGACCCAGTAATGTCTGTTTATTACTTTAATTATTCTTGGTATGAGCAGGCTTTCATATACTTAAGAAAGAAGACAAACAAATTGGAAAGTGTCCTGCTGGCACACCAGCGTTTGGGAAAGGATAAAGGCAATACATCCTTAGATATTTATATTTATTTCCAAACTACAAACCAGCTAAGATATTTTATTCTGTGCAAACACTGGCAAGAGATCAATATAAACAAAATGATCCCAGATGAGCAGCTCCAGCTCATTGTTATGGCCATTTCTCCTGCAACTGCCTGTTTTAGCTATTGAACAACTGCTGGTGTTTCTGACTTGAAGTATCAGTTACTTTCCTGTGAAGAATCTCAGAAGCATGGACTAAGTGACAGTGGAAAATTGTATACTATCATGTTATAAATGATACAAAAAATCATGGGGTTGGGGATAAATCTTTTATTCATAACTATAATTTTCATGCTGTTGCATCTCTATTTATCAGCCTTCATTGCATGTCTGTTTTCACATTCATTCTTTTGGCACTACAGCTCCAAGCAACCCTAGCCAGTAAGACAGATACTCAAGATCTCTATCTAAACTTTCATTTTCTAGAGCATAAGTTAAAACCAGATGGAATCTGAATTACAAAAATACAGTAATCTCAATCCATATTAATAACCTGTAAAACCAGACKGTTTTGAAATGTAGTCTGCATATTGTCCCATTATGTAGTGTCTGAAGAGCTTGTTTTATTTGTCATTATTGATTCTGAATGAAATAATTAAGATAGCTTTTACAATAACCAAGCTACAGCTAGAGCCCTGATATTTACAACAAACTGTGGCTTTGGTGCAGTTAAAATAGTGTCTTTTTTTCCATGCAAGGCTTAATTCTTTAAGAAATTCAAAATTTCCATATCTGTTGAGTTGGCAATAAGAAACTGCACAAAGAACTCGAAAGAGTGAGTATTCTTGTTGTCGCTATAGAGAGACTTCTAATTGCACAACATAAGAAAGCAAATTCCTTAAAAACTCATGATGCAGCTCAAAGAACTGCTCACACCCAATAAATAAAAGTCAGATGAGAAAAAGGTGCCTGTATTTCTAGACCAGCCTTAAGTGCCAAGCTTGCAGCCACGCACTGTGCCACTGTGCCATAGTCCCACCAAAGCTTTCAGCCACACTCACAAACATGAATCAACATCAGCTGCATGTCCTGCAGAATTCCCTACAATTAGAAAACCTCCCCAGGCCCTATATTATTTGTGATACTCCAAATATCTACATGATTCAAGTTTTGATTCAGTGGAGTAATCATTGTTTAAAAACCACTTACGTACATACCCATACTGTGGGAGTAGTCATAGCCCAGCAATAATATTTTTAGGCATTTTTGTTAGATATTATCCCAAACTTCAAATGTAGCAACCTGTATCAAGTCATGTCAACAATAAAACTGAAGGACTGAAGTCCTTGCAGTTTTGAATTAGGATTGCATAATGTCACAATTTAAGGATGTTTTTATTACCTAATGATAATTAATAAAATATTGTTTCAGTTGTTCTTTGAAGAGTATTGTGGATAGAGCACTGCAGGAAAACACTTATGCAAATGGGACTGTAGCTATATCAGATATTTTTAAATAACACATTGTCCCTAAATATTTTGATACTGTTTTTTGAGCAAATGCACAGGAAGGATTCACTCAAGTTGTTCATTAGCTCTAAAATAGGAACATCTTCATTCTACATTAATTTTTTCTTTGTGTGAAAACATTYCTTACCTGAAAAATATTGCCCAGTTCAGCAAGCTCTTAAGAAGAAGAATAATGTTACTGTGTTGCAACTTCAGCTAAAGGCATCAGTCTAGTTCTAGGTTTAAAGTTAAAGCTGTATACAAATGCAGAATCGAAGTAAAATCCTAACCCTGCTGAAGCCAATGGCAATATTCCCATAGGCTACAATGATGCCAGTATTTGATCACACAGTTTTCATATTCAAATACCTGCACCCAACAGCCCTCCTTAAATTGCTACTTCTAATACCACTATTTCAAATTAGGAAAAATGAACAGGCATTATTCTTCTRTAGCTGCATGTATGACAAATATATATACCACGTATTTTAATACTTTTATGAGACAGTCTGCAAGTTCTACATAGAAAATCCCTTAGTCGTAAATATGGCAACACTGTCCATTTACAAACTGACAGCAGGCAAAGAACACAATAAATGAGAGCTAAAAATACAAGCAGCTACATCTGTAATACAGAAATATAGAAATAATAAGGATGGGAGAGGATGAAATAGAATTCAAGTTAATGGAGTAACCTGGGAGAAGACATGAAGAAAATAAATACAGTGTGGGTAAAAGAAAACAAATATCTCCTAAATCAAAAGGAAGGTCAACTGATACTGGCCAGAGAGAAAAAGGATTGCTCAACATTTACATTTTTTCTCTATATTTAATAGAAAAGAAAAGGAGATCATGAAGCTCAGTGAGATAAATATTAATGAGGTTTGGGAATATCTAGCCAGCAGAATTAATAAAAAGCAAGTAAAAGAATATTTAGATAATTTAAATATTTATTATTCAGAAGATCTAAATCATATTCAACCAAAGGATCTTTAAGGAACTGACTGAGATGGATCTGACAGACATCTTCGAGACCTCACCGAAAAAAGGTTAGGTACCAAAGGAYTGAAGAGGGATAAATCCTAGGAAGSAGAAAAAGGTAAAAACCAGAGAATTTCAAGSAAGCTCCCAGTTTTTTCTGCCATACAGGATGTGATAGTACATAATGTAACTAATAATGTATAATTTAATGCACAGCAACATCAGAATACTCTTTTGAGRCTCTAAATTCTGTGTCTCTGTCCATCTCTGTCTACTTTGTTCGTGTCATTCWGTCTTAGTCATTGCTGAATAAAATCAAAAGTTAATGGGTGTCAAAAAACTGAACCCAGATTAAGATTTGGAAGTAAACAGATTATTTGCACAATAAAACAGAATATTTAGCTGCAAATTTGTAGRAACTGAAAAGCTAAAGAACAAAGATTATGAAAAGAAACAATCAAGAGGGATACAAATAAAATTTCTTAGAGTTACACATTTGTTTTAAAGCACAGAAATCCTGGTRTGCAAAAGTTCATCCCCAGTGTAACTCAGTAAGATGAAAAGCAATTCCAGTCCTCATACAAGAAGTGACATAAATCTGTCTGAATCACATGACCATGTGCCAAGATTGTGGATCAGTCACTCAGAGGTTAGTTAGTAAGATCACTGTTCAAAATCTGTTATTGCACAGGATCACAGCTGGGATCCAAATGGATTCCCATCTTGGGAGCTGCCMCCACTATCTCCTGTTCATCCCATTGACAAACTGTGCACACCCTGTTTTAGAGACCACTGGGTGTTTGACACTGATTCCTCTTGGAAGTTGTTCTGGTATGTCACTCCTGCARTGGCCAAAATCTCCTAATTTTCAGCTATAACAAATGCATTGCCAATGTGAAACTTCCCATTACTGATAATACTTTTAATTTAAATGTCAGGTGTTTACCTCTCTTCGTTTTTGGCAGGCATTAAACAGAACCTTTCCCAGCCTTTGGTTTTTTGACTAGGCAAATGAAATTCTATACATTTTCTTTAATCACATAATTAATCCTGTTCTTTCAGGCTGTGATTCTCAGTCATATTCAAGATCAGGTCTTACATCACTGTCTAAATGCAATACTGTTTCCCATACCTTCATGATGCATCCTAAGATGAAGTTTTCTCTTCTATTTTGCATTAGTCATTACAGTTGTCTTGTGGTGTCCCTTYGTAGACTTTCACCAATTAAATGCAAAAATCCTCTTTTTCATCTCTGAACTCATGACTTTGCAGTATGCAATATTGAATGCCCTTCTATTTGTATTTCTGAGATCATCAAATCATCTAAGTTGACCCACATGTTATTCTAGTCCTCTTCTGCATTGATTATCTCTCCCAGTTTTCTGTTTTGAGGAAATTTCATTAACACATTTTCCTTTCTGTGTCATGCTCATTAATGAAAATATTAAATGAGTCTTTGAAGAACTCCATTAGCATGCTTTTTTCATTGCAATGCTTTCCCTTTAAATTGTTATCTCTCCTTTAGATACTACCTTGCCTACTTTAGATTTCCTCTACTATTCCCCAACTTCTCTTGCTTAACTGGTAATTTCCCAAATGGTATTATATCAAAACCCTTTATGAAGTCCAGATGAATGAGACCTGCTTCATTTCCTTTGTCAAAAAATCAGTTACTTTATCTGAGAAAAAATATCAGATGCTGCTAAAGTTACATTTTGCTGGTGGTTTATTCTGCATTCTGATGAAACAGTGCTGTGTTCTCAGTTTTTACAAAGACTATATGCTTCACTTATCCACTATCTGCATGTTTCTTAAATTTTCATGAGAATATCTAGTATGCAGAGGCGATACTCATGCTCATCAGCTACATTAACACAATGGCTCTTTTGGAGCCATTACAGTTGATTGTGCCAATGGTCCATGTATTATATACTTTTCTAAGGTCTGGTGCACTTGCAAACAAAAGGATTTTTTCTTTGTGTTTCTGTTTCTTAAGAGACATTTTTTCTTCCTCCCCAAATCATYCTTTAATATTCACGCAAAGCAGCCAAACAAAGGAAACCAAGCCACAAAAATTCTAGCTAAGATGGTGTGATGAATACACTTAATCCTAGAGCAGAAAAGTAATTTCTGTTTCTGATGCAGGTTTTTTGTGGCTGCTTTTCTGTTGTGTGCTTCTGTARTACAGAAAGGCCCTGACCCACTCTGGGGATCATAAGCACACATGCAAATTCAGTCCCATTTTTAACCATGCATCCAAGAGAGAAGCTGTTCCCTGAGAAGTGCAGTTGTGGTTTTTATCTCTTTCATATCAAATGTTGCTGGTTACCTCTGACTCTCCCCATTCCCAAATAAACTATTCTGAAGCAGATCCATGTTTGCTTCTGACCCTGGTAGCATTGGCCTCTGGACCAGAGAAACCCCTGGAGACTCAGATCATGTCTAACAATGCAAATTATTGAAGGTGTTTGGGAATATTTTTGTCCTTCCTAAAGGTCATTTTCAGGCCATGCTCTAAAACTGGGACAAACCGGGAAGGGAATACAAAGGAGTGATGCCATTAGACAGCTTTTCATGGTTGTCCTTTGGTTGTCCTTTCCTAATCCTAGTGGCATCTGTGAGTGTGTCGGGGAAAAGGCCATTCTAGAACCAATTGCMAGTAATCCTGTGCTGAGTGGAAGGATTCAATTAGCATTAGCTGCACTGCTGTGTTGATTCATCTCAGTCAAAGCCTCCTCATTGTGCCCACCATTTACACACTCATTTCTTACCTAACCCCATCCTAGAGAAAACCAATTCATTTGCTGSACAGGGAGACCCTAATATAGATTAAAGGGCAGTGTTACATTTTGTAGACTTGGTGAGGGCTGGGGTAAATTTTACTCCTTCCACACAATACAGAGCTCAGTGGGAACTCAGTCCACACTCTTAGTTCATCCTGGGTTTAGTGCAGGCACAGCCAGGCTGCACCTGCTCACTGTGTGCACAAGCCGGTTACCTGCTGCACATGGGGARCAGAGTATTCATGTAACTAATGTCATTGGCCAGCAACAGGGACACAGGGAGCTTTAATAAAAACAAAACAAAGAACATGGAGGAATTCAGGTAAGGTTCATCATTCACAAACCCAAAAAATCCCAAACTCAATTCCAGCTTGAYAAAAATACAGGTACTGGATCTGCAMTGGTGAGTCTGGAGATGATTAATTAAATCATAGAAGATTCCCATAAAAAGCCCTGTTGTAAGTAGCTTAAAAGAGAAATTGTGGTTTAACAAAAGAGCTTTAACATCCTTGCAACTCACAGTTCATAGACTCCTCACCGAAGAGCGAAGGCTTTGTTTGGAACACGCCTGTGCTGAAGACCTCCTGTGTGACCACAGGAGTGTATCTCACTTTCCCTGTACCTTTGTTAGTTATCTATAAAATGGATAATATTATTCCTTTCTCAATCCTTTATCTCATCTGTTTAGGTGTTAGTTTCTTTAAAGAAAAACGTTGCCTCTCACAGCAAGCAAGAAAGAGTGTGGGCTCAGTAATAATAACTCTGAGACCTAGACATTTTCTGACAAAGTAAAATGATTTCCTCTTTGTCTCCTTGCTCATCAGCCAGGAGTATCAGGATGTGCAACTCTTATAAGTCCATGGATATATAATGGAAGGCTGCATAGCTGGAGAACCACAGGGCATTCACAGTCTTTTACCAAGGGATATGAACTGTATTTGAATTAGGAGCAACTGACATTCAGGGTCTCCAACAATACAGGTAATTTGGACTTGGATAAGGAAGTAGGAAGTACCTATTAAAAAGTGAATTTGTGCAGAATACTGACCAGAAGAAGAATAGATAAGGGCTATTTTCAATAACTACCTGAAGTCGTCATCCCAGTGAATTGGAAAAAAACACACACTTGCTGAAATGCATCCACAGGAAGAGGAAAATGCCAACACAGAAAATACTAATGAAAAGACATAGTGTATAAAATCTAGTTCCAYCTGCAGTATTGCAGTCAGCTTTGATTACCTTATCAGATATGGGATGCTATCACTCCTGGAAGGGCACAGTGCAGGAAGTCAGGGTAGTTCCTGCTTATGAGAGACGCTTTGATGCAGAGCAATTATGAGGCATTAGGCTTGTTTTCCCTGATAGCTTTCAAGGACGCTGTAATAGAATAGAATTCAAGGTGAGGCAGGGGTATTAAAGTTACCTTTGTACTCAGCTAGAGACAAGCAGACTCCTCTGAGAAGCACACAGCAAATGATCACAGTCCAAATGAGGGATGAGGGGGGAGCAGGGAGCAGCTTCCTCATTTCCACAGGAGCTGTCCCTCTCTTTGGGGACCCAGGTTACTGTTTGGTCTCCCTTGGGCTGTGTAGCTCCATTGGCCACTCTASTGATGAAGGGAGTTCTAAGGGAGCATTAAAGTCACTCAAAGCAATTCCCATTATAGAAACAGTACACTGTCAATATATAAGTTCTATAGTTTTATATAATTTTTTTTTTTTTGGTTGCTATATAGGAGCAAGACCAGGAGACAGAACTGTCACAGAGGTATTTAAAAACCAGGTTATGTGAGGAACAAATAAGAATTCTTTTCCTTTGCTAAGCAGATAAATTCTTCCTGTGCCTGATAAATAGGTTATAATAGGGGGAGTCTGCTAATCTGAATGTTAAAATCTCACCAGTGGCCTCTTTTTGTCTAACAGCCCTCAGCCCAAAAGATTTTTTTTGTGCCATAATTTCTATGCTAACAATTTTTTATTTTGTRTTCCAGTCCTTCTTAGCTGGATATGTGTCCTCTCAAATATGAAACCATTACAATTTCATGTGTTTGGTGATTGACATGAAGTTGGTAACAGTAAGAAAATATGTATTGCATCCTTGTAGACTTGTCAAGACTCTGGAATGAACATATGCTGTTAGGACTGATTTGTCTGGCAGTCCAAAAACACTGATTGTTGTRGCAGGCTCAGATTCAGCACTGAGTTACTTCACCATCCTTGCTCTATCARACCAGCAGAATTAGTAATTGAAGCCTCTTTGAAGGGGAAATACATTTCCATGTTCATTTTTTAAATTACTGTGAAAAGACTATAGATACTTAAGTTTTATGGAATGAGAAAAGGTAACACACTRGAGGACTGGATTTGCTGATCAGTACCTTAGAATCCAGCTTGCACAAATAATTTAACTTTCACAGCTGTACAAGTCAGTATTGTTCTGTATAGTTTTAACAGACTTCAGACCTTCATTGCTCATTAAGATTACTGCATTTTTAGTCATTGTTCTAATTATAATATATTAAAAAGTTCAATAATTTATAATTCCCATTCTACAGAATTGAATTGAAGATATCCCTCTTTTGTCAGCTGGTACAAGTGGAACTATTGGRTTTACTCATACATGGCTTATGAAAAGCACAGAATTACACTTTTTTACAGACCTRATTTTTCATCTGAGAGCAATTCAGTAAGAACAAGTTCTTCAAAAGTGCCTACACTGGCCTTAGACACCTCTTTAGAGGTAGCTRAGAGGGAGTTTAGACTCACACCACATTTAATCCTCAGAGTCACTTTTCAGTTACCACTTGGAGTCTATAACTGTAAAACTTGTCCAGCAGTAATTGACCATGATCATAAACAGCCAAGAAGTAATTGATCATGATCAGAAATTCCTTTTGCCAGTGCTGAAGAGTTCAGAGTTGTCTCAATTTTGCTGAAATGTTTGAATGCACAGATTGGAGATGTGACAGATCCATATTGAGTGACTCGACCCTGCAAATTCCGTCATGTTGTCCTCAAAACCCAATTATTGATTATTCTAAGAGAGAAGACTTGTCTCTTGAACTCATAGCACACTGCACAGAAAAAAAAAATTATTAATTGAAAATTCAATATATTTGTATTAAGAGAGAGGCTTAAAAAGTCACTGCAAATAAAATCTCTCTTTTCACTTGGTAAATGAGGAGTCTTGGATGTTTTCTCCAATGACCTTATATTTTTGAAATAAGTATATTAATTAAATAGAAATTATAGCAGTCAAAACTGAAATCAACTCTCAAAATCAACCAGGCTTCAGGAAGAGAGAAGGATGAAGATCTGTCTTATAATCTGCTGAAGCTGAAATGAGATTTGAGTCTGTATTTTTCATATCCTTCCTGCTCTAAACTTTGATCACCAGATAGAAGGTAATAGCAACACCACTGCTGCTTCTCACTCTATTTTGTGCAGAGGGATTTGAAGCAGAGAGCCAGCCCCTGACATCTGCAATGTTCTGAGGGGGGGAAGTGTCAGAAGAGAATGGAGATTAAGAAATAATTTTTTCTTTCCTTGGCATTTACCATCAGTTACATTTGGCAGTGTCTTATTCAATAATGTAGCTTTGGAAGATACCTAGTTATTCCCTGGCACTGGCATAGGGACACTGGTTATTTCCTCTGGTAGGGAACAAGAAATTCCCATCTAAGCCAAAAAAATACATATTGCATGCTGAGCCTAGGTCACCTTTGTGGAAGACTTATTAATTATTTAGTGTTCAGGGGGATTCTACCAGCTTCAGTTGTTCAGATGAATTTTTAATAAGTCACTATTAACATAAATGGAAAGTATAAATTGCTTGCATTATCCTCTATGCAGTGGTAGCAATGAGAGGCTTCTGCATTAAGGTCTAAGATGTGCTGTTTACCTAACAGGAACTGACATCTGAATGATCCCATTCTCCAGGGAATGGCTTGAAAAATAAAACCTAAATCTTTTCACCATAGAGGAGCTCTATTTTACTGTAGCCAAAAGCACCTGAAGCAGTTATCTGAAGAACTGAAAAGAAAAAGCAATACCTTAGTGATGTGCTCAGAAACTTACCTGGAGATGGAACAATGTTCTGAAAGAAAATTTATTTGAGCCAAAGCTCAACATCTGGCAAAAAAACAGATTTCTGTTAGGAGAGTGTGTCTTTTCCTGAAACATATTACTTACTGTACATATTTTTCTCAATACAACTTGTTGTTCTTGAAAGAAAGGCTTAAAGACCAAAATGGTAATTCAAGGATTCATTATCATTGAGAATTTCCAGTACTTTCTGTTTTCCCAAGAAATTGGAAAACATTTAATAGGTGTTTGCATTAAATTAGGTTGTCTTAATGCTTTTTATATTTTGACTGTTGCCAGGACAGTGAGTCAACCAAGCACTATACTTAATGTGCCTAGACCTTCAACCTAGCGCAGACAGAATGGTTTTAAATTCAGAAAAGCCAACATTTACTTGAAGAAAAACTGGAAATRGAACTTTTTTATTAAATACTACTTAAGACAGAGCTGCATTACAATGTTTTGTACGTAGYTGTCCCAGGTCCCTCTGTCCTTGCAGCTGGTTGGGTGCTCCCAGTTAACTCCATGACTTCCTGAGTCACTGAGGAAATTCTGTTCTCTTGTTGCTTGGAAGKGAACATCTATTCTGAGATTTGCCTGGTTTCACCCTCCTCATCTCTGCAGTGCCTTTGCATGAGCTTCAAGCCATCMTCTTCATTCTGTTTCTCTTTTGCTGGCCCCATGAAGCCTGGAATTGYTTCTGTCTCAACACACTCAACAGCTTCCCTGAGGAAGGAGCCTGTACAACCTCTCTGCAAGACTCCACCCAGACAGGCTTCTTGAAAGAACATAAACACAGTTGTGAAGACATAAATAAAACAAATACCATCTGTCATGCTAGCATTGCCCCATATGTGTAACCACCTTTTCTTAGTCTTTTCAACTGATTTTCCGACATACCCAAATACACATTTGGCTTATTAGAGCATTTTAGCACCTTATGGATGCTATTCCCAAACATTCTAAGTGCAGTCCATGCAACCACCAAAATAATTCTGGATTTTTYTTGTCCAACTACAGTCATTTCGACTTCCTAGTCAACTGTACAGTTAAGCTCCTTTCATCTGAATTATCTGGGATTGTGTTAGTCCTTTCTGACTTTGTCAATTCCCTTACCCCTCACGTGAGAGAGAAGCGAATGTGGCAAATTTACTTTGCCCAATTTTCCTGAAATCAGCAGTCTTTCAGCATACATGATTTTTCTGAAATTTTTTTGCCAAATAAACTTTCTAAACTACTCTTAGTCTTTATCAGTCTTCCTATCTTTGTAAAAGTCCTGTTATAGATGAGGTTAATTTTTTTATTTTTGCTACAAAGGATCATCGACTCCTGTTGAGTAGTATCAGAATCACAAATGCCAGAAGAAAAAAGGCAGAATCCCATTTGCACCAATAGGTTTCAAAGCCAGGGAGAATGCATGAAGAGTAAATTGGTGTCCCACCACTGTGCTGCAGTCCACGCGGGCAGAACTGTGAGGGAGATGAATCAGAAAATGAAACTGCTCAGTATTTCCCAGGTGTGATAACTACTGTAAAAGGCATCAAAATTCCTCAGAGTTGAGTAGTCATGATCTTATTTCGAGGCAAAAGATCTTGGTATGAAATACAGATCAAAAGGCAACTTGAAAACCTGTTGGTGGTGTAGCACAGAGGTTTACAAATTACTATGAAATACAGAAAACTGTCACTGCCACAGACTACTTGTGCAGCCTTGGACAGATCATTTAATCTCATGGAGACCCAGAAGGCCTGACTAGAATGAAGATTCTGATTCTGCTTTTTCCTCTCTTTTGTCTGTCCTGCTATTTACAGTGYGAGTGTCTCTGCAGAGGAGTACAGTAGAGTCTCTCAGCAGCGCTGTAAAGCCAGTCCATGAATGARGACAAAGGCTGTACTGTCCAACAGTGTGGATCCTAAGACATTAGAATTTGTCATGCTTAGATAGCATTCTTCTTACCATAATCTTATTGATGTGATAAACTCCTGATTCTCATGATGGAAGTGCAAATGGTAACATGGCCTTTCTCTGTGTTTTGACCCTCTGGGACCATAACTGACAGTTAATCAGCTTGAAGCTGATTGACAGCTGTAACTCCAAGATGAACAGCAGCAACAAATTAAATGTCCTGCCCTAGAAGGACAAGAAGCCTCCTACTTAATTGGCCACAGGTAGAGAAAAAGTAGAGGCTGTGAGGAAAAGATTAACTGGATGATATTTAGGTAGAGGAGGCTTAACTTTGCYCTTGTTTTTACCAATGTCAGTTGTCTTAATGCCACAGTGGTGCTGTGTCAGTGTTAAACCAGCCAAGTGATGGAAAAGTGAAGCTCAGACTCAGTTGCCATAGGCAGGCACATGATCAGCAGAAGTGCTACCTTATTCCCAATTATCACTGAGCAGACACAAGATACTTCTCTTTCTGCCATCACTCACGTGGTTTTTCCTATTGTAYACTGATATGTTGTACTACTGGCACTAATTTCTCATTTATTATTGCAGCATTAGAACACATCATAACATCAGATCATAACATGAGAGAATGTTTGTGTCTCTCTCAAGCATAGCCTTGGTGCTATGTGGGGTGGGAGGGGAGGCAGAATGACAGTAAATAATAAATAAGGGAAATAAAAACATATTTGAAAGCATGTAAAATTYTGGTAAGATAATTTTTTTATAGCCATGGCTTTGGGGAAAATTACTTTTGTGGCCAGCTTTTCAATAGGCTGCACAAATATTCCTGTAGTGTTTGCAGGTGCAATCATATGTATGCAAGGCATGACTGTCTAAAGAAAAAGCTTTCAGCAAGCTGAGAGAGTTTCTTTTTTATTCCTACTTGCTTTTAAAACACAGGTCTTCTAGGAAAGAAATAACAACCTCCAGCTGAGCTCCTGAAGCTRTGTGGTTGGAAGAGTGAGAAAGGCTCAGCATCTTGGGTCTTAAACTTCCCTGAGAAACCAGTACTGAGCTCTTATGAATGTCACATTGGGTGCAACTGGGTGCAGAAGATTGAAGAATCTGCCTGAGCATCTAGATCATTCCATGTAACTTAGCTTTGGTTCCTCTTTCCTGCTCCTCACTCCCCAATTTACTTGCAGACATGGGCACACACATTCACGTGTGTATGTGCACATGTGGAAGTTAATACTGGGACTTGGATATGCACAGACACACCTACAGAGAGACACAGATACTGTGTTCTTCAAAAAATGCAAATCTTTCCTATTTAATCATAACCTGCCTGCAAGCAATGTGTTTAATCATGCTAGAAAAGATACAAGTTGATAATTGTATTCAAATGAAGGAATTGAACAGAATTTAGAGGTTAGAAATCCTGAAGGCTGATTGCAAGTGTTGAGAGCATATATTTATAAGCAATTAATGGCATGCTTGGGKTTTTTTTTCTCCTACACATTTTTTGCCAATGATAAAGTACACCCTGTATGGTATCAACCAGCTCTATTATCAAATAGAAAGAAATAGATGAAAGAAAATCACAAAATCCTGTAATACACTTATTCTCTGCCCACACACAACTATTCTCTCCTCCTTTTCTCAGTGGGCTGTAATTTCTCCTTACCATTTGAAAGAAAGCAGAATTATARGAAAAGTGGTAAACATGTTAAAGAATTGGTCACAAAATGCTAATATATTGCAGTCCTGTTGTGTCACCACCTGTGTGTGGTGAATACCTACACATATGCAATAGCACTAATTATCAGGGACTGACCAAACGTGGAGGAAAGCGTTCTAGTAATTCAGGACTGGACATGTGGACAGGTAAGTAGGACAGAGGGTTTTTTCGCCGGGGTGGGGGGTAGTTTAAAATGTTACACTGAAATGTAATCCACAGTTTTTCCTCTTTTTTTTTGCCACACAGAAAACTATAAATCTTCTCCCCATCTGTTGATTGGAAAAAATTTGGAAACAAGACTGTTTCTTGGAAAAGCAGGGTTTTCAAAAGCAAAAGTTTTCACAAGAATGTACCACTTTTTTGACAAGCAAAGAAAAGTCTTATGTTTAGAAATATATGGGAAAGGGCAGAGGAGAGGAAAGAAACTAGGATTGGTCTCAGAATATCCTGAAGGTAGAGTGCTTGCACAAATATGGGAGACCATTCCAAGACTTCATTTGAAGGAACAGTTAATTTCTTCAGTAATTATTCTACCATGAGAGACCCTTGTCCTTAGAGTCTGGTGTAGACCCCTGTCTTGTGGCACAGAAATATTGACCTACTCCTAGATCTTCCTTCTGAGGGGGTGAGGAATTAATATAACTAAATATTGTATTAATTCAAACTCAAGGAATACAATGACTTAAGGAAGAAAGCTGGGATTGAAGAGGGTCTCAATAGATCATGTATTCCACTCCCCTGCACTGAGCACAGGAAGTGGACTGGACTATAGAATTTTGGAGCACACAAACAGGTGTGTGGTAACTCTCTTCTTTATCTTTTTGGAAGAATAGTGTAACTTAGAGTAGAGAAAAAGAGCAAAAAGGAAGATTGCTTTTTGCATTGACTCTCCAGAATTAACGTTCATGAAATCGAACTCATAGGTTTTTTCCTTTGTTTTCTTTAATTTCTCATTAGAACATCTGACAAAAATATTTTATCAAAAATCCTGAGTGTGTCAAGAAGTGTACATGAAATAATGACAGAATTATTGGTGTTTTCCATTCCAAAGCATCCATCAGTACCAGCATTCTCTAGTCTTCCAATATGTAAAGGTCTACTCTATTCCTGAAGTTCCTAGATCAGCACTGAGAAAAGACTTGTGAAACTAAAGTATCAGAAGACATCTGATCTCAAAAGGATCCYAATTTCTTCTTGTACCAAATACCTTCCTTAGACATTTGGATCTAGTAGCCARGTCTGTGTTTTGGCATTGAAGGTTGTGCTGGCCTCCATGTTCTCCCACTTTCTGCTTTGCTTGTAGAAACACCAGGAAACCATCCAGCTGCAGAGCATTCCGGGGCTGGTGAGGCTTTTGTCCTGCTTAGCAGCACAGACATCACACAAGTTCCTTCTCATCTTTCATGTTGGACGGAGAAGTCCAAAGACACAGAAATCCCATGTCATCCCTTGCCTCCATGGGGCTWGTCCTAAAATTCCTGAAACCCATGTCCCCAGGAATTCTTAACCCATAGCAAAATACAGGTTCCTTCCTGGATGTGTGTTGCTGTGCTGTCATCTAGTGGCAAGGATGAATTGGATGTCATTCAGTGACAGTGGATGACAAGGTGTCCCTTTGCTGGACTAAATGTTCCATGTTGGAGAGTTCACAACTTTCTAAGCGCAACCCCAAGGCAAAGGTCCCTGCCTTGGTTTGTGCTCTGCAGGAAATCACTGCAGAGAGCCTGTGGAATGGGCTGAGCAATGGACATCTGGTTGCAGACAACAGGCTGTGCAACACCATAGCATCTCCTGCCATGTCCTTCCTCTCCACCTCCTGCCATCCATCTTGGCTGTTAACTGTTTGCAAATACTTGAATTTCCAGCAGTGATTGATAGTTTCTTAACAAAAGCCATTTGGAGCAGTGTCAGCGAATGAAATGAGTCATTAAATCTATAATCATCTAAGCTCAAGAAGATACTTCTCTCAGCAAAAAAGTCCTTCCTCCTTCATTCATGTTTTAATTGACTCTTGGGGAAAAATTAAAAGTGCCACAATGCAGTTTTCCAGAAGAAACCAGACAAAACCAGCTTTCAGAATGACCCRCATTTGGTTTGGTGTTTGGCAAGCTCGCTGATGTCAGCAGACAGACTTACTGACATCAATTTCTGAGAGCTTTCACTCAGATTGGGAATTTCATATGCCAGGTGATGTTACACTTGCTTGTGCTTAGTTTGGGTTTGCAACATTATTATAAACACATATAAACATTTACAGTCCTGAGTTTATTTTTAAACTTCAACTGCAGTGCTTGGTTTTATGTTTTGCATTAATATCTGTAAAATGATTATAAAATTATGTAGAAAGTAATAACCCTTAACAAGTCACAACATTTATAACACCTCTTTGGCATCACCTGCTGAACRCTGCTGGGCTTGGCTGAATTAGGTAGAACAGTTGTAGCATATCCTTTGCTTGAAATGCTGATCCCAAAACCATTTTGATAGGACCCCTGAGAGCTGCTTTCCAGAACTTACCACCACAAAGGTGGGCTCTTCCTAGGGAACAGACTCTGGGAAGAAAGACTCAAGAAGCAATCTGCACTGCAAAGCACCATTGTCAAAGCAGTATTCTTGTATAAAATCTTCTTTCATCCCTGCTACATGAAGTTGACAAATATTCTTAAGATTCCTTTTAATGAGGAAGTTGGAATTTGTGTTTATATTTCTGTCTTAGTACAAATTGTGCTCAAACTCTGAATTTAGAATGATTCCTCAATTCAACCAAGTACAATAAAAAGATTCCTAAATCTCCAAGCAAAGAGAAGGATGTGCTGATGTTCTTTAGGGACAAGGGACATTTAAGCACATTCTTAAATAACTTGCCTCTCTGAAGACTTCAGTAGATTCTCAAAGGAGTGAAAGAATGATGCTCTATTTGCAACCTTTCTTGTTTTGTCCAAGTCCCAGATCTCTATCCCTATAGTAAAGAAAAATATTAATGAAGGTAAGAAACATTTTGTTTTCCAAATTATTATAATTAGTCAAAGGCAGCAAATTAATGACATGTTGCATTGGAGTATGATAGGATATTTCGTTATATATTCCAGAAGAGTTTTGGTTTATTTTTGGCTCMGAATTTCATTTTCCTAGGATGCTCTATAGAAACAAAATTGCATCTTTTTAATAAATATTTTTTTAATAAAGAAATTGAATGACAAGCTGTAACAAGGTCGATCAGGTTGAAATAGATGCATGCTTATTATAATGTAACTGCTTCTTCTACTGACTTATAATATCTTGATGTAGTAAATTTTATACATAAATAAAGTGTTAAAAAAATAGAAGGTTTAGGTCAAATACAATGAGTGAAAGTGTATGTGCTTGTATAAAAAAAGGAGGGCTAGGCCTTCATACAGAAATAGAAAAAAATACCAACTCTTTCTTAGGACCAGTTAAGGATGRTTTAACAAGTATACATCAAAAATAAAAGTGGAGAAGATGTCTCAAGCATTCCAGTGTCACCTTGAAACACTTGGTCAGGGCGTTTTGGACAATGACACTTGAAATAAAATTGGGATAAAAGTAGTATGTGGAGAAAGATGAGAGCTGTACCATTCACTGACTTGGTAACTACAATGCTATTTCACCACTGCATGTTGCTTTTCATGAATGACCATTTGCACACGTTTTACCCTTTTAGCAGCCCTTCTTCATATATTCCCATTTCTTTCAGAGAAGGCTCTTTGTGTCTGTTCACAAATCTGAGCCATGCCCAAGGTCTGTTGTTCACAATCCCCACACAAACAGGCAGAGATTGGCAGTTCTGACACTGGATGGAGGAATGACTTGTGAACTCTTATTTTCCTTCACTTGTAAATTTGTAATTTCCTCTTTGGAGTGACAAAGGGCAAAAAGAGGCCAGGATATCTTGAGTATGACTTGATTCTTTCTCCATTTGCTTACTTGTGGAAATAAAAGCAAAATCATTCCATATAATGTCAAAATCCTCTCTCAGCCTCCTACTTGCATATTTATTTCTATTTGTCTAAGCATGGAAAAAGGCCCATARAATTCTGTCCTTGCTGATGATACTTTTGTATTAATAATCCTTGTTTTGACTTAGTTGTTTCTGRAGATGCTCTTAAAATGCAGATCACAGGTAATGTTACTTGCTGTATGAGGCAGCTTTCAAGTTTTCTTTCCATTTTACCTCTTTCTGAGCATACCGAAGATTTTTTTTCCAATTCTTTTCAGTTCCAGAGCAGACATTAAAACTTCTTTTCTTTATAAACATATTCAGCTTGGGCTTTGCAAACTTCCAGTCTTTGTCCTACAAGAACATCACCACAGAACTTTCCCTGTAATCTGTGCATTTTGGTACTATTGAACTCATATAATGGATCTCTTAAAATGTACTCATGATGAGGATGGATTATTTTTAGTACTTGGAAGAAAAAAATTATATATATGTGTGTGTGTGTGTGTGTGTGAAAATACTGTCTACTTCACATAGAAGAATTTGGTTAAATTCCAAGAAAATTGAATTTTCATATATATAGTTTCCTTTATTAGATGAGTGTGCATTCCTACACCCACAGAGAATCTGCACAAATTCATCTTAGTGCCTTGGGTGTGCAAACAATACCAAAAAATAGTCAAAGTTAGCATATTCTATATAAAACACATTTGCATCTGCTACGCACAACTTCCTACGCTCTTCATCTTTAATTTAGCAATGGCTGGATGATGAAGTCATCGAGCCTTAGGAATGTGCTCAGGTCAGGGTCTGAAGCTTTATACTTCATCCAAATACCATTTGGTTTGGCCCCTTTTACTGAGATGCAATCTATCGTGCTGCAGAAGATTTAAGTGAGCACCCTCAATAAATCAAGCTGAAATGAATTTTCCACTATGAATTATGTTGCAGACAGCTGCAAAAGCTACATGACTGGCTTTTTTTTCGGTAAGTTTGAGGCCAAATTGGGAGATTAAGGATGGAGCTAAGGTTTGTGGCTGTAGAAAGGAATCCAAAAAGATTTTGCGTGCATTAATATCTCTGATGAGAACTGAATCTACACAAACACTTTGTTTCACTGCCTTTGACAATAGCTACAGGAAAGACTCTTCTGTCTCAGCCTATGATTTGTGCATACTTAATGCAAGTCTGTCTTTGTAAGTAACAAGGCTTTTTACTTCAGCAATCGATCTGGGCTGGTTCCATAGCCAGAGTTAATTCTGGTCCATGCCACCATGAAGGCTGTGCTGGGGGTGACTGAGATTCTATTCCTCTGAAAGGCTGATGAAAATATGGAGCAAAATTTTTTACTCAGAGTAATTAAGTGYAGCAGTATTGACTTTTTGAAAGTTATTGTAAGCTACCACAGCCAAGGAAATGGCTCCAACTTTCCATCACATTGTTTTTATTTTGCAGTGGCCTCCATGACTTTCAGCAGCCTCTTTTCAGGCACTGGAGGGGGATGACAGCATCCAGCATTTCTTATGGAAGCATTTCAAGTTAGACAGTGACAATGTCTCCCAGTGTATCAAAGAGCCCAGCTTAAACAAATGACCAGTTTGTCCTGGAGAGTTCTGAGAAAAGGACACAGCTTCTGGGTGGAATTCTTTAGAAGGCTAATTCCTTCTCGAGTTTTCTCCATCTTTCCTGGCAAATCAGGAGGCTGTAAGTGGGGATTTCCATTGCTGCAGCAAGAAAAAAGTAAAAAAGGATTCCAGCTCTTGGTATCAGAGTAACCCAGCACYGGTGCTGTGTTCACTGCCAGATACTCAGAGCTCTACAGCATCCACTGGAAGGAACAAATCATTAATGTAGGAACCTTGTAACATGCCAACATACTCAAGGCTATAAACGGGACAATCAGCTGTGCCACCTTTAAATTTGCAACACAAAATCCCAAGTTAGGAAACTTTAAGTTTGGAAGTTAGAGGTGTGTGCTGAAGATAAAGAGGGCATAGCATTAGACACAAATAATTTGAACATTCTCCCCTTGGACATGAAAACTTACCATTCTCTTAGTGATTATGTTTAGGGGTTGGTTGGTGTTTTTTCCAAGCACATATTGAAATACAGCTCACTGTATCAGGTACCCAAGTTGTGAACACAGCAAATGGATGAGGAAAAAGAAACCCACAAACATCTGAGAAGTGGATCAGCTATTGTTTGTCTGTGGCAATGAAGTCCTGTATTTCAACATCAGTCAAAATTTACATTTTCCTGCATTGTAGCAGACAACCATTTAGTAAGTATTTGCCAGCAAGTGTGACTTGCTAATGCAAGATTCCTGTATTAATTTAATGGCAATGTAATTGTGTTGTAAAATACATAATCTGAAGTAACCTACTATGACATTTACACTTGATTACCATATCAATGCATGCAGATACCTTTGCATTACAGATAYCTTTGGAGGTGTTCTTTGAAAAGTGCACAGACTAAATGCAGTGTGCTGTATTTCAAGCAAAGAAGTCTCCCCCAGGAAGGACTTAGGGTGGTAAATGGCTCTGCAGTGCTTCAGCACCTTAACTGGGTGCTGAAAAAACCTACATTTTTCCTTTCTTAAACAAAGAACACAGATAATGCTGCACCAATAATTGTAGTTTTTTCTTGCTGCTCATGTCACAGACACCAGAGTGCTGGAGCAGGTAGCCAGGTTGTTCTGTGTTCCACCTCCYTGTAAGTGCATTATGACCTTGTAGCATGTATATATATTTTTAATATTCTTATGTCTTATGTCGTGAGATTCATAGTAAGAAAAAACACAGCAGGCAATGTGCAGATGCCTAGGGAATGCTTTTCATTAACCTAGAACACCAGAAATAAAGGTAGATTAGACTAAAATATTTCCTGAAGTGCCTTGTAATCATTATTTTGGGGAAAATTTTCATTAAGAGACGTTTCACATCAAATATTTTTAGACAATCATCAGAGAAGATATAATTTTCTGTATTTCCTGTAAACTATACATTTTGTCCTTCATCTTAGTATTGCCCAGAGCTACCTCCAGACATCTTCAAATTAGTCCATTCACTTTAATTAAATAAATTATTTGTCCTCAGCAGAAAAATTCTCTGAATATAGTGATATTTCCTGTTCTCTTTTTCCAAATTAATAGTTCTTTTGCAAGCAAAAATGCAGTATGCAATGGTGGGATGGAACTTGTGCAAAATCTCTGGGTATATATTTGCATTACATAGCCTGTTCTATAAAGAACAGCTTCAGATGGTGCTAAAAGGCTGAGATGRTGAGCAGAGTGTCTTTAGGAGTGAGTCTGCCTCAGAAGCCCTGTGACTGCCTGTTTCCTACACTGAGCCAGTGACACGAGCTTTTTTTTTTTTTTCTTTCCAATTCTTAGAGTACCCAGACATTCCCTGTGAAAATCAGGACSCCATGGTTTCATGGTACATGGTAAAGCCTCAACCCTAAAGGACTTAAAGCCTAAGTAAATGAGACATAGGAAGCTTAAAACAGAATACAGTAGAAAGAAGTGCACAAAGTTGAGCAGGGAACTCAGTCCCTGAGTCCCAGTCCAGGGACCTTGCCTCCAGACATAATTCCTTTCCTTTGTATTAGCCAGATGATAACTTGCCCCCCTCTTGAAATTGAACACTTCCATTACTGAGGCAGACAACTCTCCTGATATCTTGTAACATTAGGAAAAGGTTACTTTTAATGTTTTCTGAACTAGAACATGACAAGGAACAACCTGAAAGAATGAAAGGCAAAGTTGAAACCAATAGTTGAAAGGTGAGAATTACATAAAATCACCTAAAACTGATTCCAAAAATTCAGGAGTGTTTCTTGCTTATTAGACAATTTCTGAAAATTATCACCTTTGAGATGAAAAGCAGGGCAGTCAGCAACCTGTAATCTTACAATGCCTGAGCAAGGGTATTTTCCAGTGTGCCCCCAAGGACCCCTGTGTCCACAAGGAGGGACAAATGCCCTCTCTGTTTTGCACCAGGGCAGCCCCAGCAGGGCAGGAAGCCTGGCTGCAGCCCCTCCACATCCAATGTCCTCACACAATCCAAGATTGTGAAACAGCTGCCTGGGCAACAGAAGAGGAAGATCCCACCACTGTGGGGATGTGGTTTGGGGTTTAGACGCAGCCCTGGAGGAAACCTTCTGCTACCCTCTTATCTTTTGGTTGTTGGCTTTTTGGTTATAAATATGACCATGGAGGGGAAGCCTGGGCTGCCTGTACCTGAGTGCTGCTGAGTCATTCCCCAGCTTCCATCCATGCACAGGGGTAAGGAGACAGCTCTTGAGCCTAATGGTTTTGTTTCTTTGAGGATTGAGAAGTCCTGTGCTAAGGAAATTTGTAACCTGCTAATAAAAATGTGGCTGTTGCAGYTAAAGACAATAAAAATTACTCTTTCTGCACCAAAGGAAAGGCATATACACACACACAACCATGTTCATGTCAGCATTGTTTAATGTACAAGTTTTGTTTATATGTGGCTACATTTACTGATAAAACATAAATGCATTAATCAGAGTTTGTAGAATATTACACTAAGTAATGATGCACTAATCTGTTATCAAAGTTGGGCTTTTATGATATTCAAAATCAAACTGTAGGGAAGCTGTTGAGTTATACCCATGTCATGGAGCTTTGCCAGCCCTCACCTGTCCAGCTCACTCAGGCTTGCAAGCCTCAAAGAATCCATTAGCTCCATGAAAAATGAACCTAAACTAAACTACAAATAATGAGATGCAGTATCTTGGTCAACATTAAAGTCTTCAGTCAGATGATACCAAGGCAAAAGGACGTGCTGTGACAKGAGTTTATGTTATTTCATTGGTTTTGTGCTGGAACAACTAAACTTCAGCAACCTGAAATAGATAGACTAACAGAAATCTCTTGGGAGAACCTCTAGCAGCACTTTATTGGAAACAAGAGACAGATCTTTACTTTCCATTTTATCCACAGGTCCTTATTCATCTTTTTCACCTGAATCTAYTTCTTAGGAAATAGTGGCCTTTTTTCATCTCATCTGTGACCTCACCAGCTTCTTAGCACATTAGCATCTTTTCAGATTTAATATGATTTTCACTTGAGGTTATCTGATTTTTTTCCCCCTAGTCAGAGAAAAGCAGGACTTGCTTGCATGCTCACAGTAACATCACAGAGAAAAGTATTTGGCAGTGCAATCAGCAGTTATTAACCTTTGGGCATAACTCTGAAAACCAAAAATTCCTTTCTGATTTGTGTTSTGTTAAGTTACAAATTTAACACTTGCAGCAGATGATTTTCTGTCAGAGAAGCAATAGATTGAACAGTGGGAATGCTATGGTGCTGGAGGTTAGGATTTTTCCTTCTCTCAGGGACTTTTGTCCTATTTTTTGCCTAAGAGATGATAACAACTGGTGCTTAAGARAGACAAAAGAAGTGGCCAAGGTGGGGGAAAGGGGTGCAGCTGCTTGCAGCCTCTTAGTGGGAGCTTTTCTCTTGGGAAGGGCAGAGGTGTCTTCCTTGGCAGACACCTGTCCCTTAAACTAGGACATATGGTTAGCTTTTAGCTTAAATTAAAATGGAAAAGGAGTTAGAAAATCAGTACAGCATAGGAAGAACTTGGCGTTGTCTTTTAATGGTAGTGGTAAAATAATCTGTGGAAGTGATGTTTAGAGTATAGACAATGTGAATTTCAATGTAGTTGCAATACACAACCTTGTGATAGCACTTTTTGAAGAACCGCGTCATCTTGCAGTTTTTTTCTGTTTCAGGAAGGGGAATCTCAGCTGTAGAAAACTAATATTTTAATCTGATTGCTCTCAGAAAGCAGATGATTCAAATCATGACAAAGCCTGAGCAATGGGAACAGAAGGTGGCGGGGGGAATATTAAGCAAAGTGTGGAGCACACAATGCTTCAATCTTATGGTATCAAAAAAAGCTCCTTGTTTCGCAGAAACACTGACAAATTTAGTTCTTGGTCTTCTGAAGGAAATTACTGAGGAGCAAGAGAAGATTTGCAAACAGTAAGGCTTTCATGGGGGGAGCAGGAGGACGGTGCTGCTGCCGCATCCGGCCTGCCCTGTCCTCTGCTGTGGCACCAGAAGGAGCTGTGGCTCAGAGTGGCTCAGAGTGGCTCTGGGGTGAGCAAAACAGAGATGTCCCACAGCCAAAGCCTGCCAATTTTGACAGCAAGGATTGTCTGCCACTCAAGATACTTGGGATATKTTTGCCCAAGCCCAATCTGGATGGTGCTGTGAGCACCACTGGATACCAGAATAAAACAGATTGAAACTGGAAGGTAGATCTGTGGGCCAAGATAGTAGTCAAAGATCAAAGAAATGAAAACAAATTTACATCTTTGAGAGGGGAAGCAGTAATCTCTGAACAGGAGCTTAGGATTCAGACACATTTGCAAAGCAGTGGAAGAGATGCACATACAAAAACAGACACCAGAACACAAATCCAGTGTGAGATAACTCTGCATCAGATCAAGGTGTAAGAACATAGACAAATACAGAATAATGTATTCAGCAGAGGTGTTTGGGGGAGAATTATAGAAATCATCAAGGGATGCTGAGACTTGTCTAAGGATTAAAATGATGAAACAAACTTATGAGAGCATTCATAGAGCTGCAGTTCCAGCACTGACTTCCAGTAGGCAAACTTTGATCTATCAYGTAAGATTTAAGAATCATGTAAGAATTAAAAGTGAAAATTAAAAAARGGAAGGTTCAAGGTTGCCAATATGTCAGAGTAGCAGGGGAGAAACAGGAGGAARATGTGAGTTGCCTACATCTCTCATAAGCAAAGGCAGTTCTCACTGATATCTAGAGAAGTAGTTTGCACACAACTGAGGGCAGAATGTGCCCAGGAGTCATCCTCTGAGGCTGTCAGCTAAGCACCTTTCAAAAGCATTAAATACACATGCTATGATATATCCCTAGCTGCAGGAAGCCACTTAGCAAGACCCAAATGACAGATCCTGGAAATGCTTTGTAAGATCAAAATCTTGACTGCTATGTCTCCATTTTTTCCCATTTGGAGATTAATCCAACGGTGAAAATCACTTCCAAAACACTTAAATTGGGAGAACTGAATTCTCAGATCTGTATTAATAAGGAGGGTCTCCCTGAGCAAACCAAACTAACATTGCCTGGTTYTCTGTGGAGTATGCTCAGATTGCCTCTGTGTAGTTCCCAATATCTAATAAGGCATGAGATGTAATAGAAGATTTTCCTCCTAAGCAGAAACATSAGGATCACCTTTTTCTACTCACTGCCTACAAACTGTGTAGAAAAGTCTTTAAGACCTCCATCCCTGTGCCAATTCCCACAGCTGCATGATTCCAGGAAAGCAATCTGAAACATTTCTTCACTGTGTTTTAGACATCACAGTCCTGTGTGCTGGCCAATGGCTTTCCAGTGGACATCTTGCAGTGGTCCCACATTAAGTCACCACATGTCCAGAGCTGCTGTTATTTTAAGAGTTTAAGCACTAAATGTTTAAAAATTAAATTTTCAGTGTGATGACCTAGGAATCATTCTATGATACCAAGAAAAATACATTAATTGAGAGAAATCTTCAACATGACTACAGAATTTACAGGGCTGTTTCCTCTTTTTGGTTTTTTATATGTTCATTTCTCTCTCTGTTTTAGTTTTCTAAGTGTTTTCATTGATTTCTTTTTCATTTTCAGCACAAACTGAACACAGTTAATCAGTAGATACAAAATGCATCCTGCAACATTGCCAGTAGCCCAACATAAGTGGATTCAATTGCTGAATTGTCGTAAGATTAGACCTAAGCCACAGTATAAGCTTCATTGATCCAAGCCCAGCAAGATGTCCATTCAATAATATGTGTTTTAGCAAGGTTTTCCACTTGTAAAAACTTCCTGCAATTTAGTGGTCATCCAATATGCACCATAAACACGGTGGATCAAATCTCCTATCAGCTTAAAGAACATCCCACACCTTAGGAGGGAAGCAGGGTAGCTGGGTGTGTTGTGTAAGCAGAGACACACAGGGAGTGAAGTTCACTGGCAGAAGAGGCTCATCTGTGGAAAATGGACACTGAGCTTCCTGATGAGCTCTGGGAGGGCAGGGGATGAAAGCAGGAATGAAGTGCTGGTGTTGATAAAGSCTCAGTAAAGTGGGCTCAGTAAAGCTGTTGTTGTCACCAGCTGAGTGGCTCTTACAGGGAAGGGGAGAGGTCACCAAGGCTCTGCCCGCTGTGCAGTCCCACCCCTGTGGTAGCTGAGAATCCCTGAGCTCTGTGTCCCCTCACACTGTCCTGCAGTGGGACACTGCTGCTGCCGTGCTGTGCCCATGGAGCTCTGGGAAAGGACTGGTCCTGCCTTGGTTCCCCACCTCTTGACAAGAACATGAGATTTCAGTGGGAAACAGGGTCTAATACCACAACGGGGTAAATAATGTGGGATTCCARATTGCTCTGGGGTGAGGAAAACAGGGCTGTGGGACACCAAACAGTGTTGCCAATAGCACTGACACTTACCTGTGGATATTGAGGGTCTATATAGCCTTCAGCATGGACACTGATTCTCTTGGGACCATCCCTAACCCTAGGCTGATTTACCTGCCTAGGGTTAGGGTTAGGGTAAGGGTTACTCCTAGGGTAAGGGTTACTCCTAGGGTTAGGGTTAGGGTAAGGGTTACTCCTAGGGTAAGGGTTACTCCTAGGGTAAGGGTTACACCTAGGGTTAGGGTTACTCCTAGGGTTAGGGTTTCTAAAGCAGAAAGCCCCCGCTCCAGGCACACTGCAGCTCCAGCCCTCACTCCCCCCTTCAGCCCTCCCACCACACTCCCTGCTCCATCCATTTCTGCACCCACTGCCCATGTGTGGGTCCCCTTCAGCAGCACATGGGAGCCTGAACCCTTGGAGGACAGTGCAGCTCTCGCATTTTTATGTTCCAATTGGGAACTTACAGCATGTATATATATATATGTTATTCTTGGTGTTGCTTGAGGAAATGAGTCATTCTTATTTCCACTGAGAATTGCCCCCAACTACTTTAGTTCCATGTAGGGAACTGTATTATTTTGCTTAATTACATAAAGATTTCAGATCACTAGGATTTTATGTTATTAACACAAACATCAAATGATTTAAGCGAGTTCCTAGAATACCTCAGTGAAAAAAATCAAAACAAGTGCCTTAGAGGAACTGCTTCTTAAGTTTTGAAAGTGTAGGCAAATGAAAAAAAATAAGTTAGTCAAGAATTTTTCTCACAGGAAAACTAATAAAGAGAAAGGCAGGGATATCTTCCTTTCCAGGTGAAGCCTCCTTTGGCTAATCTTTCACATTTTTATTTAGCCTAAAACCCCACCCTGCAAAAACATAAACAGATCTTTAAATTTATGATCTTGAGAAGTCTACCCACATGAGCTTTTGCAGGATCAAGACCTGAGAGAATGATTTCTGTTCATAAAGCACTTTTAAAGTTTTATGTGCCAAATTTTGAGAACAATCTCTTTTCACCCACCCACTCTGACCTTATTTGCTCAGCAGGCACTATTTCTAGACCTGCCAGAAACCTCAACGTGGCTGTACATTTTGCTGTCTACTCTTGAGGAGATAAGGCCAGTGTTTTCAAATGCTTTATGCACTTAGGCAGCTGCTTGAATGGTTCCTCACAGACGTGCTGGGTACAGGGTTTTTCAGCAAATGCAGATTCAGGGAAGCCCTGCATAGGTCTATTAATTCCATGATTACAGTCCTGGGACAGATTTCCTTTGAATGCAAAGTATGGCTTGCCAAGAATCAAAGTGGGGAAAATGGCCTTAGATAAACTTTAGTAGAGCAGAAACACATGAAGATCTCATCAGAGGGTGTCTGGTTCCCCCTCCCTGTCCTGTCTCCAGGAGAACCAGGTGGCTTTTGTCACAGCAAAAATCAATCACACTTCTCTCTGCTCCCACCTAGTCACTGTGTGTGAAATAAACCCTATTTCTAGGGTTTAAGTAGGATAATAGGGGAAAATGTAGTTTGCTTCAGCCTATGGATAATACACAAGGTAATAATCTAGAGCAAGATCTAGATTTAAGGAAAAGATCCTAAATGTATGCTTGTCCAAAACTTCCTACTTTTTCTAGGAGTTCCAAGTGTGTGAGGCAAGACACTGGCCCCACACCTCCCTAAACTCTACTGTAATGCTTGAAAGGCATCAGTTAATCCCAGACTCACAGAATATCCTGAGCTGGAAGGGACCCACAAGGATAATCAAAGTGCAGCTCCTGGCCCTGCACAGGACACCCCAACWATCCCACCATGGGCCTGAGAGCATTGTCCAAGTGTTCCATGAGCTCTGCAAGGGTCTGTGCTGTGAGCACTGTTCTGGGGAGCCTGTTCCAGTGCCTGACAACTCCCKGGGTGAAAAAGCTTTTSCTGATATTTCACCTAAACCTTCCYTGACACAGCTTCATACACATAGCTTTGYCTTCAGTTCTTTGTGCTTTACTATGCAGTATCTTGAGCTTCACACCAGAAAAGTTTCTAAAATATAATTTTGCACTTTATGGTCAAAGAGTGAGAGGTGAGTAACTCCATAACTGGTAATGGAGTTTACAGAATGTTCCTTCAYCCATGATTGCTTTCTTCTCTTCTTCTCCTGAAAGGTGCATTCACTGTCCAAACTGGTAGATGAATAAGACTGACAGTATTTGGTTTGAAATTCATCCTAGTAGCTAGTTATTAAAGATAACAGCTTGTCTGAGCTTCTTAATATAAGAAAGCCTTCCTAAAAAACAACTCTGGTAAGCATAATAGTTTCCCTTGCCTTTTAAAYTCAGGGGCTCAACATTGTCTTCAGTGGTAATTCACTTCAGACAGGACACTACCAAAGCCTCTGGTTAAATGAACTGTCACATTAGTAACATTCAGCTCTTGATGTTTCCTTTATATGGATCACAAATGCCAAATTAAAAACTAAATTTTGAGCATATAGTCTGTGGGATTTTTCCTCCAAGTAGTCACTATAGAATWCAGCACATTTCTGGGACATACTGGCAATTACCATGACATATCTATGACACATAATATTTTGAAAATATCCTTTGTAAACCCTGATAGGGTCACTGGATACAGTGTGGAAAAGGATATCTTGGGGCAATTCACCAAGCCTTTTTGTTGCTGAAGCACAGGTTAGGGAATCCAGGACATGCTGCACAGCRCACAGCATGACTACAGGCTAGATCACAACAGGCTCACCTTTTACAGATCAATCCCAGTTGTACTGTAAAATTTTACAAGGCTCAGGCAGACCCTCTGTGGTGCCCATCCACCCAAATTCATACTTTGGCAATGTGGACACTCAGCCTGGTTTGGGTGAGATGAAATAGCTGCAAGAAAACACAGAATGTGGATAACTGAGTCAAGTTAAATTTTCTCCCATTGGTTCCTCCTGCAGAAAGTGGGAGCGTTTGGGCTGCAGTTAAAAGCTGAAAAGAGAAGCTCAGAGGATTAGACAAGCTCAGTTTCAAATTCCTGGCTATCTAATTCACCAGCCCAAATTAATTTAAATATTTTAAAACCTGATTTTAAAGTAATATAAAATATTTATAGATTGTAATTAGAATTGACAGAGTTGGTTAGTTCAGACAAAAGTATCAACAGACTGGAGTGGGGAGCAAACACCTCCTCTGGGGGTGTATAGCTTGATAAATATTGATATTGAAAACCCAGAAGCCTTTCCTTTGCAACTCCTGGGAACAGATTATTTCCCAGGTGCATCCCACTGTAGGGATTGGGCATTCCTTTAATGTGTGAGTAGCTCAGCAGAAGGTGCTGTGCTAGAAATCTCAATGCAGTGACAATCCCTCTGCAGGGCACGACAGAAGGAGCTGCTCGGGGAGGACTCCCAGCTCTCACATCCTGCCAGCCCAGCCCCTGGGAGAGCCCGAGGTCCCATGGGGAGCAGCAGCACAGAGCTGCTCAGGGCTGGCACTGGGGATGGCAGGGCTGCTGAATCCACATGAGTCAGGAAATGGCCTGGATGGGGGGAATCCTCATGAATCAGTGAGTCAGGGTTGGCCTGATGTCAGCGCACTGCTCTGAGCTCAGCATGGGTTGGACTGGGAGGGATCTTCCCTACTCAAGGCATTTACACCAGGAAGGAAAAGAGGACAGTATTGGTCCCTTCATCCCTCAGCTGTGAAATACAGATATTTTCAAACAGGGACTTAATCTGCAGGAACCACTGCTTGCAACTTGTCCAAAGAGAACATACACCTCTCTTGGTGTAATTGAGCAAGAAATACAGTGCGGGCTCTGACTTTGATGTCTTGCTGGATGAAACTTAAAAGCTATGATGGCTTAGAAGCAAGCATCAACACCATGAGTTTTCAAAATGAAAAGGCATCATTCAGAAAAGCAGAGATCAAACTCCAAACACCCTTAGATACCTCTGATAACTCACTTGTGAAATGGACATCTGCTGCTACTGAGACTCTGCTGGATGCCAAACAATTCAGAACTCTGCTGAAAGCTTGTACCATAAAGGTGGGAGCAGTGGCCAAAGTCTCATCAGCAACAAGAAATACTTGCCCAAACATTACATGMTAGGCACCATTATAAGAACATGGAAAAGAGGAATGGCTTTAGTGGAGATACAAATAATGCAGACTGGCACAAACACATAGGCTGTGTGAGCTGAGAGAGGCTGCCTTTCTGGACAAAACAGAAGTTATTTGCAAAAGGGCAGAGGACTATGGATTATAAAATAAGTGTTGAAAAGCTGGTACTCCATAAATAYGGTAAGAGTAGTTTATCTGCAAGAGGATTCAAAGACCAAAGAGAATTTCACATGCTTAGATGAATGTATTCCTGAAATTCTGCTGCTCAGCTGTGCCTTCCCTCAGTGCAAAAATTGAAAGCAGAGACTTGATTTATTTATCAATAAATCCACAGTCTAATTGAACATACAGAAAAAAAAATAGTGCCTGAGGATAGTTAAAGAAATATTAAACTACCCCCCAGTGTTTGCTGAATCTGCCACTTTTGTCCCAGCAAATTTCTGTGTTGGGACACCCATGTGTGGGGAAGGAGCTTTCTCAGYGTGGGGGAGGAATCTGCAGGAACCACTCTCTTGCTTTCCTCTGTTGCTGCCTCTCCACRTCCCCTGGGCTCCATGCTGGGGATCCTCAGTCTCAATCCACAGGCTGTGTGGGGCTGGACAAGAACATGGCCAGGATGTTCAGAGTGACCCTTGCTGTGCTCCTTTCAGCTCCAAATGAGTTCTTGGTCATGCAACTCTGCCTGGACTCTGCAAAAGCAGAGAGAAGAAAAAAAAGAGAACCACAGCTTCCCCTCTCATCCAGGAGATATGATACAGTCTTAAAGGATGGGTAGCAGAATAATTATTGCTATTTCCCAATTCTGCCTTCCCCACCTTCARCATCCTCCTTTGTTTAAGTCCTGTACTTCTGTTAAAACGCAGCTGGATTTGGAATAATCAGAATGAGCAAAAATATACTGATTTGTTGTACTCACCTCTAATCTTTGCAATGCCAAGAATCACCTTSTCCAGTTCCTTTTTGCATTTTTTTGTTGATTGATTTTGCATCTGTTTTTCATTAAAATTTGTGTTTGAGTGCAACAGAAGTGCAACTACAGCATTTCAGGAGCTGAGGAAGTAGGGCTGACAAGGAGCTTAGAGGATGTTTAGTGTAGCCCACCTCTGCTGAGTAATGTGGATCAAATATATCCAACAAGGCTGACAGCTCTTTTATCTAATCTGGTTTTTAAGACTCCAAGTAATAGAGATTCTACAGACACTCCAGCAGCCTGTTCCAGTGTTTACCTAGGTTTATAGTTAGAAAGATAACCCAAATCTCCTTTCTTGGAAATTAAAGCAATATTTCTTGTCCTAACCTCAGAGGACAATGGATTAGTGCCTCCTTTTAGTGGCTTCTTATGTGCTGRAAGTTACTTATCAAACCCTCCTCAATTGTGTACAGGAAACAAACTCAGTTTCTCCAACCTTTTCTCCTAGTTTATAGGTTTCTATTTACTCCTGTTCCTGTCCAGTGGGACTGAACCTTTTATTTAAAAATATGGTACTTAAACCACATTCTGGGTAAACTGGTAAACCTCCAATGTTTCTGAGCCCAGCAGAGTAATGATGTTTGTCATGTTACAAGCAGCGCTACTGGTGGTACATTTTACAAGATTTGCTTTCTTACGAGTACATCTCACTTCTCATTTGCTGTGGATGTTATCACCTTCAGATCTTCCAGGCTTCTCCTGCCTTTTTGGTGTGCAGAGACTTGGCTTCTCCTGCCTAGATATAGCTCTTTTCATTTCACTTGAGTGAATGTGACCCAGTTAAATTGGAATAATTTCCCTGGTGCTCTAGTATTTCCAGTTCCTTCCAAAATGCTGTCATTTACAAATTTTACAATATCTAATTTATTTTTTTCCAGTTATAACCTGCTTAAAGTTAGGCTAAGAAATACATGGTTTCTTGAGAGTTCCTTTTTCCATTTTCTCAAAAGCAGGTCCTATATCTGTCCTCCTCTGGTTTTCTGAGACTTGACCTATCCTCCACAAGTTCTGAGAGATGATAACTAATAATTATGAAATTGCACTGGTTAATTCCTTAACCACTTTAGGAGAACAGGTCTTGCTGTCTACAATACATGTAACTTAACTAAATCTTCTGTAATTCTTTCTCTATTCTAGTTCACACTCCTTTGCCCTGTTAAAACAAAATGATCAAGTTAAAATTAACCTTTTTTGAGGAAAGACCCAAAGATAGCATTTAATGAGAGAGCAAAATTGTCACCACACCTTCTTGGCCSCTTTCCCTCTTCAAAGAAAATCCCACAAAGCTTTTGAGAGGCAGAATTAGCAAAAAGTAAAGTAAGAAAATACCAAAAGCTGTTATGGCAACGTGAACTCTTTCCTGTTCATCTCTTTGTGTTGTTTGCTAGACTTCCCTCTTTGTTCTAATTAATTGACAAACTCCTGCTAGAGTCATTCATTTCTCAAAACTTATTTATTTTGCCTCACAACATTTATTTGCACAGCACTACTGTTGTGTACAAAGATTACTCTTTAATGGAGTTCAGAACACCCTTGCACAGCATGCAATTCTGTTCAGTCCAAAGAATACAATACACTGTATACTGAGTCTGTAACTTCAATTAATCTTATTTGGTTTTACTCTGCTTGATTACTCTTTATGTGCTTTCTTAAAGTCATGTGATTTTTACTTTTTATTTYGACTATTTTAATTAGTTGCTTCTACACAATATTTACAAGGATATTCCACAGCTCTTTTCAAAGCATTTTGCATTAACTAACTGGAATAGATTTGCTTTTGCAATAACAAAATTAAAAGAATACAATCTTTTTAGATCTCAAGTATGTATTTAAATAAAAATTAAGCAAAACCTGTAACTCCATACTTTAAAATTTGAGACAGCAGATAAAATGCTGGCATAGTTTCAGCGTGTCTGGATGTGAACATACCCCTTTTGGAGGTGTGTTTTAGAGGCTATCTGGGCTGCAGCCACACAAAGCACAGCAGGAAGATACATCTGTGTATTCCTGGAGAACAAATCCAGATGACTATTGGCAGTGCTGATCTGAACCTCCACCCAGGTTTGCTCTTCAGAGCCAGCCTACAGACAATAACAGGAAACAAACCTGCAGGATTTTAAGGGGAGCAAGCATCACCTGCAGTAGGACAGAGCTCTGTAACCTTGGCAGAGGACATCATTACCATTGATGGCAGTACCATTGATGGCAGTACCATTGATGGCAGTACCATTGATATCAGAACCATTGATGGCAGTACCATTGATATCAGAACCA